>ML685843.1:42029-138127 GCA_007922175.1 Pelusios castaneus | reverse complement strand
CACACACACACACACACACACACACACACACACACACACACACACACTTATGTCAGTGTCTAAACATAAATAAAAGGTACCCAACCAAAAGCTCTTGTATTTAAAAGCATAAATAAACAATCCACTCGGCGTGTGTTCGCCTACTTTGTTGTGATCTGTGTTTAGCTGCTGGGATATACGTGCCTCTACTGACACAGATGTGGGGGTTCCCTTTTCAGGACCCTTTTTCTACTCCGTCACCAGAACTTGACTCTGGTCGGTTCCTCTGAGCTGGATTCTTCTCTGCCCCAGAAAATCCGCCCCAGCCCCCACCCTCCTCTGAATGAAACGTCCATTTCTGCATCAACTCAGGATTTTGGATGGCGCTTTAAAAACCACAACAAGCTAATAACTTTCTCTTAGGAGCAAATGGGAAAGCAAATGAATTAATAGTGATGAAACGGTTCTAATGCCCAACTTGTCAATGGAGGCAGCGCGGCCAGCGAGAGGTAAGCTGCTTGGGTAGTCATTTCATCAAATGAAATTACTTCTTGGGGAGAGTTGGCGCGGCTCGGCTGGAGCCATCAGCGATATTCCTTTTGAAAGAAGATTCAAAGATTAAAGAAATGTTACTTCTGCCCGCCCCTGGGACTAAACCAACCGCTTCATAATAACGCCAGAGAGCTGGTTACGTTCAGTGCACGGGCCATTTTTGTCCTCATTTGAAAGAAAAGATGGGGGGGGAGGGATCAGTGCCCCGAGTTTCTAATTTAGCCCCTGGAAAATTGCAGGGGACAACTCCGCCCAGCCAAAGCGCAGATGGAACTGCAATAATTCGATGGTTCAGTAAGATGCCCTTGATGGGGAATCAAGTTAAGGGGAGGTCGGGACCCTCCCATAGCATTTCCCTAGCCTCTGTAAGGAAGCTGTTTTCTTCAGTTAAACACGGCACATTGGTTTTTATCTTCAAAGGGGGCACTAGACACTCCTCACTAAAAACGGACATTTTGGAGGAGCCGGGGAGTTAAAATTGCCCGTCCATTGCTGTAAGGAGTCAACGCTGGCTTTGCTTCTTGGCTTCCCAGATGCACTCTTTAGGCTTTCCATTTGTTCTACCCTTAGTCAGTGCGCCTGGCCTCCCCTCCACTCTGGAATTTCTTCCCTAGAATCTGACTGCCAGAGCTGGGGAAGAACCAAGCTTGTTCATCTCTGTTCTCCCCAAGGCCCTTTCTCTTCTCCAGCCATCTTTAAACTCTCTCATTCTTGAGCAGAAACGGCTCCTTTCCTCTCTAGTTTTTCCTCCCACTCTGTAACTTTCCTATCTTCAAAGCGTCTGACGAAGTGGGATTTTCTCCCACGAAAGCTCATGCGATTAATAAATCTGTTAGTCTTTAAAAGTGCCACAAGACTCTGTTGTCTTTCTACATTAGTTAGGGTTGCGAAGTGCCACAGGACTCCTTGTTTATTGTCCCGGAGGTTTCCGATCCTGGAAAAGCACATAGTGGGGTCAGCCTGACTGCTAGTTAAACAGCCACCGCTGTCCTTATGTCCCTCCCGCCAGCTGAATCAACACATGTTCCCAGTTTTAATGGGATCCATCCTTCCCTGGTGGCTTAGCCTGGCCTGAAGCCAGAGGAAGTAAGCGAGGACTTCGCACTGCCTAGCCAAGGAGAGCAGGTTTTCGGCAGTGCGCCTACACCTACAGCCGCTAGGCACGTCTCCAGGTACCCACTGTCCGGCATCCCGCCTGCGGGTGAGGTTTCCTATTGCATTGCATGGGGTACTTTGCAACAAACCAGCCAAGCCTTGGCAAAACAGAGACTGTGCGTGACCGCTCGGGATGTATGTGTCAATGGGGCGCAACTAGAAAACGGGGGGAGGGGGAGAAATGACGGCATTGGAAAGAGAAACAGAAACGTACTTCCTTTGCTGTTTTGAAAGCCATCTTCTTGGAAGAGACCTCAGATGCGGACTGCCAAATAAAGCCACATTGGCATCCAGTAGGGTCGGCGGGTGTCTACCCGTTCTTGTTGTATGCTCACAGTCTGCCCCAGGGCTGAGTGAAATCGGAATGAGGGAAAGTTAAAGCCTTCCAGAAGCTATGAGGACCTGATCTTTCCTTCGGGCAAAAAAACAAACATTGCTGGATCAGGCCCATCCTCAGCAAAGGCTGTTACAGCCTGACCTGATCATATGACCTACACTTCCCTGCTTTTATTTTCCTCCCTTTCTGTAAGTTCCCCATCTACAAGTGCCTGACCAAATGGGATTTCCTCCCCCAAAGCTCATGCAATAAATATGTTAGTCTTTAAAAGCGCCACCCGTTGAAATTTTTCCTTATAAGTATCTAGATGTTTATATAAGGAACCAAAGGGAATCTGCAGCCATTTCTTGCACAGATTTAATAGCAGCAAACAAATTCATTCTGGCAGTGGCTGGCCTCATCTTGCAATAAGAAGTTGAATTCATATTTGGAAATGCAAGTGATTCTGTACACCAGGAAGCAGCTAGTAGAGAGAAGTGCTTTTTCCTTACCACAGATTAGAAAGCTAACTGTGAATTAAAACACTGGGCCAGATTCATGGCTGGTGTAACTACATTGATTTTACTGAGTTCATTTCAGTGGGATTACATCAGGGATGCATTTGTATTGTTTCTACATAATTGCAATTGCACATGTCTACATCTGTACGTGCAGGAAGAAAGAACATAGCATTGGATGCCGGTCCCTTCTTGCCTTAAAGAACTTATACACTCAAAAAGGAAGGGTAAATAGGTAGCAAAACTTCAGTTTCCAGGTTGCACCTTATCTGAATATTGCAAAGAACCAGGCACAACCCTAATTGCAGATGTTTAAAGCAGTGGTTTTCAACCAGTGTGCCATGAGAACTGTCCAAGCGTGCTGTGAAATTTTGTACAAAGCTAATGAAAATCAGTGTAAAACAAACATTGTTTCATCTTAAATCATATTCTACCCAACCAAAATTACAACTCCTAAAACTTGTGAAAATTATTCATCAAATTAAAAGCGAGGTATCAGTCTTTCAATTCTAAAATGTGAACATTCTAAACACAGGTGGCCAAAGAGCAAAATTGAGATGACATGGGTTTTTTCTAGTGGATTTGAAACATTAATGCATTTGATTCTTCTTTAGCTTGTTGTATACAAGATGTTCCAAACCTCTCTAGTAAGACTGTAACCATAGTAAACGTAATTTTTATGAGCAATCGATTCAGCTGAAAAAAGTGGGAGTGCCGTGGAATTGTTTGTCTCATTGACGTGTGCCATGTTACTGAAAAGATTAGGAATCACTGGTCTAAAGGGAGAGAGCCATAGCTCAGTTTAGATAGCAATATTAGTAACAAGCAGAGATTTTTACAAGAATCATGGTTTAAATAGTGGACATTCCTCTGCAAGCAGCTCCTTTCAGAATAATTTATTTCAGTCTCAGAAGACACAGGCAATAAGCAGTGAGGAACATTGCGTTTCATTACAATGATTAAGAATTTCAAGCTTGTTTCATTTCTATCCTTCCATGCTTATGTTCAAACTTTCATTGGCTTTGAAGCTTTTGCAAATGTTAACATCTTCAATCCCATCCTCCTCGAAAGCCTAACTAGTTATTCACCAAGGGCCCATTCTGTGTTCCTTTCACACCCCAAATCACTATTGGCTTCAGTGGGAGCTTCAGGTACACAAAGGCCCCAGAACTGCCTGTGGAGTTGAGCTTCCAAGATTCAAGGGGGCCCTGCTTTGTGATGGGTTCTTAGGCACTAAGGTCACCCATTATATTAATTATGCTAATCTACAGAGTGGTCCAGATTCTCAGCTGGTGTACATCAGTGTTGTTCTAATCAAGTCACTTTACTAGAAGTCAGTGGAGATTGGCTGAGACATGAGCCTGCTGATTTTTAGAACTATATTTGGGGGCTGAAGTGATCTTTTCATGCCCATGCTGAGCCAAATTAACATAATCTGGGATACATCTCAACTTGTCGTGTCCTGCACCCCAGGGCAACACACACCCTGCACCACATTCCATAGGGATGGTAGTAGCTGGTTTCAGAGTTAAAATGAGTGAGGCAGTTCACACTTCTTGGAGTTATTGTTTCAGGCTGTCTGCAGACTCAGGCAAGCATTGGTAAATTGCTTTGGGGTTTTTGCTCTGTGAGAGCTAGATATTTTTTTTTAAATGAAGGCAGATTTTCTGATTTTATCATGCACCTCCAGGAGCTGGGGACCTAGGTGTGGGTTAATAGTGTCCATGCATTAATCCAGCCTGGTACCCATATTCAGACCTTTGCTTCTACACTAAAATTTTGCCCCCTCTCCACTTTCAGTTCAGTATCCTGCATGCTTCCTGGAAAGCTGAAGGTTTGTTTGGTTTTTAAATGAAAATGCTAATGATCAGAGGAGAGAGGGATAGGACTGGGCTCAACACTTCCCCAGAAACTGCAAACCTTAGCAATTATCTAAAACCCTGTGTCCATTGGTTGATATTTTAGCTGGGTCACTTGGCCATGTCCCCATTTCAGTACCCAGTGGAATCATTTGATCTGTGAAAGAGTCTGAAATTGGGCAGCTTACATGGTTCCTTGGAACCTGTTTTTCAATTAGTTTCCTTCATTGGGTTACATACTAATTCTTCTATAGCATGGCCTACGCATGGGCATTACTCACACCCCTGAGTCCTCTGTCATTATTTCATCTAACACCATCTGTACATTGGTATCCTGGTTAATCCCTTACTCTCATCTAAATCTATGCATGCTGCTGTGGTCACTGCTTTGCTGTTGCATTAGCACCTTAATTTTTATTCGTTGTCTTTAATTCCCATAGTGTAACAATCTGCACCTCTCAGCATTTTCTTATCATTTTTTGGTTTATTATTCAGCATTTCCTCATTTTTCTAATTTGACAATGTATGAACCTTTTACAGCCTCCCTTTCAACCTTCCTGGCTTACTAGATCTCCTTTTCCCTTTCTTTTTCATTCCACTTTTCTTTGACTTACATGGGATTTCGATGTTCTTTTGTGCTTTTTCCTCTGCCTTGTCATTTACCTTCTGCAGCTCTAGGGTCCTCATGGAAACCTACTGTGGCAATTTTTCTTAGTGAACACTTTGAATAAAAAGGCCCCAATTCCGAGTTCACTTATCTCTGTGTAAATCAGGGGTAACTCAGCTAAAAACAAGTGGGGATGCATCAGTGTAAATGAAGCAAACATTTTGATTTTCCTTCAATTCCCACTTTGTTTTCTGATTTTTCTTTCTACTGCTTAAAATCTGTTATTGTGAAACCTTGAAAACAATAAAAATCACATCATTCATAAATTTCAAGATCATCTAGTCTGACCTCCTGAATACCATAAACCAGAGAATTTCACTCATTCCTGTATCAAATCCATATACAGTACAAAGATTTAAAAAATGAATACCCTGAGCTTACATAGAACTTTTTACCTAAAGATCTGAAATTGCTTTACTAATTATAGTGAATATTATCATCCTCCATTTTATAGAGGAGCAAACTAAGGTACAGAAAGCTGAAATGATTTGTCCTAGTTACCTAGAAATGGGAATAAGGCACAGGTTTTCCTGCCCTCTAAGCACTATTCTATATCCTTTGGATAACACTGCCTTTAAATATAGAAAATGTGAATGTGTGTAGAGATGGAAGATATAGCAGCTTCCAACCGTGTTAAAGATACCTAAGGTTTCCAGTAAACACTATTGTACTGTGACAAGTCTCATTGAAATGAATCAAACTTCTTATTGCAGGAAGCAGGACACAACCTGGCATGTGCTGTAGGTTTGAACCCTAATTTAGTCTCCTTCTTTCCTTGGAGACCAATTGTTGGTCTGTTTGTATCTCTCTGTTGCTTCTTGTCTTTAATTGTACGCTCTTTGAGGCAGGGAGAGTCTTCTTGTTCAGTGTTTGTACAAGTATCTAGCACAATGAGGTCCTGGTCCTAGATGCTACAATAATACAAATAATTAATAATGAAAACTTCTGGTTAAACAGGCAGGTAAGGCAACCAATTTCTGAGAGTCACCTGAGACAAGTCTCAAGGTACAGGTTCTGTTTTTCCGCTCTACAGCTTAAATGTACCAACTGTTATATCATCTTCTGGATTATATAATACATATGTACAAATACCACTCATCACGTACCAATCTGTACAATGTGTATACATAGTGCAGGACACAAACTGATACTATCTTAGATTTAAATTTATATATAAATATAAAATCTTTAGGGGCTAATAATTAAACCTTTTTCTTTCATGTCTGCTTCAACTAGACTGTAAAATTAGTTGCACCTAGTTTACCAAAAAGATAACCTTTTTGATGATCAAAGGGAAAGATTGGTTCCATTACTTGCATTAGTCTGAGTTGTTGGTACCATGGCCTTCAGAATAAAGGGAGAAATGTATTTTTGAAAGATCTGAGTAACACACTTTACTCATAACATTTCTGTATTATATTGCTTCTTGACTGTTTCAGCTTTACTCTGTATCTGGGCACTTTATTTTAAGCACTCCAGAAGTGGATGACAAGTCTAGGGGAAAAGGTAGAATGTATCTGACATCAAGCAAATGTATCTTCAAATAATGCTTTAAAACTGGGATTATGTTTGGAAATGGCATTTTGTGTATTGCCAAGGATGAGGTATTCAAACAGAGAAGTAATGTAAGATAATGTCATCCAACATTTAAAATAGTCTCTGATGTTGGCTATTATCTTTATATTAAAAAAACCCATGACTTTTTAAATATTTGAATAATTCTAAACAAATGACATTATAGTAAAACAATTAGGTAATGTTTTCATAATGTGCCACACATCAAAAGTCAAACAAACCCAATTATTTAGCATAGAAATATTGGTTCCATTTGGCTGTTTTTCATAGTGACAATTCCCTTTTTAATTTACTGGGGATACTCAAAAAGAGCAGAATTTGCCCTTATCATTTTAGTTAGTAGACTGACTTTGGATTAAGCCCTATTTAGCAAGGAATGTTGTCTCAAGTTTGAAGCAAGGGATAGGAATCAGGTTCTATGTTGATGTTGCATATGAGGGTGAGTGTCTGTTAATTAGAACAGCAGACTGGGAAGAACTCTCCATTCTACTTCTAATTCTACCCCTCACATGTTGTGTGGCCTTGGGGGAAGCCACCCAGCCCAGCATTTTTCAAAAGGGGCCTCTGATTTTGGGTTCTGATCTATGCACTTTATTCATGCAAAACTCCCCTGGACTTTAGTAAGTGAAGGGAGCAAGGTTATTAAGATTTAACTCCAAAGAAGGCAACATGGTGGGTATGTTTGCTCTGAATAGTAACTGAGGCCTGAGATAAACCTAATTGTTTTTAGAAGGAGATGCACCACGTAACATGGAAATGAATTTGGTGCCTCCATCCAGCCATATATCCTGCCTGAATGAAAAGGAAAAACAAAACCAAAAAACAGATTGGTTGATATGTAGCAGGAACTGTACAGCCTGCAATGGTGATGTCTTATCTTAAGATGTGTATATGGGAAGGTGTCTGGTAACAGCCAGAAAATGTTAGTTACTCATTTCCCTTTACCTTAATAAAATTATCCCCCCTTCCTCATAAAGCAGTGTTTAGCCATTACATTGATCTAGATATCAAAGGCTGCATCTACACTGGTAAATTAAGTCGACTTAAGCTTGCTTAAGTCGATTTAATTTACCCTGCATCTACACTATAGTTTTCTTAAGTCGACTTAAGCAGCTTGCTTAAGTCGACTTAAGGAAAATAAAGTCGACTTAATGAAAATTAAGTCGACTTTATTAAACCTCCTTTCTAGTAGACCTAAGGCTTAAGTCGACTCCCATGAGTCGACTTAAGCCAGTGTAGACATGGGGTAGCCCTAAGTCGACTTAGGGCTACCCCAGGACTACACCAATGCCATCCCTGCTGGGGGGGCACAGGGGGAGCCTGGCATGCCCCCCCACAGGGCAGGGAAGAGCCCTGCCCACCCTGCTCCTATGCCTTGCCAGGGTCCCTGGCCCCCTTTGCCCCATTGTACCCATGTACAATGGGCAAAGGCTGAGCCCCCTGGCATTGGGCAGGGGGTGCCCCCCGGCCCCGTGGACCTGCCCTAGGTCCCCCTAGCCCCACAAAGTCAACCTAGAGCGTCCAGTGTGGACGCTCTAGGTCGACTTTGTAAGTTCCCCCCTAAGTCAACTTTATTGTGTGGACACACTAAGTCGACTTAGTTAAAGTCGACTTAAATACACAAGTGTAGACATAGCCAAAGAGAACAGAAAATCATTTTCAAAGATTTTTATAAAGGGATAATGATTTATTATTTAATTATGGCAGCATCCAAAGGTCCCAGATCAAACCACAATTGTGCTAGGCATTGTACATGCATATAATCAACAAGAATAAAGTTTGCAAACCAATTCAAGACATTTCAAGTAGGTATAGCATGCATCAGAAATGGTGATGGGGCAAATGGGAAATAAAGGTTACTGCAACTCCTATTTATATTTATAAACTGTTATTTTGTTTGAGTTTATGCATTTTTTCCCTACAACTTAAGATTTTGCTTGGTAAATTCACGTATCCAACTCACAAAGAATTTGTACAAACGGAAGGCATTCATGATGCCTAATTATGGTGAAAGGAACTTTTAAATAAATTAGAAATATGGCACAATCCTGTAGAATGAATAAGAATGACAGATTCCAAAGGAGTAGCCGTGTCAGTCTAGTTCAGCAAAAACAAGGAGTCCTGTTGCACTTTTAAAGACTAACAAATTTATTTATTGCATGAGCTTTTATGGGTCTGACAAAGTGGGATTTTCTCCCACAAAAGCTCATGTGATAAATAAATTTGTTAGTCTTTAAAAGTGCCACAGGACTCCTTGTGTGTAAGGATGACAGAGTAGGGGTCTGTAAAAATTAGTTTCATTTTTAAAAAATTGCTCTAATACCTAAAGGATGTAATGAAGAATTATATTGTTTCTGCAAGATTTTTGAATTTCCAGGTAAATTTTACTGCTTACATCCCTGCTATAGAGTTATATAAATTAACTTAACAAATTCTGTTAAAAGGAAATTAATCTCAATAAAATTCTATAGGATTTTCTCACTCTGAAGAACACAGATGCATAATATACTCACCCAATAGGTGGCTTTTGTTTTGTTCTAGTTTTTAGAGACGGGAAATACTATAGGACACTTGCCTATAATTAAAATATATTATGGCTCCTTAAATACTCAACAGCTGGATGCATTGGGCTATTTTTTTCAACTTTCCACTTATTTGATATGTGTTAGGCATTAATTGTATATTGTCCTAGTCTATAAATAGATTATTCATGCAGTTTACAGTGTTAAATATTATAAATTATAACCATCTTACTATACCAGTAGGATACTATGATCTCCCAGTTCTTGTTCCCATTTGCTGATGACTTCACTGGGACCAGGTTTGGCTCTGTATCCATCTTTGCAAGTGAGTTTGCTCTGGTTTTTTAGCATGAAAATGGCCTATAAATATCACATAGGTCCAGAGCCATAGGTATCAGTGCAGGAAAACAGCAGTGTAATAATAAGAAACATTTCAGAGTCAATGGCCTGAAAGAACATTAGATATTTTAGAATTTTCATAGCCATGTACATTTTTAACTGTGTTTAAAAAAAGATATTTTTTGTGTCCAGTTGAGACCAATCCCTGTATTCCATAATAAATAAGATGAGAATGGAGGATTTTCCAGTTTATGTCCTCTTGTAAATGTAATTTCCCACCCCCCACACACATTAAATTCATTTAGCCTAGTGCATTTTTAATAGACATTATTCATCTATTACCTTAATGAGCTTGTGTTGAAAGCATATTGCCTACCAATTTTAACAAAAGCATCTTAATGTTGTTGTAGTTTTTTTTCTTTTCCCTTCCAAGGCAACTGCCTGGATGGGGAAAGAAAAAATGATAGAGACAGATACGGTTTTTATTCTGTGTCACAACACTACATTAAGAATAAAACCTTCCACTTAAACACTTAAATGAAAACATCGAGAAACTAATTTACCATTTGTAACTACATGATTTAAGTAGAAGCAGCTTTAATTTTCTTCCCATTTTCCTCATATTCAATGTGAGCCCACATTAGATTTCACTGGCTCAAATCACAACACTTAAAGCCACTTTCATTTTCTTTTTGATTAAATAATTGAAATTCCTGTCACTGCCTGCACTTTACTAGCACACAAATTTTGTATATAAAGATAAATACTCTTTCTTTCTCCCCTCCCTGGCTGTGTCTCTTTTTGACTTAATCTTAAAAGCAGGCAAGGTTTAGTTTATTGATGGTTCCATAAAATGGATCAGTACTCCATTCACCTATTTCATGGAATTATACTGCACCCATTAAGTGATTGTTTGGAGGAATTATGGAAACCCATCTTCTCTAATTTAGCTCTCATCATTCTAGGGTTATTGCTATCTAATATTAAAAGGACAGGAAGCCTTGTGTGCCGTTTCCTCTCTCCCACATACACATCCATTAAGGCCCAAAGCCTTGGTTTTTATTTAAGTATTTGTTTCAATTAGGGTAACAAGTTTTATTAATGTTCCCTAATAAGTTACTCCAGCAAAATTCTAGACACTTTACATTACAGTCAGTGAATGGCATGGTCAATAAGAAACATCAATTTGCACTTCCTCTAATGAACAGTTGAACTCTAATGCTACTTGTAGCTCAAAGGATAAATACCTGAAAGAATCATCCATTATGTTTGTTTCTAAAACATTTTGCAGGTAAGATGATTGCAAAAACATTTTCTTCTATTGTACATTTCACACGAAATAGCAGGAAATTTAGGATGCTTTAAAACATCCCCAAAAGCCCACTGGCTCATGGGTAGGTTGAACAGGTTGCTTGTATTTTTCTGACGCACCAACTATTTCCAAATCTCAGCTAAAATGTTTATATTCTTCCTTGTCTCAACCTCATCGTGGAACCTGACTCTGGAGAGAAATTGACTACTAACAAGACAAGAAGGTTGAGCTTGTGGTTAAGATGCTTGTCTAAGGCTCAGGAATTCCAAGTCAGTTCTCAGCTCTACCATAGACTGTTTTGAGGATCTGAGCCTAAATGACTTAGGAGCATAACAGGACTCATCTGTAAAAAACTGAAGTGACTTGGGAAGATCCCATACCTAGTTCAGTGGCAGATGATCAAGAGGCTTCTCTACAGGATCAACATGGTTCATTTCAATAGCCAAAGGCCCAATTAGTGGGCCTAACTCCAATGACCCCAATATTGTGTCCACTTAGCTGGTGGTAAATTTGTCCCAGTGTAAACCTTCTGCCATGGCAGTGATCATGGTCAAGAGTTGGATCTCAGAAGCCATTCGCATTACAAAAGAACAACTTTATTGAGACTACTCATGTATGAATACTATAACCACATAGTCCTATGTACCAGTAAATAGCACTGTTAATATTAACTATTAACATATACACATACCTACAGATCTTTTTTATACAACACCATAACATGCACAAGCAACCAAGTTTCACATGCTTCAGAGTATATTCCATGTAAGGGACAGAGTAAGGGCCAGGGAACATGGCTGCCACTGGAGATTGGCAGGAGCACTGGGCCAAACCCCTGCAAAGGGGTTAAGCTGGATCCACCAATCCGGGCTGACAGGAAGCCAGGGGGCGGGACCCAGCCGGACAGTATAAGAAGGCGGCCTTCTCCCTCAGTCAGAGCCCAGCCAGCAGCAGGGAAGCACCGCACTTCGCTGCTCCGGGGCCAGACGCCCGGCCCAGGGCCTGCAGAGGCTTGGCCCCGGCTTCCCACTGCCTGGGGCCCTGAGGACTGCCCCCTTTGGCACGCACCCCGGCGGGCTGGGGAGATGCCCGCCCCCTGGGACCAGATCGAGCCCCCGCCTCCGGAGGTCCCGGACTCCCAAGCCTCTGTCCCCGAGCCCGGGAGTTTGGAGCCACTGGACGGACCCTGTGACCTAGAGGAGCTGCCCCCCGATGAGGCAGACGGCTTCGGGAGCTTCCCCACGGCGGAATACCCTGGCGTCCCCTAGGAGTGGGGACCCAGGTACCCTGGGAAAGGGGAGAGGGAAGGGTGGCCTGGTCTGCGGCCTCGCAACCGGCGTGGACCCTACCTGGGGCAGCGTGTTGCGGTGGGACCCTGCTGGCCCCACCAGGGGGTTCCCGACCCCGGGGCATTGGAACCCTCCTGCTGTAGCCACTGAGGTTTGTTAGTGGTGCTTCTTCCTACCGTCTGCCCCCATAATTCACCCTGATAGTGAAACTGACTTGAAGAGACTGTAGCCTGCCCCGCCCTGCCTGGGGCCAGGCTTGTGTTTGTTTATAGAGACTTGCCCTTCCCTGGGCTAGAGACTGTTGCCTGCCCCTGCCCTACTGGAGGCTGGGAGGCAGTGCGATCACATTCCACAACAGGAAATATCATACTACTGTTAGTGATAAGGGTTTAGGTAGAATTCAAACAATGTAATACCTTGCATATCTGTAACACCTTCCCATTTAACATCACAAAGGTGAACAATGCCTCTTTCCCAACCATTCTGTGAGGTAAGTATTAGACATTTATAGATGGTAAACAGAGGCACAGAGAGGTTATATTACTACCCGAAACTCAGCCATAGAACCAGTGTTCCAATTCCCAGTTCATTGTTATACCATGAGAAAACTTTCTCTATAGACTCGGTCAGTCACCTCTGTTTCATCCTTTTGAAGACCCATGGAAATAATCACAGAGGAGATAGAACCTTGCAGGATCCAGAGCATGGATCCATCTGTTTTCTGTAACCAAAAAACAGGCATGCACTTTCTTTGCCTCCAAACGCCATCTTGTCACGGTGCTGCTGCCATCCCTCTGAGGCCACGGGTGCGCAGTACACAAGGGCTATGTCTACACAGGCAAGTTGGTTCGAATTAAGGAGGCTTAATTCGAACTAACTAAAGCCATGGCTACACTAGGCTTTAGTTAGTTCGAATTAAGGGCTTCCTTAATTCGAACTAAAGGGATAATTCGAACTAATTAGTTCGAATTCACCAATGCGGCCATGTTAATTTGAACTAATTCCTTAGTTCAAATTAACCGGCCATTGAAATGAATGGGGATCGCTAATTCAAACTAAGCAAGTGCTTGCTTAGTTAGAACTAACGTTCCAGTGTGGCCATGCTAGTTCGAATTAAGCTAATTCAAACTAACTAAAATTAGTTCGAATTAGTTAGTTCAAACTAACTAATTCGAACTAATTTTAGCAAGTGTAGACATAGCCAAACAGCTTAAGGTATTATCCATGTCAACAGGTACCATATGGGAGGATACGATGGGCAAAGATAGCTCTTTATGTTATGCAGAAATCCCCAAGCACACAGCAAGAACCAAAGGGCAATTTCTATTTTCCCTACAATACCTTTTTATTGGTACTAAAGAATATAAACTTTAGACATTCATGGGTTGAACTGGGATTAGGTTGTGTGGGTGTCACTGATGATACAATATTGAATAAACACCATAGTTGCAAAAAAGATACAAGTCATAAATAATACGAAGTACAATGATGTCTCTGCAGTGGCATTAACTCCAATCAGAAATGGAGAGAGTGATTCTAAATATGGTGAGATTATAAAATGGCTTAATAACTGGAGTGCAATGATTGGCCAATCAACATTCCAGCCATGCAAATATTTTGTAACTGCGGTAGTTTAGAATTCATTTGTCTAATTGCAGGATTGATATTCCTCTGACCAGTTACGTATATTAATGCTGAGTCACATTTGCTCTTATTTCTTAAATATCAGCATTTCTAATATTATTGGAAGACACTACAACTTATAAATAAGATTGGAAGGTTTTGATTTTTATCAGTAAATATTAGCAAATGTGGATTTCTCCATGAACCCCCAAATTGACGAAAAAACATTTCCATCAATAATAAATGAAATCTACAGATAAGCAATGTAAGAAAAATGCTGCTGTAGAACTTAAAGTTTGGTTTAAAGATATTTACTTTTATATTTTGACATGTGATGTTGACAATCTTTTTTTAATGGTTATCAAGGTTTAACTTTTTGAATCTCTACATCTACTGTCATTAAATAATTGTCTGACACACGTGTAGGCACCCCAATTTCTCAGTCCTGTGAAAATTCAAATGGATATGAATCTAAAATATGCTTACAATAAATATTGATGTTATGACTCAAAATATTTTCAAAAATAAAAATTGAATTCTGCCAAGCCTACTTATAAAGAGATCTTATTTTCCCTTTGGCATAAAAACTATCACAAATGGGAAGTTTAGCTCCATTAGGAATAACAAAGGACAGACAGATCCCAGCATAACTGAAATACTGCTATTGCAGTACAAATATATTATATTTTAATATCCATTGTTTAAGATTATTAAATCAATTATTTAGCCTAACTGAGATTTAATAAAATAAAAAATCCCAAAGAACAGGCTGGAAGGTCCTGGGATGAAATCCTGGCCCCCTTGAAGTCAATGGAATACCTCCCATTAACTTAATGGGACAAAGGATTTCATCCATTTGTTGCTGTTTACAAAAGGATGGCCAGTACTGCATATATATTATAACCCCACAATGAGATAAATTCCTAGCTGCTGTATAATAACATAAGTCTACCAAAGTTGATGGTGTTTCACAGATTTGCACTAGTTGAAGATTGATCTTACAGTTGTTAGCTGAATTTTTGTGTGTGAAAATTTATGAAAAATGTATTCTATTTGAAAAGGTTATTTGTTTAATGAATGCGAAAACCAAAAATGGAAGTTTTGCTTCAGTATGAAAAATTGTTTAAGTTTTCATATTGCCCTCTCCCCTTACTCCCACATTTCTGTTAATTATTTTTTATCCCCCTTAATCTTTCTCCTATGGGAAAAAGAAAAAAAGGGAGAGAAGGGGATTTTTCTCCCACTTTCAGTTTTTTCCAGGTTGTAAGAAAAGGGAGAAAGCAAGAGGTGTGATTGCGCCCTAGTCTATACTCACCACTGTTTTTGGTAGCAGTTGACATGCATGTACATAAAATACCTTGCGTATCTCCCGCTGACTTCTTAAATCCTTCCTACACACTACACTAAGTCGACCAGAAATGGCGTCCGGTTGGCGTAGTGTAAGTGCGGTTACGGAGCTGGTGCTCCAGTTCCAGTTCAGTTATTGATTGAGCATGTCTACACAGACTCCTCAGTAGAAAACTGAAGATCACGCTGATGGCGGTGACTTTGCCGCCATCAGTATAGGCTTGTCCTGAGATTCCTTCCTCCCCCTGCATCTCCCTCCACGAGCCATTCTGAACAGACAAAACATTTACAAATAATAGAGGGCATTTTTAATTAAAAATTTCACAGAAAAATAAGTGTTTGTGTAAAGTATCATTGCCATCTACCTGCTGCTGCCCTCCCCCCATTTTTTGACAATACATCCTCACTGACAACTAGTTCATCTACAAGTTTTTTTCTGCATCATCTTAGCTATAAGTCTTCACAAAATGTTTAGCATTCGTTTGCCAGTATTAAGGCCTGACATCCTCCACTTGGACACTGAAAAGTCAGATCTCCTATTTTACCACATCCCTTTGTGATCAGCATCTTCCTTCAAAAATATCCTCTTGACATTACTTTTAACTAGAACCGGGCAAAATTCATCATTTCCATTCCACATGAAATTCTGACATTTTGAAGACTGCTTTCATTCCAGATTAGAATGAAAAGTTGAAATTTCAAGGTTTACTACAAAACAAAGATTCTGAAATATTTTGTTTTGGAAGCACCAAAACCACCTTACAGAAATGACACATTTTGTTTGGACCTTACTGTTTCAACCTGTGGACTATGATATTATAAGTTATAATGTAAATCAAAATGAAATATTTCAACCTAATTAAAATGAAATATTTTGATTGTTTCTCATTAAAAAATTGACAAAGTGAATACACTGCCATCAACAGTTCCAATTTTTCTCAAATTGGCATTTTTTTAACAGAAAACCATTTCAGTCAGAAAAAAATTGACCACCTCCATTTTTAACCTTCCCAGAAGTTATGATTTCTCCATGATCAAGTTAATGCAATCTGTTAGCTGCTGTAATTTGAAAGAGAGCCCCCCCCCCAAAAAAAAAAAACCAAAAGAGAAACATCTTTGAGATTAGCCATCCCTTCTCCTCCCCCACTTAACTATTTACCCGAGAGAACATTGTTCAGATATAATAACCGCACAGGTTGGAATCAATTAGGCAACTCATAATAAAGCAGATGCTGCTATTGGGAAAATGATGTAGTGACAGTATGGACTTAGGAAGGCCCTTAATTCAGACTGGGCTAAGCAGATATGATGCTAATTGAGTTCTTGCTGGTAATTTTTCACCCCTAAATGAACAAGAAAGAGAGGAATCCTAGAGTCTCATCTGTTTAGCTTGTTAACAGGGAAATGTTTTCAAGATCAACAAATGAGCAATCTAATCCACAGGGATGTTAGCAGGGGTCTTTTCTTTTTTTTAAAAAAGCATATTGTCAAAATTGTGAATGGTCTACTGTTCACGCAGCAGGGGTGGTAATCAGATGGGTTATTTTATCTATGATCAGATCAAGCGAGCTGTGAAAATTCTGACTTTTCTGAAGGGTGCAGTTTTCCCTTATCTGGAGGCCAGAAAACTCAAAATGCAATGGTCACCATATTATTAATATCACAATACAAAGGAACTGGGTTTTGGAATTGAAGGAATTGATTCACCTCTTTCCTGCACCAGAGCAGCCCCATTGATTTTGATGGAGTTACTTCAATGGAAGTGAGATGCCCAAATGCCTTTAGGTTCTGGGCCAAGATGTTTCAAACATGGATATAGGAGACAGCCTCTGTAGAAGACATCAGATCCAGGAGTGATACTGGATCACAAATTGAAGTATGAGTCAACAATGTGAAGCACTTGTAAACAAAACAAACAAAAAAGCTAATATACTGGGGTTTATTAACTGGTATGTCATACGTAAGACACGGGAGGTAATTGTCATGCTCTGCTCAGCACTGGTGAAACCACAGCTGCAGAACTCTGTCCAGTTCTGGGAACCATACTTCAGGAGAGATGTGGATAAACTGGAGACAGTCTAGAGGAGGGTAGTTAAGTTCTGGGGAGGTTGTGTGGAATCATCATTATGTTAGGTATTTAGGAACAGGTTGGGTAAACAACTGTCAGGGATGGTTTAGATTTACTTGGTCCTGTCTCAGCAAAGGAAGCTGGGCTTGGTGACCTCTCAAGGTCCTGTCCAGCTCTATATTTCTATAATACTTTAACTCTGATGAAGAGAGTGGAACAAATACCTATATAGACATATAAGATAGCACCATTTATACCAATGATGGTGCCACTATTGAACATAACTGTGTCCACTGGAAATCTTACATTAGCATCAAGAGTAACTCACTCAGTGGATAAGTTTCAAACCAACTTTATGTATTCCTATGGATTATTTGCAATGATACATGGAAGAGGTTCCATAAATATTTTAAATGGCTCTGGTGTTAGCCATAGAAGTGGCCTGAACAATAGACTCACACAAGCACATCCCCTTAGTGCAAGAATGAGCAATGAAGCAGCAGCAAGGAAAGCATTTGTTGTCTCGTAGACAGTCAGAAAAGAGCCTGGAACAGATGCAGTATCTGGAGGAAGCATGAAGACCATGCAGAGAAAGAAGGCATTAGAAGAAGGAATTAATGGGAAGGAAGTAGGGATGTCCAATCAATTGCAGAGTGGGAGGAATTAACCCAGATGGTCCATTCTAGCCTGATTGGTTTTGATTCTATAAAGACAAAAATGAAAAAAGGACCAGGGACATGGGTGTGATCAGCATGGAGACCTGGAAGTGCAGGAGAAAGAAGAAATGGGTTTAGATGCCAAAGCCATAGATGATTTAGAAAGGTCAGAGTTTAGATACGAAACTGGGAAGGGGGGGGGGGCACCTGAGAACCAGGCACACATTCAGGGTCAAATTCAGGATCTTTCAGTTACACTGGTGCAACTCCATAACTGACTGGGATTACCAGATTACAGCATCATAATTGAGATCAGAATTTGGTTTACAGACATTACAATTAATCTCTTCATAAAAGAATGTTAATAAACCATTGAAACGTATCAACCATTCCAAAGCCATCTTCCTAAGAACTGAAATGCCAATGGGTAAATGTTTATTTAATCTGTTATAATGGGGATTTCTCCTGTCCGGTCTATTAGTCAGCTGCCTTTAGCCCCTTAGAATCATTGAATCATAGAATCTTAGGCTTGGAAGGGACCTCATGAGGTCATCTAGTCCAACCCCCTGCTAAAAGTACAACCACTCCCACTAAATCACCCCAGCCAGGGTTTTGTCTAACCGAGCCTTAAATATCTTCAAAGACAGAGATTCCACCACCTCCCTAGGCAACCCATTTCAATGCTTCACCACCCTCCTAATGAGAAAGATTTTCCTAATATCCAACCTTGACCTCCCCAGCTGTAACTTGAAACCATTGCTCCTTCTTCTGTCCTCAGTTACTACCGAGAACAGCCTAGCTCCCTCCTCTATGGAGCACCCTTTCAAGTAGTTCAAGGTTGTTATCAAATCCCCCCTCAGTCTTCTCTTCTGTAGACTAAATAAGCCTAGTTCTTCAGTCTCTCCTCGTAAGTCATGTGCCCCAGCCCCTAATCACTTTTGTTGCCCTCTGCTGGACTCTTTCTAATTTGTCCACATCCTTTCTGTAGTGGGGAGCCCAAAACTGGACACAGTATTCCAGATGCGGCCTCACCAGTGTCGAATAGAGGGGAATAATTACATCCCTCGATCTGCTGGCAACACCCCTACTGATGCAGCCCAATATGCCATTGGCCTTTTTGGCAACAGGAGCATACTGTTGGCTCATATCCAGCTTGCCATCCACCATAACCCCCAGGTCCTTTTCTACAGTGCTGCTACTTAGCCGATTGGTCCCCAGCCTGTAGCAGTGCATGGAGTTTTTCCGTCCTAAGTGCAGGACTTTGCACTTGTCCTTGTTGAACCTCATGAGATTTCTTTTGGCCCAGTGTTCTAATTTGTCTAAGTCTCCCTGAGTCCTGTCCCTGCCCTCCAGCATGTCTACCATTCCCCCCAGCTTGGTGTCATCCGCGAACTTACTAAGCATGCAGTCTATCCCATCATCGAGATCATTAATGAAGATGTTGAACAGAACCAGCCCCAGGACCGACGCCTGGGGTACTCCACTCCACTGGTCTCCTCTTGTCCTTCACCTCCGGATCAAGCCCCCTATTCACCAAAATGGCCATTCATTTGACGTTGTTTTTACTAAAAGCAGCTCCTTCTCTGAGCTCTCAGTTTCCAAGATTCCTTTCTCCAACCACCTCCTTCAAAGTTTCACACCTGCACCCTAAGGAAAAACTGCAGAATTGAGACTCACATTTATAAGTGGAAAGATTGCAGTATGACAGACCATACTCTTCTCTTGCATACTCAGTGTACCATTCAGATCTCCAAAACCCTGGGGATCCAGATCCTCGAAGGGGCCTAAATCCCAGTGATGTCAATGGAAATTAGGTGCTAAACTCCCTTTGGGGATCAGGTCCTGAGTGTCCTGGGCCTAGAACTCCAGAGGCCCTATACCGTGGCACCACAGAGTGGAATAAGGATGGAGCTCAAACCGTAAATACCAAACTGTTCACATCCTTGTTTAAACCTGCTGAATATTTCATTTCCTTGGATAGAGTCCTTCCTTTTCATTGTTGCCCAGATATCACAAATGATTCCTCCACCTTGTATTTATCAACGAGCAATTAAGTCTCTTCAGGTAACCCTATGCCAAGGAGCCTTTTAAATTAAAATATTTTCCATTTTATTTTGTTAGCTGCTAAATGACAGTCTGGGGAAAATTAGGCTAATTATCTCTATCCTAATTAGACTCTTACAATAGCCCATAATTACAGCCATATTTATTACCTTTATGTTGGACACTTTAACCTGTTGTGGTTTGTAATTAGAACGTGTGTATTTGCTGAGCCTGTCTTAATATTTCCTAGCTCTTGGAGCTACTAGTCTTTGATTGTAAGTATGAAAACAAATCCTCAGTCCTGTATGTGATAATTGGTGTAATTTCTGAAACAGCCTAGTGAATGGTAACAAAAATATTACAAAGCTGGATTTCGTTTTTAATCCACTTATTGACTCCAGCTATATTTTCTTGAGGGACAACTGCAGAAAGCAGTTAAGTGGCAGTATTTTCAGTAAGAACAGTCATTTTGAAAGTTTAGCACTTAACCCAGCTTCTGTTCCTGTCTCATATACTGGCCTGATAGCTGACCTCGGGCAAGTCACTTCTGTGCTTCACTTTACCCACATGTGCAATAGGGCTAGTGATATTAGCCTCCTTTGTAAAGCACATTGACATCTAAGGAAAAGTGCTAGACAAGAGCTGTTTCTTCTTGTTTAGTGTAAGAAGTGCTGCACATACACAATGTACCATTGCACCTTCTCCTACTCCCACTGAAGTCAGCAAGAATCACTGAACCCATTCCTTGGCTCAGGAATGTTCAACACAGCTCAGGAAGGATGTGCACCTAGAGATAGACTTCTTACCATCCATTTGGCTCTAAGGCCTCTATGTAAAGGAGACACAACAAAATAAACCTCAGAAAATAAATAGAGCAATGATTTAATCATAGAGTATTAGGGCTGGAAGGGACCTTATGAGGTCATCTAGTCCAACCGCCTGCTAGAAGCAGGACCACTCCCTCTAAATCATCCCAGCCAGTGTATTTAACTGAACCCCTGGATCCAAATACCCCCAAAATGTCAGGAAGTTTAAGAAATCCAAACGTAGGTCTTTCTAATGAGCTGAACAAAAGCCCAGTACACAACCCTCCACTCAGACTTTGAGGAAACTGATATCTAAACCTTTGAACTCCCCGGGGTGGGGTGGGAATACAACTGTGGGATCATATTGCCAGTGTGATGTGAACTGCTTTTTTTGTCTCTGGGGATATACAGACAGACAACACAGATAAATTAAAGAGGAAAATTAGCATGAGCTCACTACTACATTTAACAGCACGGAAGTCTAACAAACAACATGCACATGTCTAGAGCAGGGGTTTTCAAACTAATGGTCAGGACCCAATACTGGGTCACAGACATTCAGGTACTGGGTTGTGGCGCCCCCTGCTGCTGCCACCACAAGACTGGAATGTATTGCTCAAAGAAGTAGTCATTGGGTTGCGGGCATAAATGATTTTTTTCAACTGGGTCCTGAGGCAAAAAGTTTGAAAACCACTGGTCTAGAGGAGGCCCCCTGGTGGTTCGGCGCATAAGCTGGATGGGTATATATCTCTCAACCTGTGAGAACCTTTCTTCCTAAGAAATAACTAAAACTAGGAGAAATTTATTGCACACCTGAGCAAGACCCACTCAAAAGTCACAGTGATCCAAAGGCCATTTGCAGTTTGAGGAGGAAACCAAGCAAAATTTGGCATTTTAAGCTAAGTTTTCTTTTGAGATCTTGGACCTGGAACTTAAGAGTCTATCTCAGGGGCTGCAAACTAGAAAAAGGAAGGTCATGGGGCTTTGTTCATCTCAGTGAATTTCATGCAGCACATGCTGCAAGTACTTTGCATGGACTTTAAATGTGAAACATATCTGACAAGGTCTTAGGGCGCTTTGAAACCATTGCTTGATTGCAGTCAGGGAAGCAGGCATTTGGCAACCTTCAAAATGGGGCCCAGCATTTAGCAAACATAAAATATACGCTAGGTATGAAAAAGAGAGATGTCTTACTCTCTGATGCTTCGTCAAATAGTCTTCTTGCCAAAGCAAAGCAACTGAACATTAAGTGCTGACTTGGAAAAATTAAATCAAATCCTCATGAACTGATGCTCGCCCTTGTGCAGTGATCAATGTATCATTGAAACTGACAATACTTGAAACTACGCCACAGCGATACATCCCGTCGGCCCCCTGTAGAGGAGTGAATTTCACCTTTGAACTTCACCTTGGTAGGTAAAGAAGCCATCACTAAGAAAGAACAAAGATTTTTTTTTATTAATGCTCAAAGACTAAAAGAATAAAGGATTTTAGTATCCAACACTCATAAGAGATGTCCCTAAACCAAAATCCAACAACTGAACATTGGATCCAGAACCATTTCAGCATCCTGGACATCTTTCCACCTTTCCCTCTCTCTCAAACAGCGGATGAATAAAATAAAATAACCATCACCCAAGCCCTGGGCAAGCTGAGATCCAAAACTGGTCCCTCAATTTTGGTGTATTCGGATCTGTCTTTAGTTGGCCTAATTAGAGTCATAAAGTTCTAATTCATATTTGGGATCCAGGGATCTGGTTTTGGCACATCTCTTCGGCTTAGAGCAACTGAACAGAGGTCAGTCACGAAGTCTTTCATACTGCTGAGGTCTCAGTAAATTTGTATTACAATAGTAGTGTCTAGAAACTGAAGCTGTAATCAGGGTCTCATTGTGCTAGGTGCTGCACATATACACATAGTGAAAGACATGCCTGCCACTAGGAACTTGCAAGAGAGACATAGGATTGGAGGGGAAAACGGGGGAAAAGAAAGATGCAGTGAATGCTCATGGCACACAACAGCTCAGTGGCAAAGCTGGGAATAGATTTCCTGGCTCCCATTTTAATGCCTCACCCTCTAAGAATTGATGGTTCAGGAGGTTGACTTGACACTGGAAGGGAACCTTCCCTCTCAAAGCCACATAGAGGAGATTAGTGATCAACACTGCTACCATGTAATAGCTATTCACCAGCTCAGTACTGCCAACCCCCCAGTGTTCAAAAATTGTGAGTCAAAAATCAAGCAATTGACTTAAATCATGGTGTTTTTTTTTAATTCAGATTATTTTTATTTGCCTTTTGGTTTCTAAGCCATTAGTGTTCTTTGGGCCCCTTTTCCAAATTTGTCTCCACAAACATGACATCTAGAGACTTATCTTTTTTACAAACAAAAGCTAAGCTCCAGGTCTTGAGGCTTTAAGAAAAACTGCCAAACATCAAGGGACTCCCAATAGTTGACAACACTGCTGGCCTCCATGAAAGGAATTTAGTGACTTCAGTCTAGCTGTCATGGAAGCCTCCACATCACAGATCCTTCCATCACAATTGGCACCCTTGGTGCCTGTCTCAGGCCATGTCTACACTGAATATTCTGTGTTGATCCCCAAAGATCGACGCAGCGGGATCGATTGAGCGGTTAGTGTAGACCCGCTCAATCAGTTCCAGAAGTGCTCTCCCGTCGATGCAGTAATCCCACCCCTCCAAGTCAAGTAATGCTGCGTTGACATGAGAGCGTTGCTGGTCGACACAGCTAAGTGAAGACAGTGTGGTAAGTCAAAGTAACTCAGTCAACGGGAGATACGCATTCTGTGGCATGCAGATTGCATGTGTCCCATTGACTTAGCCCCGCAGTGTAGACCAGGCCTCAGAGAGGAAGTCAAAGACTCAGTGGACCTAGAGACTAAAATCCTCTCATGTCTAGTAGGCTGCCTGTCTAGCTCAAGAATGAGGCATAGGTCATCAGGAAGAGCCCAGAAGCTAGCATTACTGCGGCCCATACTATACTAGTTCTACAGGACAGCCCAACAAGGAAAGCAACAGAACACCACTGGTCATCACCTACAGCCCCCAAGTAAAACCTCTCCAGCACATCATCAAAGATCTACAACTTATCCTGGAAGATGATCCCTCATTCTCTCAAGCCTTGGGAGGTAAGCCAGCCTCTGCTTACAAACAGCCCCCCAACCTTAAGCAAATACTCACCAGCAGCTACATGCCATACAACAGGAACACTCACCCAGCTACCTATCCCTGCGACAAACCTCACTGCCAACTTTGCCCACATATCTACTCAATCTATTTGGTAACTGGGCTGCGTGCAAGCGGGCATCAGCCTGCCCCATGCTACGAGGTAGTGGCTAAGAGCCCAAACCCCATGCATATCTACTCAAATGACACCATCATAGGACCTAACCAAATCAGCCACTCCTTCGTGGTCCATTCACCTGCACATCTACAATGTGATACGTGCCATCAACACCCCTTTGTCATATACATTGGCCAAACTGGACTGTCTCTATACAAAAGAATAAATGGACACGAATCAGACATCAAGAATGGTAACCAGTAAGGGAACACTGTAGTCTCCCTGGACACTCTATGGGTGCATCTACACTTGTAAATTAAGTTGACTTAAGCTTGCTTAAGTCGACTTCATTTACCCTGCGTCTACACTACAGTTTCTTTAAGTCGACTTAAGCAACTTGCTTAAGTCGACTTAAGGAAAATAAAGTTGACAATTAAAATTAAGTCGACTTTATTAAACCTAGATTTAGTTCGATTTAAGGCTTAAGTCGACTCCCTAGAGTCGACTTAAGCCAGTGCAGATGTGGGGTAGCCCTAAGTTAACTTAGGGCTACCCCAGGACTGCACCAATGCCCTCCCTGCCGGGGGGGGCACATGGGGAGCCTGGCATGCCCACCCTGCCCCTATGCCCTGACAGGGTCCCTGTCCGCCTTTGCCCCACTGTACCTATGTACAATGGGGCAAAGGCTGAGCCCCCTGGCACTGGACAAGAGGTGCCCCCTCTGTCCCCATGGACCTGCCCTAAGTCCCCCTAACCCCTAGAAGTTGACCTAGGTGTCCAGTGTGGACGCTCTAGGTCAACTTTCTAAGTTCCCCCCAAAGTCGACTTAAAATTGAAGTGTAGACTCACTAAGTCTAGATAAAGTCGACTTAAATTTCCAAGTGTAGACATAGCCTATAACAGACATGAAAGTTACCACCTTTCAGCAAAAAAAATCCCTTCAAAACAGGCTTCAGCATGAAACTGCAGAGCTGGAATTCATCTGCAAATTTGACACTATCAGACTGGGTCTGAATAGGGACTTGGAGTGGCCAGCTCACTACAAAAAGTAAATTACTCCTCTTTACACATTCTCATCAATTGTTATTAATGGCCCACATCCACACTGTTTGAATTAAAACAAATTGTTGGTTTTGCTGAAATAGACTAATACGGCTACCCCTCTGGAACTGTTTGAACTTATTTTGTTAACCCTCCAGATAATAATGTGACTCAGCCTTCTCTGCATGTGTGTTTATACCCAACATACTGCAATTTTCATTTCATGCATCTGAGGAAGTGGATTATGCTCATGAAAGTTTATGCTTAAATAAATTTGTTAATCTTTAAAAGTGGCACAGGACTCCTTGTTTATTATATCGGTTCTGTGACTAATGAGAGGGCTTGCAATGTACTTCATTTTTGTCATCTATAAAACAGGTACTTCCGTACCTCACTGTAAGGACTGAAAGGATGAAAAATATTAAACATCCCATCCCTTGACTCCTTGGGCTCCTAAGGGCAGAGCATGCTGGTTGTCTCCAGACCCCGCTCATGCCTGTTTTTCATTCTCTCTCCCCCTGCAAACAGCTGGGTTCTGGTGCCCCTCCCTCAGGTAAGGGTGTGAGGCCTTTTCATAGAATCATAGAATCATAGAACAATAGGGTTGGAAGGGACCTCACGAGGTCCTCTAGTCCAACCGCCTGCTAAAAAGTAGGACCACTCCCACTAAATCACCCCAGCCAGGGTTTTGTCTAACTGGGCCTTAAAAACCTCCAAAGATGGAGATTCTACCACCTCCCTAGATAGCCCATTCCAGTGCTTCACCACCCTCCTAGTGAGATAGTTTTTCCTAATATCCAACCTTGACCTCCCCAGCTGTAATTTGAAACCATTGCTCCTTGTTCTGTCCTCTATTACCCTCGAGAACAGCCTAGCTCCCTCCTCTTTGAGCACCCCTTCAAGTAGTTGAAGGTTGCTATCAAATCTCCCCTCAGTCTTCTCTTCTGTAGACTAAATAAGCCTAGTTCCTTCAGTCTCATGAGTCATGTGTCCCAGCCCCCTAATCATTTTTGTTGCCCTCCGCAGGACTCTTTCTAATTTGTCCACATCCTTTCTGTAGTGGGGAGCCCAAAACTGGACACAATATTCCAGATGCGGCCTGGCCAGTGTCGAATAGAGGGGAATTATCACATCCCTCGATCTGCTGGCAATACTCCTACTGATGCAGCCTAATATGCCATTGGCCTTTTTGGTAACAAGGGCCCACTGTTGGCACATATTCATCTTCCCGTCCACCATAACCCCCAGGTCCTTTTCTACAGCACTGCTACTTAGCCGATCGGTCCCCAGCCTGTAGCAGTGCACGGGATTTTTTCGTCCTAAGTGCAGGACTTTGCACTTGTCTTTCTTGAATCTCATGAGGTTTCTTTCAGCCCAGTGTTCCAATTTGTCCAAGCCTCCCTGGATCCTGTCCCTGCCCTCCAGAGTATCTACCATTCCCCCCAACTTGGTGTCATCTGCAAACTTACTAAGCACACAGTCTATTCCATCATCAAGATCATTAATGAAGATGTTGAATAGAACTGGCCCCAGGACTGACCCCTGGGGCATTCCACTCGTTACTGGTTGCCAGCCAGACATCGAGCCATTGATTCCTACCCGCTAAGCCCGTTGATCTAGCCAGTTTTCAATCCACCTTATGGTCCACTCGTCCAACCCATGCTTCCTTAACTTGCCGACAAGAATGTTGTGGGAAACCGTATCAAAAGCCTTGCTAAAGTCAAGGTATACCTCGTCAACGGCACTTCCCGCATCCATAAATCCAGTCATCTCATCATAGAATGAAATCAGGTTGGTCAGGCACGATTTGCCCTTGGTGAATCCATGCTGACTGTTCCTGATCACTCTATTTTCCTCCAAGTGTTTCAGGATGGATTCTTTGAGGACCTGCTCCATGATTTTCCCAGGGATTGAGGTGAGGCTGACCAGTCTGTAGCTCCCCGGATCCTCCTTTTTCCCTTTCTTGAACATAGATACTATATTTGCCTTTTTCCAATCCTCCGGGACCTCCCCCGTTCGCCATGAGTTCTCAAAGATAATGGCCAGCGGCTCTCCAATCACTTCCGCCAACTCCCTCATCACCCTCGGATGCAGTTCATCCAGCCCCATGGACTTGTGCACATCCAATTTCTTTAAGTGTTCCCTAACCTGACTTTCCATCACTGAGGGCCACTCTTTTCTCCATTCCGCATTACCCCATGTAGTAGCCTGGGAGCTGGCCCTCCCTGTGAAGTTTGAAGTAAAAAAAGCATTGAGGATTTCAGCCTTTTCCGCATCATCCACCACGAGGATACCTGCCCCATTCAGTAAGGGACCTACACCACCCCTGATCCTTTTCTTGTTGCTGATAAACTTATAGAACCCCTTTCTGTTATCCTTCACATCTCTTGCTAGCTGCAACTCCAATTGTCCTTTGGCCTTTCTGATTTTATCCCTGCAGTCCCGAGCAATATCTTTATACGCCTCTCTTGTCATCTGTCCAAGCTTCCACTTCTTGTAAGCTTCCCTTTTATGTTTCAGCTCCCCGCAGAGTTTCCTGCTAAGCCACGCTGGTCACCGTCCACATTTGCTGTTCTTTCTGTACATCGGAATGTTATCTTCCTGTGCCTTTAACAGGGTTTCTTTAAAATACAGCCAGCTGTCTTGGACTCCTTTCCCCTTTGATCCTGCCCATCAGCTCCCTAAGGGAGCCAAAATCTGCTTTTCTGAAGTCCAGGGTGTGTGTTCTGCTTCTTTCCTTCCTTCCATTGATCAGGATCCTGAACTCTACCATCTCATGGTCGCTGCTGCCCAGGTTGCCATTTACTTCTACTTCCCCGATCAATTCTTCTCTGTTTGTGAGCAATAGGTCTAAAGGTGCAAGGCCCCTAGTTGGTTCCTCCAGCATTTGTACTAGGAAGTTGTTCTCAATATTCTTCAAAAACTTCCTGGATTGCCTGTGCACTGCTGTATTACCTTCCCAGCAGATGTCAGGATAATTGAAGTCCCCCATAAGAACCAGGGCCTGCGATGATCTGGAATCTTCTGTTAGTTGTCCATAGAATGCCTCATCCACCTCCTCCTTCTGGTCTGGCGGTCTGTAGCAGACACCCACCACAACATCCCCCTTGTTGCATTCTCCCCTAAACTTAACCCACAGACCTTCAACCATCTTGTTTCCACTTTCATAGTGGAACTCTGAGCAGTCATACAGCTCTTTTGTTCTTCTGGAGGGCTCTGCCCACTATGGTAAGGTTTCAACAGGCCAACTCCTTACAGAAACATCAAATTCACTCACGCTAAGGCTTTGTCTTCATTGACACAAAGTGGGGTTTGTTTTTTCTTTTTTAAAGCAAGATAACTGTCATGAAATAACCACTGCACTGTAAAATCCTACCTGGAGAGATGGCACGTGTAGTGTATGCTGAGTAAACAGGCACCCTCACTCGTGGTTGTTCTTGCCTAGCTTACCTCATAGTAAAACTTCAGAGCTTTGTGTCCACTATGTTTTTACATGGGTTAGCTAATGCACATTAGTTACCCTGTAGTAAAAACACATCTCTTTGTTAGTGAAGATATAGTAGAGGGAATTAAAGAGAAAGCCTCTTAAGTTTAATCCTTTGAAGGCACAGTTCTAGATGTGCCCAACTATCTCAAACCACAGCCATTCATTGAAAACAAATCTGTATGACACGGTTTGTTAGCTTTAGCTGAGACAAGTTTGGCCACATCATTGAAACAAAGCTGCCTTCAAGAAAAAAAGGTAGATGAGGGAGAAAGAGGATAAGTAAAGAAAGTTGATAAATTACACAATTTTAGCCCTACAAATTAAGGAGTACCCAACAGTCCACACATGTGAGGCCATTCAAAGCTGATTTATCACTTGTGATCAGAGAAACAAAACAAAGCCATTACAACCTTTTAAAAGCTTTCTTGAAACAAACTAAAAATATCCATTGCTGACAGATGCAAGCTATCAATAAGGAATTTAAGAACTCAGTATGAAGAGTGGAAAGTGCAAAGTCTTGATAAACATCTCAAATTGGGTCTTACTCAGCAGGCAACAACTATTTATAGTGGTAATTGTAAAGGGCATTTTACATTGAATCAATTAAATGAAAATCTTTTAAACCCTTTTTAAAAAGGGACCTTTTTAAGTTAACAGGTGATTTTAATTGGAACCAGGGGAGTTGCATCATGGGTTGCTTTTTTTTTTAAAGCATTCAATATTGGTGGAAAAATCAATACATTTCCATCAGCATCTGAACTCCTAGTGTCTTGTAAGTTGAATGTCGAAACTAAACAAAAACTCCAGTTTGTTCTCTTTTTGTGGTGCTTGCACAAGTAATTAAATATATTTCATCTTGACTGTTTGTCATCAAGAGAGACACATTCCCAACAGAAATTTTTTAAAAAGATTCATATGGGGGAGAATTTGTTAAGACAAAACTATATTTTTACCAACAGGCACTACAGATGGTTTATTTTTTAGTCAGAACGAAGAACCTTGGCCAAAACCTACTAATATAAATAGGAATATGAGGGAGAGTTTACATTAGAGTAAGATACTAGAAATTCCAAATTGTTCCTACCATAAGAAACAAGTATAGCAACAGGCACGAGTATAGCAGCTTTCTTTTCTAAGCTCCTTGCAAAAGAAAAACACATGCAGTACATCATTCTCTTCAGGTGGAAGGACAGAAGCAACCACATGGTCAACCAGTCCATAGCCAGCTAAGGACACCAGCACATATCCCTATCTTAAAAAATAAAATAAAATCTACAGGCTCTTCAGGTCCTGATTTTCAGGGTTGCTAAGCACCCAGAGTTCCCATTTACTTCACCTGGAATGGTGGATGCTCAGCACTTCTGAAAATCAAGCAAAGCCACCAGATGTGACATAGATTCATCAGGTATTTAACAGGAAGTAAGCTAGAGAGAGACATGGAGACAGAGAAGGGACGTTCGATGGGACATTGGGTCCAGTCTCATCCAACAAGTTGTTGATGCACAGCTAAATAAAAGATTTCTACTGAAACCTAGAACTCTCTGCTCTCTTGCAAGTACGACATGGAGCCTTTGTTTTTAAGACTCAGCACCCCGTGAGATGCATAAATTCTCTACTTCAAAATAATGCCAAGACCACAATGACTGGAGAAGCAGAGCAATGATTGAAGGAAGCATTTTGGAAACCTGATGCTTAGCCCCCGAGCGATCCTTTCCCATTGCTAGTGTGATAAGGGCAGCCGAGAAAGTGCTAAATGTTACTGGTGAGCCCCCTTTGGAGTTGTCGATACAGTTATACTAAAACTCAGCTGTTTGACCAAAAAACCCAACATCTTTGAAAGCGTTCTGTCTTGCTTGTTCTGAGTGACAGCCACCCGTGAATTTAAACACGTCCATTAGAGCATCGACGGAACAACCAGTGCCAGGCTACTGCTTCAGAGGAGACAGCCGATGTGCTAGAGAACCAGTGTGCTTCATTCCTAGCTAGCAGAAAGTGAAGAGTAGAGGTGCGTCTTGCTCTCTTGCACTTCCTGTGGCCAAATGAAGGAGACCATTATAGAGACCAAGGGATATCACACCCAACTGATGCTTATTGGAAAGCCCACCATGTAGTGTGGGAGAAAAGGGTGAGGAAAATGGCAAACTTGCAGGGGAATATACAAAGGGAAGAGAGAAATATGTTCCAACTGTGGTCCTCCTCAGTCTGCATGTAGACCCAATGAGCAGTATCTGCATACTCCAAAAAAAAAAAAAAAAAAACTTACAGTGGTGGTAAGGGCTGTAGTTCACACTTGAAATCCTCTGTTTTTGTGTAAAATGTATTGGTGTGTGATGGGCAAGCAGCACTGCCCTCTACTGGTTGAATCAGAACTGCAGCAAAGTTTGCAATGATGTTCAGGAGAATAAATGACCTAATACTGTCTGATTGCTATGGGAGACCCACTTTCAACCAGTGTTAGAGACCAGTGGTTTTTAAACCAAAAGCCCCAAGTAAAGCCAGCTGCATTATTCACTGCAACTAATTTATGAGGCAAGCTTCAATATTTTTCTTCAAATAGTGCAAGCATAATTTTTACCTCATTCAGGTAAATCCATAGGAAAGTGAAGATTAGATGGTGTAAATAATTTATGCAGTGATTATATTTCTGTCACTGCCATTATTCAGATTGCTCTAGCTCTCAATTCCATCCCCCTCATGTTGCAAGTTTGCAGTTCATCCAGCGACTGTGTTACTTGTATACATGCAGCCGTTGGACTATAATCATGCCTCGATGATGGCACAAAAGTGTGTGGACCCCAGTGCAGTTACAAGCATTCAGTAATTCCTGTGCTGTCAACTGCGAGCGGCCTCCATGCTGGCCTGCTCTATAGAACTCTGTGACGTGGTCAGTTCCTCATTGATCAATACTAGTGTAAAGGCACTGGGGGTGTAGGGTTCTTACTGGTATTCTGTGTCCTATGACTTCAGTGCTTGCTTAAGGGAATTTGTCCTGGCCGTATCTTGCTTACCATACTGGTATTGAAACACCACAATCAAAGAAAATAGTGAATAATTGTTCATATTATATGAAATAATTCAGAGCACTAGGGAAAGTAATCTGGCCATTCAAAGACCCACTCTGGGCTACTGCATTGCCACCACTTGTGATTTGATTGTGTATCTCACAAGAGACGGTGGTTTTTTAAAAGCTGCAGCTCCTTGAGTCATGTGTTTAGGGAAAAATGTCAACTTTCATAGAAGAGGAAGATTCTAGCCCTTCTCGTTGTGGATAAAAGCTTGAATGAAAACATGACCTGAATGAACCTAAAGCCTCAAATAAAGGCTATTTAAAAAGAACTTACTGTGTATTATTTTTTGATAACCTCATTAGTTTTGTGGGGAGGACAATATTGGAACTATGAAAGATATGTTCCCAGGACATTGCAATGACAGTGTCTATCTTGCAGTTTTCCAGCAGTTACACTTTTAAACTTCCAAGCAGGTGTCAGGGGAGAGAGAAAGAAAAAAAAAGTCTTGCCTTAAATTCATCTGATCCTTAATTTGATCACTGCCCACTTTCTTGGAAGTGCTTTGTCACCACCAAAAGTTATGCTTTTGTGAAAGTGAAATCAACTCATCTCTTCAGCCATCTCTTCTTGAAAAAACAGTAACATATTTTAAAATGCCTGGGAGCTGTTATGTTAGTAACACTTTGCATTTATCGAATATAGCCCTAATTAATTGAAAGGCAGCCCACAAAAGCTCAGTTCTGCCCTCTGGGAGCTCAGCCATGACTTGCAAGCCAGAGCCACCTCTGTGCTTCATTTCAGATCCTGTCCCCTCATGATGGAGCTGGCTGGGCCTGAAGAAACCAGTCGGAAGTTTGTGCCTGCCTAGTAGGCATTAAAGTCTTCACTCCTCTAACAGGCAACCCTGATCACTCGTCTGAGGTTCTTATACAGCACCTTTACCACATTAGCTGAGCACTTCACAATTTGTATTTATCCTCACAGCACACCAAGCAGGTAGGTCAGTACTATTGACAGATGGGAACTGAGGCACAGAAAGACTAACTGAGTTGTCCAATGTCACACTGGATATCTGTAAAAGAGTAGAGAATTAACATAGGTAGCCTAACCACCAGACCATCCTTCCCTCCCTAATCACAGACAGTTATTAATTTTTTCAGGTGTCCCCACAGTAGCTCCTTTCATCCAATGATCTCAAAGCATCTTACAAACTAATGGTTATTTATTCCTTCCCACAATATAGGTAAATACATGTATCACATCCCCACTGTACAGTTGGGGAAACTGAGGCACAGGCAGGCACAGCAACTCACCAAGGACAGAACGCTGGAAGTGCAGACACAAGTCCCCTGTGGCCCACCCTCCCTGCATAGAACTGATGTGCTTCTGTTGTGCACTGAGTGATTAGTCTGTGGCTTTGCTTGGCGTGAAGTTATGGAGGGGGAGAGCCAATCAAAGTCAAAACTCCACTTCTGCTACAGCCCTATTTCAAAGAGTAAGTGTTCTGCATTTTTTTCATGCCTGAGACAATCTAGACAAATAGGCTTTTAAATTAAGCAGTGATTTGGAATATAAGTGAGTGCATTTAAGCTGATAAGAGATGGAAAGATCCTAATGGCTGAAATATTTGTCATATCACAAATAAGCTGGCTGTATCAGGAGCCACTAATATAACTAATTTTTACCAAGTCCTTTGCTGCTCTGTGATAGAAAATGAGGTCAGCACAGGTTGAGGCAGCACAAAATGAGCAGCTGTCTGAAGGCAGCAGAGAATACTGATAAAGGACTCTGCAGAACTGTATTACTTTCTTGAAGAAAACAGGAATCAGGTTGTTAAAATTAAGATATAGTCTGTTCAAAGTGTCCAGGGTTTTTAATATAAAGGCGCAAATGAATACTTTGCTTTCAACAAAACTTGAATACAAATGCATTTTGAGATGATGTATTCTATCTAACACCTAATAATACCATGGACCAGATTTTACTCTGTTCCTTCCATGTAAATCCACTAAATGCAATGGAGTTCCTTTGGATTTACAGTAGTGGAAATGACAGCAGAATTTGATCCTGAGCATAATTTATAATAATATTTTTCACTTTTATAGCACCTTTCACTTCTCTGGTTGCCTTCCAACTGGGACTCTCAAAAGTCTTTGTCAGTGAAGGGCCCTTATCCCCATTTTACAGACACAGAAACTGAGGCAAATAGGGATGGGGGGGAGGCTGAGCCTTGTCAAATGAAAAAAAATACCCAAAGTCACACAGAAAGTTCATGGCAAAGAACTTGGGTCTCATGACTCTGATGCCTTCACCAAGAGACCTGCTGCTATTCTCTGGCTTGATTTCCTATTGTCCTGAACCATGTGAAAATATTTACACCTCTGCAGAGTGGATGCAAAATGCTACTATTCTGATTCAATAGAATTGACATGCACTTTGCCATGGGGTAAAGGGTGACACAAAGTACAGGGTAAGAGTGAGTTGAGTCCTGTGTGTCTTCAGTACAGTAACATACCCCATATCTGACATCTCTGCAGTTTTAAAGTTATTTCTAGCATAGTGATCCCAGGATGGGGGCTTATAAATATATAGAAAACTAACAAGTCAAAGAAAGTGTTTATATTGATAAGGTAGGTTTATAAGTAGCACTCTGCATCTGTAAATCTCTATGGACTTTTCGAAGGTGAGCCAGTAGCAGCATCTCCATTTCTGAGATAGAAAAACTGATGCACGGAGTGATGAAGTGTCTCAACCAAGGCGCACAGAATCAGAACCAATGCTGGGAAGAGAACCTAGGCCTCCTGGCTTGTAGCTCAGGTCTGCGTCCACTGGACAAAGCTGCCTCCCCTCCAGCAAGCTACAAATGTAAATTAAATACTTAACAGATGAAGAACTGGATGAATTCCTTCACTTATAGATCACCTCCAACCTAAGGCTCTAGCTGGGCAATCCCATCCCTGGATCTAGAACTTTATGAGTCTCACTGAAGCCAGTGGGTCTCCCCTGCCCAGATCAAACTGCAGGTGGGCAGTGGCTGAGACACAGAACATTTAGATGCACCCTGGGAAAGTAATTAGTGGTCTCTCCCAGGTTGTTACATCACAGTGAAATCAGCAGGTCTATACATGGGGTAGGTCAACACTGCAAACTTGTGCTAACATAGCTGAGTCCATTAGGGATGCCATCCCGAACTGGCATAGCTGAGCAGCAAGCGTCCCTCCCCAGTGTAGACACAGTAATACTGACAAGACCATTCTTTTACTAGTGTGTGGAGCTTATTTTGCTTGCGGGATGGTGGGTGGGCAGAAATAAGCTCTACTCACGAAAGCACAGTTTTGCTGGTGCAAACCAAGTCCATGCTGGGAGCACTTTGCTGATATAATACACTGGAGTATGGCTGTATTGGCAAGGTACTTTTAGCAAAGACCTGGCCATGGAGTAATATACTACTGAACATGAATAAGGTGGTAGACGCTATCATGGAGGCCAAGCAGAACTGTGAATTCTTTGTGGCAGGGACCACCTTTTTGTTCTGTGTTTGCACAGCACCTAGCACTGAGGCTTGTACACACCATGGCAACACAAATAATCATCATATTGCATTTAGAGGGACTGATTCCGTTCTCACTCGGTCCTGTAAAAACCAAGAATAACCACCAAAGGTAACAGTGACACAAGGGAGAGGAGAATCAGACATGGTCTACTTCGTTATACTTCAAGGTACTCTCTCAGAGCAGGAACTGGCTTTGCCAGCTGTCAACATCCATTGAATAGTGTTATCTATTGTTCCCATTGCACGCAATAATCAAATATCATTCTGCACATTTCTCCCATAATAAGCTGAGCATGAACTTGGGCAGGGGAACAGCGACTGTTCAGAAGCATCAGACAATTTAAGAAAGTAAAATCGACATGGATTAATAATAAAACTCAAATTCATTACATTGCCTAAATGGAGCGATAGATGGGTTCATATTTATAACCGTTAAACGGTTTAATGGAATAATTATAACTCAGACTCCCAAGCCCAGAAAAATCAATAACTATGAGCTCTAAGCAACAGCATGTTCCGAGTTCTGCCATTTTCACAGTGCTCCCCAGCAGGCAATGTGTGGCTATAAATGCGATTGACACTAAAGTCGCATTAAAACATTCCCATCAAGGGCAATAATAGATTAAAAGCTACTGAGGCACTGCAGTTGGCCAGTCAATATTCTTTATTTTCTGCATCACCCCCAATTTCACCACCCTCCTGGACGCTATTAGCGTGAGTCGATTTGCTGTCAATGGCCAGCCCAGGCAAAGAAGCATTAATGCACGCTCACAAAGGCGGTGCGCATGGCATTATCACTTCACTCGCTTTCAAATTACACCCTAATGCCGTCGCCAGGCAGCTTGTGACATGTTAACACTATGTGCGATTTGTTGGTATTGGGCTAAATATTTCATGTCTAAAGATTTCATCAGAGATTTTATGACAGAAATAAACTACCACCCGGTGGGAAATCACTCTGAATAATAGAATTAGGCATTGGTGGGAAATCAATGAAGAAGGGATGGTGACAGGGGAGAAAGGAAGATAGGAAAAAGCTTGGAGGTTGTTGATTTTTTTTCCTCCTTAGCAGTAAATGGCTGCTGAGTACCCATTTGTCTGCCAATTAAAGGCCTTATTAATAAATCACATTGAAGGAGCAGAAATTAGAATTCAGAGACTTGTTTGTTTATGCTCCAGGTGCAGGAGTTAGCTGCTCCGTGGTTGTTTCTCAGAACAAGCTCCACTCTGCTGTGTGAAATGCAGTGGGTTAGTGAGGATTGTCATCTGCTGTGGAGTCTAATAAAAAGAGGCTTTAAAAAAAATATATGCATTTGAGAAAATCTGCAGCAGTTCTGATTTTCCTTTTAAAGGATCTCATGCTGGCAAAAAGCCCTTGGAAACAGAAATTCTCTCTTGACCCGAAGAGGCAGACTGTGTGCAACAACGGCAAAAACCCACCCTGCCACTTGCCTGAGTCCTGATCAGCAGGGACCACTGCTAGGGCAGGAGCGTGGTCAGTCCACAAACTGCAAACGAAAGCACTGTGCAGCCATTACTTTGCATTAAAATAGAGTGCTGCGACTGACACAGGGACTGTCGAGATTACACAGACATACTTGGAGAGGCAGAACTAGTACAACTCTGGTCCTTCAGCTCCAACATGAGCTAAAACAAAGCCTGCCTGTGGTACAATCATTAAACTGAGGACACTACCAGTCATCCAAATACATCAAGGCCTTGAAACTGCAACCATGAATGACAAAGGCAGATCCTTGCACCGACACAGAGCCAAATTGACTTCAGTAGGACTAAAGCCTGTACAGAAGGGAAAAATTCAGTCTCTTTTCCTTTTTTGTGGAGTCTGTCACAGAGACTTTTATCATTTGCTCACTAGGAACTTAACAGAAACCACTGAACTAATTTTCACACAGGCCCGCCCCCGAAGCAGCCATTGACTTGGGCCAGATATACACAGGTGAACTAGAAGGCAAAGGCTCTGTAGTTAAGAATCCCAACTGCTTCAATTGTTCAACGACTCTGCATTGCAACCATTGAAATGACGGTTCCAACACACACTGTAAACAAACACTCTCAACTGATTTAGCTGGAATAAAATGATCATAGAGTCACTTGTTCTATGGAAATAATACTGCTCAACCCATAGGAGCTGTCAAACACTCCCTTTCTTGCTGAGGCATAGCAATAAACTGGTTGCTTGTGTCTCCATTTCCTCTGTTAAGACAACACACTGTGTAATGTTGATTTCAGCTCAGAGCTTTGACTCAGGCCCTATATACTCTAGTCAGATTATGCTGCCACTTACTTTGTACAGCAAGCAGAAACCTCTTGCTTTTCTTTTTTCATACTTTCCTTCCAGAGGATTCTTTTTTCTTCCTCTTCAATTTAGAAACTCCCCAGGGACTTTTGCTGTCTAGATACTGTATGAAGCTCACTTTGCTTACAAAAGCACCTGGGTAGTGGGTTGGGAAGGGTCAGTAGATTTTTTTCTCCAGTGCAGGGAATTCTGGGGCAGCTGGTTCAACTACTTAAGGCCACAGCAGCCGATAAGGTTAGGCTGCATAAGGGGGTGGATGTAGTGTAAGACAATCCTATAAGAATGGGTGGTTCAGTTCCATACACAAACCCGTGAGAGTGAAATCTGAGGTGTGCTTTACACCTTAACCAAAATTCTGTATATGCATATAGTTTAAGATGGTTCTACATAGAAAAGGCTATGTCTACACTTGCACTTTTAAGTCGACTTTAACTAAGTCGACTTAACTAAGTTGACTTTAAGTCGACTGAGGCCTTGTACACACGATCAGTTTATCACGCATTAAAACTCATTACCGCGCGATAGCAACAACGGCGTACACATGTGCAACAGGGCTGTTGCGCATTAACTGCCTTGTTGTAGCGCAATACAAAAACCACCTCGACGAGGGTGGTAACAGCTAAGGCGGAACAGCTGTTGCGCTTTTGCGCTCGTGTGTACTCTTACCACGCAATGACTGGCCTCCGGAACTGTCCCAGCATTCCAAAGTCATCCTCTCTGGTCTTCCCCCCACCCGCTCTGTAGCCGTGACAAAACTGTCCCCGCCCTGCCCTGAACTGATTCCCGGGATTTTCAAATTTCTCGTCTGTTTCACTTCCTGCTCTCTTCCTCGTGGAGTATATTTGTGCTCCGATCATCAGTAGCAATGGCGGCCTGCCGTGGAAGACGCGCACCCCTTTGGAGCACGGCAGAGGTGCTGGACCTGATCAGCATCTGGGGAGAGTCCGCTGTGCAGGCGCAGCTACGCGGCAGCAGGAGGAATCATGACATATTTGGCATAATTTCTCGGGCCATGTCAGAGAGAGGTTATGATAGACACACCGTGCAGTGCAGATCAAAGGTGAAGGAGCTCAGAATAACCTATCACCGAGCGAAGGAGGCAAACTGCCGTTCCGGATCAGCTCCTGCTACATGCAGGTACTACAAGGAAATAGAAGCCATCCTCAGTGGGAACCCCACAGCCACTGCCAAGAGTCCTGTGGACACATCAGCCCCCCCTCATCCAGTGATTGCCGGAGCCGAGCAGGATGAGGACGTGATCGAGGAGGAGGAGGAGATGGAGGATGACCTGGAGGAAAGCGCAACCGCGTGTAGCCAGGAGATCTTCAGCAGCCCCGCTGAGACGTCCACCGAAGGCTTGAACTGCAGCGTGTCCTCTGAGGCGGCAGAGGGGGGTTCAGGTAAGTTTCTCCTTCGTGCAGCTCTGTCTGGCTCCTGCTAAAATATCATTGCCTGGGGTGGGGGTTCTTGCAGGTCCCCGCTGTGTACGCTATTTACTCTGCATTCATTAGAAGTGCATCAACACAAGCAGTGATTGTAAAATAATCATCTGCATTTAGGTCAGTAAAGGTTTCGTCGATGTACCTCCAGAGCCTAATACTCAGGTTAGATGGGAGAACATTTGTGTCTACGCTCCCAAAGACGGATACTCTGCCTCTCCAGCTGCAAAGCACAGCCCTGGGAACCATGGCAGCACACAGTGCAGCAGCATATGGTCCTGGCTTGCAACCGGCGGCATGTAGGATATGTATTCTAGATGGCAGGGGCACTCTGAGGAGAGAGATATCTGGTTCCATCTGTGTGCCCAGTGCAGATTGTGAGCCCCCAGTAAGCCGTCTATTAGAACGTACCTTGTCTGCTTCAGCGAAGCGTAGTGTGTTGACCACCCTGTACCTTCCAGTGGAATGTGCTACTGGAAGGTTACATTGGTTATCTATGCTATGTGTTAACAATTTCTTTATTGTTATTTTTTTAGTAGATTTGACCTTCACAAGGCCGGTGTCTACCCCAGCTGACCGAATGAGAAACATTCGGCGGCGTGCTCGAAGAAACAGGGAGGATATGTTTCATGAGCTGCTGAAAGCAACACAGGAATCCGCAAGGGAGAATAGAGCCTGGAGAGAGGAATCCCAGCAGAGGAGGCAGAAACACAGGGACGAACTGATAAGCGTCATGAAGGAGCAAACAGAACTGCTCAAGAGCATGATTGCTTTGCAGTCCCAGGCTATTAATATCTGGGCTCCACTCCAGACAGTTCAGCCGTGTCTGCCTCCCACTCCCCGTAGTCCCTGAAAGCATTTCTTTGAAGGCCACCCTTCCCCCCGGTACAGAACAATATCCAGTCCCCCCCAGCTACTTTTTTGAGACCTGAAGCTACACCAACCTGTAACCCCACCCCCACTTTTTAGGTTTGAATAAAAACAGTAACAAATACTTTGAAGAGTGGGTTTATTTGTACACATTATTGAAAAGCTCATACGGTGCACCTGATGCGTCATGGAAGTTAACTAGGGGAGGGCATCATTGAAATGCTCCCTGAGTGCCTCCCTTATGCGAGCAGCTTCTCCTTGTTCCACCCTAATACTCCTAGTGGCTGGCTGCTCGTATGCTTCCTCGAGGCGCTGTGCCTCCGTAGCCCACGTAGGGGAAATCTTTTCTTCCCTACTTTCACAAATGTTATGGAGGACACAGCACGACGCAATCACAGCAAGGATGTTGTCCTCCGCCAAGTCCAGCCTCCCATACAAACAGCGCCAGCGCCCTTTTAAATGGCCAAAGGCACACTCCACAGTCATTCTGCAGCGGCTCAATCAGTAATTGAACCACTCCTTGCTGCGATCCAGGTTCCCGGTGTACGGCTTCATGAGCCATGGCATCAGTGGGTATGCTGGGTCTCTGAGGATGACTATGGGCATCTCCACCTCCCCCACAGTAATTTTTTGATCAGGGAAGAAGGTATCCCCTTGCAGCTTCCGGTACAGACCAGTGTTCCTGAAAATGCGGGCATCATGCACCTTTCCCACCCACCCAGCATTTATGTCCGTAAAACGCCCCTTGTGATCCATGAGTGCTTGCAGCACCATGGAGAAGTAGCCCTTCCTGTTTATATATTCGGTCGCGAGATGGTCTGGAGCCAAAATAGGGATGTGTGTGCTGTCTATTGCTCCCCCGCAGTTAGGGAATCCCATGGCAGCAAAGCCGTCCACAATGTCACGAACATTGCCCAACGTCACTGTCCTCCGTAGCAGAACGTGATTGATGGCTCGGCACAATTGTGAGAGGGCTAATCCGACGGTGGACCTCCCGACTCCAAACTGGTTTGCAACCGACCGGTAGCAGTCCGGAGTCGCCATCTTCCAGACAGCAATCGCAACACGCTTCTCCACAGTTAGGGCTGACCTCATGTTGGTGTCTTTCCGTTGTAGGGCAGGGGCCAACTCTGAACACAGTTCTAGAAAGGTTGCTTTCCGCATTCGAAAGTTCTGTACCCACTGCTCGTCATCCCACAGCTGCATAACAATGTGATCCCACCACTTGGTGCTCGTCTCTCGTGACCAGAAACGGCGTTGCACCGTGTGCAGATGATCGGTGAAGGAGCTGAGCAACGCGGTGCTGTTGCTCTGCATGGCATCGATCAGCCCCTGCTCTTCGGTGTCCTCGTCTGACGCGGAGCTCATTGCGTACTGAGCAACCAGCCGAGATGTATTCAGAATGTTGAAGGCGACAGTGGAGATCAGAGCAGGATCCATGCTGTCGCTGTTGTGATTGCTTGCAAGTGGTGCGGTGCGTCACTGCACTATTGATACCAAACATGACATAGTTCCTATGGATTATAGCATTTATGAGATATCCATAGAAAATAATATCATAAATGCTTCCCTAAATCCAGACAGTGTCACACCATGCCCACATGCCCTGCCTTTTGGGGGGCATGCCAGGCTCTCACTGTGCCCCCCCCAGCAGATGGGCATTGGTGTAGTCCTGGGGTAGCCCTAAGTCGACTTAGGGCTACCCCAGGGCTACACTGGCTTAATTCGACTTTAAAAAGTCGAATTAAGCCTTAGGTCGAGTAGAAAGGTAGTTTAATAAAGTCGACTTAATTTTCATTAAGTCGACTTTATTTTCCTTAAGTCGACTTAAGCAAGCTGCTTAAGTCGACTTAAGCAAAGTGTAGTGTAGGTGCAGGGCACATTAAGTCGACTTAAGCTTGGCTTAAGTCTACTTAATTTACCAGTGTAGACTCAGCCAAAGAGACTGATTCAAAAGCAATGGTTACCTACCTGTAATTAGTGTTCTTCGAGATGTGTTGCTCATGTACATTCCAACTCAGGTGTGCGCGGGCTGCGTGCACGGATTGCCGGAAAGTTTTCCCCTAGTCCACCCACAGGGCCGGCTGCTGCCACCAGGGGCGCTCATCAGCCCCTATATATATAGCCCAGCCATCCCTGCTTCTCTTCAGTTCCTTCTTGCTGGAATTCCAGCTGAGGGGAGGAGGGCGGGTGTTGGAATGTACATGAGCAACAAATCTCGAAGAACAGTAGTTACAGGTGGGTAACCGTTTCTTCTTCTTTGAGTTATTGCTCATGTCAATTCCAACTCAGATGATTCCCAAGCCTTACCTTGGAGGAGGGCGGAATTCTATAGCTTGGCCGAGTGCAGTACTCCTCTGCCAACTGCTGTGTCCTCTCTTGCCTGCTGGGTAAGTGCGTAATGGGCAGAAAAGTCGTGGACCGACAACCACGTCACTGCCCTACATATGTCTGTAATGGGGACATGCGCCAGGAAAGCTGCCGATAACGCCTGTGCATGCATGGAATGGGCCGTCAGCTTCGGGGGCAGCACTCCCGCCAACAGGTAACATTGCTTGATGCACGCTGTGATCCAGGACGAGAGGCACAGGGTTGATACTGGTTCCCCTTTCATCCTATCTGCAACTGCTACAAAGAGCTGGGATGATTTCCTAAAGGGCTTCGTGTGCTGTATGTAAAATGCTAGTGCCCTTCTAACGTCCAGGGTATGGAGGCGCCTCTCTTTTTCTGATGCGTGGGGCTTGGGGTAGAACACTGGGAGGAAAATGTCCTGTGAGGTATGAAAGGGGAACACTACTTTTGGTAAAAAGGCTGAGTGAGGCAGTAGTTGCACCTTGTCCTTAAAGAAGAGCGTGTATGGGGGCTCTGACATCAGAGCTTGCAGATCCGACACTCTTCTGGCAGACGTAATTGCCACTAGGAAAATTGTTTTCCATGACAAATATAGTAGGGAGCAGGATGCCAAAGGATCGAACAGTGCTCCAGATAGCCTGGAGAGGACCAGGTTTAAGTCCCATTGAGCCATCGGGGGTCTGATGCACAGAAAGGCTCTGTCCAAGCTCTTCAAAAACCGTTTCACCAGAGGATCTGAAAACAGTGACTCTCTGGGAAGTCTTTCATGGAAGGCTGAGATGGCAGCTAGGTGCACCTTCACCATAGAACTCGCAAGGCCCAGCTGCTTCAAGGCCAGAAGGTAGTCCAATATCGCTGGGATCGGGGCAGTGTCTGCCTGCACTTTCCTCACCTTTGCCCATTCCGTGAACCTTTTCCACTTTGCCTGATAGGCGAGCCTCGTTGAGGGCTTTCTGCTATTTAGTAAGATCTCCTGTACCTGCGCTGAACATCGCAGCTCATCTCTGCTCAGCCACTGAGTAGCCATGCTCTGAGATGTAGAGCATCGAGGTTGGGGTGTCTCAGAGCTCCTTGGTTCTGCGATATCAAGTCTGGGAAGAGGGGCAATGGAACGGGGGTCTCTATTGACAGGTTCTTCAGCATTGAGAACCAGTGCTGGCGAGGCCATTCCGGTGCTATCAGGATGACCTTTGCCTTGTCCTGCTTCAACTTGAGAAGCACCTTGTGGATGAGGGGCATTGGTGGGTATGCATAGTGGAAACGATAAGACCAGTGGATCACGAAAGCATCTGCCCGAGGCCCTGGTTCGCGATTCCGGAAGGAACAGAAGGTCTCGCATTTCTTGTTGGTTGCTGACGCGAACAAGTCTATCTGGGGAACTCCCCACTTCTGGAAAATGTTCCTCGCCACATCTCCCCGAAGGGACCACTCATGCGTCATGAAGTGCCTGCTGAGATCATCTGCAACTGTGTTCTGGCAACCAGGTAAGTATGCTACCACCAAGTGGATCGAGTGTTCTATACAGAAGTTCCACAGATTGAGGGCTTCCCAACACAGGGGAGAGGAATGAGCTCCACCCTGTTTGTTCATATAGTGCATGGTGGTGGTGTTGTCCGTCTGCACCATCACCGTCCTGCCCCTCAATTCGTCCCAGAAAGCCTGGCAGGCTAAGCATACTGCTCTCAACTCTTTTAGGTTCATGTGTAGGGAGATCTCTGATTGGCCCCATTTCCCTTAAGTCTTGAGGCTGCCCAGATGTGAACCCCACCCCAGGTTTGAGGCGTCTGTCACCAGAGTCACCGAAGGTGCTGGCTCCTGAAATGGAAGACCCTCACAGACATTGTCTTGGATGCACCACCACGGGAGTGTATCCCGAACGTGCTGGGGGATGTACACTATAGTTTCCAGTGAGTCCCTTGCTGGTCGATATACTTTGGCCAGCTGGGCCTGCAGGGGCCTCAGCCGAAGGCGGGCATGTCTCACCACATACGTGCACGAGGCCATGTGGCCTAGGAGTCTCAAGCAGGCCCTGACCGGGGTCAGCGATGGTTGATTAGGTCTTTGACTAGCTTCTTTATTTTTAGGAGTCGGGTCTGTGGTAGGAAGGCCCAAGCCTTCCTTGAGTCCAGCATGGTGCCGATGAATTCTATGCACTGAGTCAGAACCAGCGTGGACTTCTCTTCATTGATCAGGAGACCAAGGCTGTCGAAAGTTGAACAAACCATCTCGAGGTGCGTCCGGATCTCTTGTGGGGAGTGGCCAGTCATCCAGGTAGGGGAATACCTGGACATTTTGCCTCCTCAGGTGGGCTGCCACCAACGCCAGGCACTTTGTAAAGACTCAAGGCGCTGCTGCTAGGCCGAAAGGCAGGACAGCGAATTGGAAATGGCGTCGCCCCACCATGAAATGAAGGAAGCGTCTGTGTCTCGGCAGGATTGCAATATGAAAGTATGCATCCTTTAGGTCAAGGGCGGCGTACCAATCTCCTGGATCCAGGGACGGGATGATGGAGGCTAAGGAAGTCATTCAGAATTTCTTCTTCCAAAGGAACTTGTTTAGTCCTCGAAAATCTAGAATAGGACGTAGACCCCTTTTCGCTTTGGGGATCAGGAAATACCAGGAGTAAAACCCTTTTCCCTTCCTGTTTTTTGGAACCTCCTCCACAGCGCCTGATGCAAGAAGGGATTCCACTTCAGTGTTGAGGAGGTGTTTGTGAGAGGGGTCCCCGAAGGGGGGCCGGGAAGGGCGGAGAGGGCGGGAGGGTGGCATAATGGAGAAATGGAGCGAGTAACCATGCTTGACCATGCGTAGGACTCATTGGTCTGATATTATGCTGGACCATGCACGATAAAACCGGGCTAATCTGGTACCAAAAGCTGGAGAGAAGGGGAGGATCCGGTTTGAGTTCGTTACGCCATCCCCTGGCTTATCCTCAAAAGTTCTTTCTAGGTCCCGGCTGGCTGTGCAAGCAGTTTCTTGCATCTTCCTCTGAAGCAGTTGGTACTGCTTCAGTATACTGCTCTAGATGGACCATGGATACTGATCCAGATGGACCATGGCTGTGATTCAATCTGGCAATCTTTAAGAGATTTGGGAATAGATGGAAAGTCAATGAGATAAAGAGATACCTACAGTGGTTAAAGTATAATTTGACGGGCCCAGGAACCCCCCTAATCTCCGGGACCCCTTCCCATATTGTCTGGGCCCCCTTCATGCATACCTGGGCCCCAGCCCAGGTAGGCATTTGCAACCACTTCTCAGTACCACATGCATCGGTTATCGCTCCATAAAAATATTTATAATTTTATATGGCGTTTATGTCTATAGCAATTATTGTCACAAACTACCAAACACTGCATAACACAATAAGTATTGTGATTAACAACGGCGGGGCGTAGGACCTGCCAGCAGCCACGGTAGGGCAGAACATGTGTTTCACCATATTTTTCTATTTTTAGGGGCCCCGGAACTCTGGCCCCTCAAATTTGTGGGTCCCGGAACTGCGTTCCGGTGCGTTCCCCCTTACTTTAACCCCTGGATAACTAAGGGAATGCTGGTCCAGAAGCTAAAAGCTGTCATAGGAAATGATTCACCCTTTCCATTGCTAAACTGGAAGTCTTGCTGGTTTTTCTCTTGCATGAAGATGCAGTGTAAATGTACTAGGTATAACTGTACATAAGAATGCTTCCCACAGCAGTCAACCCCCAAATCAAGATACATTGGCAGGAGCCTTTTCCCTTGTGTTGAATGTTCCAGTAGGATGTTATTATACCTCTAATCTAAAATTAATGGCCTTAATCCTTAAAACAGACACACACACCAGCAGACATGTGCCTTGTGGGGGAAATCTGCTGCTCCAATGTGGTTGGAGAATGTAAGAGGGGCAGTCATCATAGATTTGTATATTGTTCAGAGTTTGCTGACTATTATACAACAAATGCAGCCTAATGACTTTAGGAGATACAAACCCTACAAGGCTGTCCAGAGAGATGAAATCCAGATAGCTTCTCATAACCCTTAAATAAACAAGGAATTAACTTCCTGCCCTTTCTGAGCAGGCAGTAATTGAAGCATGTGATTTATGTAGCATGCTCTCCTTGCACTGCAGCTAGAGATGTGGGTTAATTGGCCAGTTCTTGTAAGGAAAAATAGTTACTTCACAAGTCCTAGAAGATGGATGGCCAGTCATCAAACAATTGGGATAACCACTTGGCCATAATATTTGTCAGTTACAAGGGGAAAGCACTTGAGTGTGCTTTTTATCTTGTGGGGCCTCTAGCTTCTTTCACCAACCAGTCTCTCTCTCAAGCAGTATGACAAACTATTGCTATTTTCTGGGCTGTTTTTATTTACTGATTTTGTTCGTACCATTCCATCTCCCAAGGAAAACAGGATCCTTGCAGATACACAGGAGTTTTATCTTATTAGCTGAGCGCTGCATTTTTTTTCCTCAGCCTCGTGCACCAGTAGGCCATGTGAGAACTACCTGGCCAGCCGTGCCGATTGATAGGGAGACACAGACCAATGGCTCATCCAGTCTGGTGGGCTATCTGGAGACAGTAGTCTATACCAGAGGTGTCGTTGCCATCGGGCTGGCAGGGCGTCGGCCCTGCGTAGAATAGCCTGAGCCCCGGATCTATTTTCCCCAGCAGGCAGAGGTTAAAGTAAGGGGGAGCAGTTCCAGGGCTCCCAATTTTTAGGGGCCAGCATTCCAGGGCCCCTAAAAATAGAAAACCCAGGCGGAATGCTGCGTTCCGCCCAGGGGCCCTAGCAAAGCCGCAGACTCCTGCTGCGGCCGGGCTGGGGAGATTCAAATCTCCTGCCCTGAGCATACTCAGACAGGGCGTGCTCAGGGCGGGAGCGGCCTGGCCCAGAAGCGGCTCTGCCGGCCGTCCCTGCAGCTCCAAGCCTCCGGCCAGGTGAGGGGGGGCTGGGAGGAGGCGGCGGGCAGTGGGGCCGGGAAAGGAGCACGGGGGAGGGGGACAGATGCGCCGGGAAAGGGGCCCCAGGCCTGATCTGGCCACGCTGCCTGCCCGTGATGGCGGCGGCAGAGGGGCAGGATCAGGCCCAAGGGACCGGCATGTGGCGGCGGGAGCAGAGAGGCAGAATCAGGCCCAAGGGCCGGCGTGCAGCGGCAGAGGGGCAGGATCAGGCCTGAGGGGCCGGTGTGGGGTGGTGGCGGGAGCAGAGCGCGGCGGCCGGCATCATGGCCTGATCCGGCTGTCCTGCTCTGCCCCCGCAGGCCGGTCCCGGGCCTTTGTATCAGGGGTTAAGGTAGGGGGGGAACGTGGAGACCGGGGGTGGGAATGGAGGGGTCCGGACTCGCGAGTCGGTCAATCAAGGGGTCAGGATGGGGGGGGCTGGGGAGGGATGGATGGAGTTAGAGGCCTGGGGAGAGGCGAAGGGGGCATGGGGACAAGGAGACTTCGTGGGGGCTGGGTAGTGGTGGAGGGACTGGGTGGTGGGGTGGCCTAGCTGGGGGGCAGAAGCTAGCAGGGAGTGGGCTGGGGGGCCACCGTCCTGGATCTTTTTTCTATCCAGCAACGCCCCTGGTCTATACCAGTATCAACACACTGTACAAGCTGTATCTAACTGTGCAACATTATGCCATGGAAACAGGGCAGTAATTCTCACTCAGCATCTCCAGTGTCTCTGATTGCTCCTGTGCTGTGTTCTCCAATCATCCACACATCCTCTTTTAAAAAGTCTATTCCATTTAGGACAAGGCTTCAGGTTTGGTCATTAGTATGTCCTTGAAATCCTTAACCTGTTACTTTAGTCCTTGAGAGCTGTATATACTCTAATATGAGCACTCATGTGAACACTAACCCAGCCAATAGCCCTTTCTCCCTTAACATGCACCTCTCTAATTCCTATTAGTCTTACATTCTTAGCCTATAAATTCTTTGGGGCAAGGACCAGACCTATGATCTGTATTTGTATAGTGCCTGGTTAATGAGGCCTTGATCCTGGGGTTCTCAGGACGCTACCTTCATAGAGATGTTTAATAATGATGATAATTAAATCACAGTGGCATCGTTAATTTTCAGCTGTGCACTGCTTTCTCTAAAACAGAGTTAGACCTAAGCCATCACTCCTAACAATTTGAAAAACTGTCCTTCATTAACAGAAGCACTGATCTCTTAATCTTTACCCATGCAGTTCAACATCTCCTTGGCTGTGAGCTGCACCTTCCACAAAGTGACTAGATAGGAAGTGAGAAAAATTGGAATGGGAGTAAGGGGTAATAGGCCCCTGTATAAGACAAAGTCCTGAATATTATGACTATCCCTATAAAATCAGGATATCTGGTCACACTAACCGTGCAATGCTACAACCCTTGTGCGAAGATCTCTCTGAATAAAAACATTTTCACTGGATTTCATCCACACCGCTAAAAATGAAAAAAAAACCCATAGCCATTGATTTTCAGAGTCAATTTAATAGATTAATAACTACTGACACCTAGTGGACAGCAAAAGTACTGTGTTTGTCATGAGCCATAGACACATTGCCTGCCCCCGTTTCTATCTCTAAAGATAACTCCATTGCTAATTCCTATTTAAATGAAAAGTTAATATTATTTGCAGGGTTTAGTGCTTAGCCTTATTTCATGGCCAAGCATAATTGATATGTATTTGTATTACAGCAGTATTTAGGGTCTCCACTGAGCTCAGTAGGTGCTGTATAAATATATACTAAAAGACAGGCCTGCCAGAGAGAGCTTACATTCTCAGTAAGGAAGACAAAGGGTGGAAGGGGAAACCACAGCACAGAGATGTGAAGGTCATAGTTTAGCTATTATTACTAGTGACCAGCTAAGTCTTACTTAGCTCTTTTCATCAGCAAATCTAAAGCACTTTACCAAAAAAAGGGAGTTAGCATTATTATTTCCGTTTTACAGATGAGGAAACTGAGGCACATGGCAGTGATTTGCCTAAGGTCATCCAGCAGGCCAACGGTAGAGATAGGAATAGAAGTCAGGTCTTCTGACTCACCATGTGGTGCCCTACTCAGGACCAGATCAATACAAGTGCTATAGGGGCTATAGCTCCAACCCCTGGCCCAAAGGGGGACCCCTGGCTGCAGCCTATAGGGCACATCCATGTTCCAGCCACCTGCTGCCCCACTCAGCCCAGCATAGTGCTAGCAGGGTCTGGGGGGCACTGAGAGTGCCCCTGCTAGTGCTGGGTGGGGCGGAACCCTGGGGCTAGAGGCCAAACTCTGTGGTGCTCCCAGCCCGCCCCTGCACTGGCTGGTCTGCCCTTGGGGGCAGGGCAAGCTGGAGTATGTTTGCTACGCTCCAGGGGTGGGGCCGTCTGTTGTGCAGTGTGGTCTCCAGCCAAGGGCGGATTACTGCACAGGCCTATGGGACCCATGCCCTGGAGCCCCCACATCTGGGGACCCTGACCTGGAGCCAGGCTACACACTATATATATATATATATATTTCCAAGGAGAATTATACAGTGGGAATGAGGTAGGCAAAGATGAATTTTGGTACATTGCTGTGGATAATACAAGGGGGTGGCTGCATTCCCTTATATATTCTTGGGTGAAACGTGTATTGAGGCTATAGATGGTACATGTATGGCCCCAAAAGACACTGCTGGGCCAAAAGCTCCCAGAGCTGAGCATATGTGGCATACTCTGAATGGGAATTCACTTGAACAATACCTGAAGAACCTGTATTTTACACAATATGCATTAGTAGGCAACTGTATACATTATCTTTTGGGTTGCAGACCCCTTATCTAGTCTAACCACCTCTTCAAAGCAGAACCAACCCCAATTAAATCATCAGAGCCCATGCTTTGTATAATATCCAGGAGGGTGCCTTGTCTAGGACTGGAAACACTGTGGATAGCGTATAGCATATAAAAAAAAGCAGCCTCAGAGAGGATCCCATAGCCTCAAAGCTCACACTGTTGTGCTTAAGGGGAAAGAGTTGCAGTGAGGGAGGTCTAGGTTGGATAGTAGGAAAACCTTTTTCACTAGGAGAGTGATGAATTAGAATGGGTTACCTAGAGAGGTGGTGGAATCTCCATCCGTAGAGGTTTTTAAGGAGTGGCTTGACAAAGCGTGGGCTAGGGTGATTTAATTGGGGTTGGTCCTGCTTTGAAGAGGGGGTTGGACTAGATTAGGGGTCCGCAACCCAAAAGGTAAGAAGAGCCATTTTAAACAATTCCTTCAATAACCAAGCATTTTGAGAGCTGCAATGGGTGTAGCCTCCTGGTGAGGGAGCTGAGGCACGGCACCTCCCGCAAGGTCCCCTAGTGAGGAGTGGGGAGAGCTTGGAACCAGGAGTGGGCACCCCTGCAGGGTCCCCTGGTGGTGGTGGTGAGCCCAGAGCCTGGCATGGGCTGCCTGCAGGGTCCTCTGCTGGTGATGGTGAGCCTGGAGTGGGCCCTCTGCAGGGTTCCCTGTTTGCAGCGGGGGGCCTGGAGCCACAGATTGCAGGCCCTTGGACTAGATGAATCCTGAGGTCTCTTCCAACCCTAATCTTTTATGATTTTATGTATTTTTCTATGCAATCCTCACTTCAAACTACAGCAACTTGTTCACAGCAAAAACATAGGGTCAATCCTTTTGAGAAACAGCTGTTTCCAGCTCACCAAACCATTCAGAGCACTTAGTGTTTCTCACCTCCTTGAAATCCAGAGAATGTTAATCCCCCGAATGGGTTACATCACCAGCAGTAGGTGCTTTCCATACTGTCCTGCCCACAAACCTTAACATAAGCCCAAGCATTCATATCATGCTGAAAGCATACCTCAGAGCTAGCCAGTCCCCCCCTTACATGCTCTTAAAAAGACTCATCCACTTTCTTTCTAGTATTACATCAGCTCACTAGATGTCAACATGAATCCATCTGACTGGGTGGCAAGCAAGTTTTTCTTCTTACAATCAACAGCCTTCACACAAAGGCAGCAAGATGGCGACAGGTGAAAGGGATAAATTGTAATTACAGAGTGTAACTGTTACTTGATCCCTAGGGCCCAGCAAAACTCAGGACAAGATGAATGGATTATTCTGAGGGTACTTTGCATTTTTTGGTTCATTCTTAGGCCTTGTACACACGATCACTTTATCACGCATTAACAATCATTACCGCGCGATACCAACAACAGCGTACACACGTGCAATAGGGCTGTTGCGCGTTAACTGCCTTGTTGTAGCACAATACAAAAACCACCTCGACGAGGGTGGTAGCAGTTAACGTGGAACAGCTGTTGCGCCTTTCCACTTGTGTGTACGCTTACCACGCAATGATTGGTCTCCGGAACTGTCCCAGCATTCCACAGTCGTCCTCTCTGGTCTTCCCCCCACCAGCTCTGTGGCCGTGACGAAATAGTCCCTGCCCTGATCAGATTCCCGGGATTTTTTAATTTCTCGTCTGTTTCACTTCCTGTTCTCTTCCTCGTGGAGTGGAGTGCAGCTCCGATCATCAGTAGCAATGGCGGCCCGTCGTGGAAGACACGCACCCCTTTGGAGCACGGCAGAGGTGCTGGACCTGATCAGCATCTGGGGAGAGTTCACTGTGCAGGTGCAGCTACGCGGCAGCAGGAGGAATTATGATACATTTGGCATAATTTCTCGGGCCATGTCAGAGAGAGGTTATGATAGAGACACTGTGCAGTGCAGATCAAAGGTGAAGGAGCTAAGAATAACCTATCACCGAGCGAAGGAGGCAAACCGCCGTTCTGGATCACCGCCTGCTACATGCAGGTACTATAAGGAAATAGAAGCCATCCTCAGTGGGGACCCCACAACCACTGCAAAGAGTCCTGTGGACACATCGGCCCCCCCTCATCCAGTGAATGCCAGACCCGAGCAGGATGAGGACGTGATTGATGAGGAGGAGGAGATGGAGGATGATCTTGAGGAAAGCGCAACAGCGTGTAGCCAGGAGCTCTTCTGCACCCCCGCTGAGACGTCCGCCCAAGACATGAATTGCAGCGTATCCTCTGAGGCGGCAGAGGGGGGTTCCAGTAAGTTTCTCTTTCGTGCAGCTATGGCTCCTGCTAAAATATCATTGTCCGGAGTGGGGTGCTTGCTGTCTCAGTCCCCGCTGTGCACACTCTTTACTCTGCATTCATTAGAAGTGCATCAACACAAGCAGTGATTGTCAAAAAATCATGTGTATTTAGGTCAGTAAAGGTTTCCTCGATGTACCTCCAGAGCCTACCACTCAGGTTAGATGGGAGAGCGTTTGTGTCTACGCTCCCAAAGACGGATACTCTGCCTCTCCAGCTGCAAAGCACAGCCCTGGGAACCATGGCAGCACACAGTGCAGCAGCATATGGTCCTGTCTTGCAACCGGTGGCATGTAGGATATGTAATCTAGCTGGCAGGGGCACTCTGAGGATAGAGATATCGGGTTCCATCTGTGTGCCCTGTGCAGAATGTTAGCCCCCAGTAAGCTTTCTATTAGGACGTACCTTGTCCGCTTCAGCGAAGCATAGGATGTTGACTGCCCTGCACCTTCCAGTGGAATGTGCTACTGGAAGGTTACATTGGTTATCTAGGCTCTGTGTTAACAACAGCTTAATTATTATTTTTTTTTTAGATTCGACCTTCACAAGGCCGGTGTCTACCCCAGCTGACCGCATGAGAAACTTTCGGCGGCGTGCTCGAAGAAACAGGGAGGTTATGTTTCAGGACCTGCTGAAAACAGCACAGGAATCCACGAGGGAGAATCGAGCCTGGAGACAGGAATCCCAACAGAGGAGGCAGAAACACAGGGACGAACTGATAAGCGTGATGAAGGAGCAAACAGAACTGCTCAAGAGCATGATTGCTTTGCAGACCCAGGCGATTAATGTACGGGCTCCACTCCATACAGTTCAGCCGTGTCTGCCTCCCACACCCCGTAGTCCTTCAAAGAATTTCTTTGAAGGCCACCCATCCCCCTGGTATACTGCAACATCCAGTCCCCCCCAGAGCTACTTTTTAGAGACCCGCAGCTACACCCACCTGTAACCCCCCCCTTTAGGTTTTAATAAAACAGTGACAAATAATTTGAAGAGTGGCTTTATTTGTACACATTGAAAATCTCATACGGTGCACCTGATGCGTCCTGGAAGTTAACTAGGGGAGGGCATCATTGAAATGCTCCCTGAGTGCCTCCCTTATGTGAGCAGCTTCTCCTTGGGCCACCCTAATACTCCTAGTGGCTGGCTGTTCGTATGCTTCCTCGAGGCGCTGTGCCTCCATAGCCCACCCCGGGGAAAACTTTTCTCCCCTACTTTCACAAATGTTATGAAGGACACAGCATGACGCAATCACAGCAGGGATGTTGTCCTCCGCCAAGTCCAGCATCCCATACAAACATCGCCAGCGCTCTTTTAAACGGCCGAAGGCACACTCCACAGTCATTCTGCAGCGGCTCAATCTGTAATTGAACCGCTTCTTGCTGCGATCTAGGTTCCTGGTGTACGGCTTCATGAGCCATGGCATCAGTGGGTATGCTGGGTCTCCGAGGATGACTATGGGCATCCCCACATCCCCCACAGTAATTTTTTGATCTGGAAAGAAGGTACCCCTTTGCAGCTTCCGGTACAGACCAGTGTTCCTGAAAATGCGGGCATCATGCACCTTTCCCGACCACCCAGCATTGATGTCCGTAAAACGCCCCTTGCGATCTACGAGTGCTTGCAGCACCATGGAGAAGTAGCCCTTCCTGTTGATATATTCGGTCGCGAGATGGTCTGGAGCCAAAATAGGGATGTGTGTGCCGTCTATGGCTCCCCCACAGTTAGGGAATCCCATGGCAGAAAAGCCGTCCACAATCTCACGAACATTGCCCAACGTCACCGTCCTCCATAGCAGAACGCGATTGATGGCTCAGCAGACTTGTGAGAGGGCTAATCCGACGGTGGACCTCCCGACTCCAAACTGGTTTGCAACCGACCGGTAGCAGTCAGGAGTCGCCATCTTCCAGACAGCAATCGCAACACGCTTCTCCATGGCTAGGGCTGACCTCATGTTGGTATCTTTACATCGCAGGGCAGGGGCCAACTCTGAACAGAAAGGTTGCTTTCCGCATTCGAAAGTTCTGTACCCACTGCTCGTCACCCCACAGCTGCATAACAATGCGATCCCACCACTCGGTGCTCGTCTCTCGCGACCAGAAACGGCGTTGCACCGTGTGCAGATGATCGGTGAAGGAGCTGAGCAACGTGGTGCTGTTGCTCTGCATGGCATCGATCAGCCCCTGCTCCTCAGCGTTCTCGTCTGACTCGGAGCTCATTGCGTACTGAGCAACCAGCCGAGATGTATTTAGAATGCTGAAGGCGACAGTGGAGATCAGAGCAGGATCCATGCTGTCGCTGTTGTGATTGCTCGCAAGTAGTGCGTCACTGCACTGTTGAAAATAGGTGCGAGTTGCTATTGGCAACGAGGCAGACGCAAGGGGAACACAGTGCACCATGGGAAACAGATTTTACCCATGGCGCTTTGCGTTCCTTTCCTTCATCCCATGATTCCAAGCGCAGATTGAAGGAAAATTGAACTGAGGGATAGGTGTGCAGAATTCATTGCGCTACACCGCGATATTGCAAAGAATTTTGTTGCGTTGCAAGGAGCGACGTGTGGTATTTGCTATCCCGCAATAAAGGTCACGTGTTTTTTATAGCGTGACTGACATGTTGCACTTTAATCTGATCGTGTGTACATAGCCTCAGTAACCCTGTGCAGCACTTAACTCTTCCATCCACACCCTCTGGTGATGGAGAGTTATCCCCTGAGAGGCCTGAAGTGACTTAAGAAAGGCCATAGTGGTGAAAGTTGGTATCAAAGCTTGGTTTTGAACTCAGAAGCTCCTGCCCCCCTCCTTTGTTCAGATCACTATATAATTTCTCACTTGTTTTGTTGAACTAGACTAATGGTTCTCAACCTTTTGCATGTTGTGACACACTTGGAGGCGTGTCATGACCCTACAGGACACACCAGCCTACCCCCCACAGGTCAAATGCAGCCATCTCCCCAGCTGTCTGTGCCACACTTACCGCTGTGTCCTGACAGCAGGTGAAAAGCACTGAACTAGACTAACACACCTCTTTGGAACTATCTAATTTGTCTGTGCCTGTTAAGGAAGCCTTGCTTTGTTAAATTGACCTTATAGAAGACTGACTCCAGATCAGCAACTAAAAGATGTAAAATATGCTCTACCCTTTGATGAGCACAGTGGGTTTTGACTTCAAATTCCAATTGGCACCATTTATTTTCATTAAACAAAAGGCAAGCCATAAAGTCACTATTCATTCACCTTTTTTCTGCTATGTAGAAACATTTCCCTGTTTTGGTCTCACTCCTTTATGAAAGGAGATGGTGGGTACTCTTCTACACAGTTTTTAAATTAAAAAGCCTGTGCCCCTAATGGGCTAGCAGCAACTCATGCTTTAGCAACAAAACCTCTCCAGCACAGATTGACCAACAGAAGAAGACCAGGACTAAACAAGAACCTGTAAATCCTGAGAGCAGCCATCAAAAGGAGTGCCAAGAAGCACCCAGGAATGTGAAGTTATTGACACCTGAGATGGGCATTACGTACTGCCCCCTCATTCCGCATGCTGTTTAGCTGGTTTGAGGAAGAATTACATTTTTAATTTAGACCTGTCCTCAGTACAGGAGCCCATCTACAGGGCTGTCCTTTGGAGGGGCACCATGCTGCTCTGCTCCCAACAAGGCAGTGTGAGGCCCACACTGCTGCCTCCTCCAGCCCCACAGTCAAAGGCTGTAGGGGCAGGGTGGTAGGAGCATGAAGCCTGGCCTCTGGGCTGGCCCTCCCCATCCCTGATGGCAGAGCAGCTGGCTTATGGGAAGGGGTGGGGTGTGGGGCCCAGCTTCTCTGGGCTGGCCTCCCTGCCCCCCTCAGCTGATGGGCCTGAGGCCTGCCCATTTATGAGCTAGCAGGGTGAAGAAACCCACAAAGCTAAGCCAGCCTATGCCTAGTCAAAGGCAATGCTAGGCTGCAGGGAGAATTCTGTCAACAGAGGTGGGTTAACTATGGCAGAACCCCTTTTGTTGCTGTAGCGGAGCTACACAATGAAGCCTTAGACCAGGGGTCTGCAACTTGCAGTGCTAGAGCCACATGGCTTTTTGGCTGCTCCCTTGCAGCCCTGTGCTCCCCACCCCTGGAGGTGGCCAGTTTCTGGGCTCCCCTCTACCAGGTGAGGGTGTGGCTTGTACCCCATGCCAGCTCCCCCTGCTCTAAAAACACCACTTGGTTACTGAAGTTTTTTTAAATGGCCTTTAAGGCCCTTAGTTTTTGGGTTGCTGACCCCTGCCTTAGACACACCTGTCCTTCAATATGCTCTCCACCCCATTCCCCCCCCCCCCTTTATTTCACCTTCATACCTAAAACAAAGCTCCATGTGGCATCTTAGGGCCCTTGACAAACTAATCCTTTGTGGAGCCACTGAACACCTGTGTGGGAATAGTGGACTTAAAGCAGTGTAGAACTTTCATTTGGGCTACTTTGTAAACAGTAAAAGTAAACAGACCACTTTAATTCTAAAGCATCTTTACTGTGCTTGAATGCTATTATGAACACCAAGTTTTAAATGCCTCCTGCTTTTAAATAGTTGCCATGTGGACAAGCCCTGCTGGAGTGAAGTCCAAGGCCCTATAAAAAACATTGTGCTGAATGTTTCACCTCACTACCCTGCTTTAGGATTTACACCCATGTTTACCCCACCCCAGATTTTTATTATTTTCTGGTTGTGCAGGACTGATTCACTGAAACCTTTGATTTCAGTTGGTAGATTAAATGAAGATCAGGACTCATTACTTCCCACATAGGAGTTCGTTTTGTCTTATCTAGTAAGCATTTATAGCAAAGCCATCACTTTTAAATGGGCACTGTTCAGAAGTTGTGGTAATACCTTCCCTAATTTTAAAAGGAGTTACAATTTGACACCTTCTGTTAAGTTACACACAGGTATGCATGTCTGGTGTGATTGTCAGTCATAAAAATGGCTTCATACAATCTCTGGTATAAGGCATACTCCCACCCCAAGCAGCTGTACAGACCTAGTTTTATATTAGACACTTCAAAGCAAGCCATCTTTTGAGACTTCCTTTTGTGCATCTGAGGCATGGTGGCTACTTACAAGTCTGAATGAGGACTCATTTGGATGCCTGATCTTCTGAAACTGCATTTGATTGCAGTTTCGTTAGTTATTTATGCCTTTGTGCTTGGCTTTAGCTTTTTGGCACAGTAACTAGATAACGGAGAGTCCTGTTGTGACTGGTCATGAGTGCCTATGGTTCCTTTCCAGAAGTTATTTTGCTGTTAGACCTTTTCCTCCTGCATCACCCTACTTATCTGAAGCATCATTCAGGGCTACCAGTCAAAAGATGTGCTTGACCACTCCACCCTGGGACAAGCCTTGAGAGCTGGACAATGCAGTGCTCAGTTTGTATAGCTAGAACACATCATTTGTAATAAACTGTTGAAATTAATTTCCTGGCCCTGGTCAAGCAGCAAGCTTCCTTTTACTGCTATACCTGCCACCTACTGATGCCTATAAGCCATTGCCATTTATGAGAAGTTGCTCTGTCTGTTTATTACTTAGAATTTCTTACAATCAGCTACAAGTTGCCCTTTAAAGTGAAATCTGAGTAAACAAGAATGAGCCTTTTAATGCCAATTAAATAAGTTTTATTCCTTAGGACATGAATTGCATTTCCACTTGTTTACAGTACTGATAAAGTGCAATGGTGTTCACTTCCCCTCCCTGTGCACATGTTCAAGTATTTAGAATGCCTAGAATGCCCAGAAACAATTTATATAGCAGCTCAATATGGAATTTTGTTTAGACTGCCACTGCATGCAGCCACGGGTCCTTCAATTTTAATAAGCTGCCACCTGTGGAATGCTTCTCCTAGTCCGTTTAGTCCACCTCCTCAATAGTTGGTCCAGATGAGGCCCCTCCAGAGGGGGCAGCTCCACCACCAGGGAATCCACCAGGCATGCCACCAGGCATTCCTCCTGCACTCTGGTACAGCTTGGTGATGATGGGGTTGCAGACCTTCTCCAGCTCCTTCTGTTGATGTTCAAACTCCTCTTTCTCAGCCGTCTGGAACATAAAGAACAAAGTTGTACACTCACTAGAAGTGTCCCCCTTTGGGCAGACAGTCAATCTGTGAGACTGCAGGTGGGAGAGCAGTATATTAAGCTAGGAGTTTGACAAACTACAGAAGTAAAAGGAATTCAGAATCTAGAACTACACATAAGCACATGACTAAACTGAGGAAAGCTATAGGCAATAGAAATCAGTGCTAAGGGGAGCCTGAGATGTAGGTAATCCAGTGTTCTATAGAACAGTTCTGGCAAGGAACTGCTGGTTAATTTGCTTTACAGTCTGAGCTTGTTATATTAATTACATAGTAGATGTGAATATTTGGAAACCCATTGTTTAGCCAAATCTAAGCAGAGACTGATCAGACAGTGTCTTTTTAAAAAAAGACAGCCTATATAACAGCCAAAGAAATCCTTTTATTAAGGTAGTCTTAAAATGGCTTTATGGTCGCTCAGACATCCAAGGAAGGTACTTTAAGCCAACACAAGTCTTTTGACTTCTGGTGGAAACTACGAATGGCTTTGGAATCGTTTTCATCATAGCAACCATTAGCTGTCTTCGGCCACCCACTTGTAAACTGACCCAGGATTTCTGAAGCCAGGCGAATACTAGTTTCCTCAAACTAAAACCCACCTTGGATTTTGGAAGTGCTGCCTTTGTAGGCTATTATAATACAAAAAAAAAGGCTAGTTATTTTAGGAAGTCTGCCCTCGTAGCTTGTTGCTACAAACTTGAATGAAGTGTACTCATTTTCATGCTTGAGTCTGAAGCTTTGCTGGGGAGAGTTTTAATTCCAGCTAACCATTACTTAAATATAGCTCCATGATAGGAGCTAACTAACATACCTGATTTTTGTCCAGCCAGTTGATAATTTCATTGCATTTATCTAGGATTTTCTGCTTGTCCTCGTCACTGATCTTGCCCTGAAGTTTCTCATCTTCAACAGTAGACTTCATGTTGAAAGCATAGGATTCCAGAGAATTCTTAGAAGACACTTTGTCACGTTGTTTCTCATCTTCTGCTTTATATTTCTCTGCTTCCTGGACCATGCGTTCAATGTCTTCCTTGCTTAAGCGACCTGCAAGATATGGCCAGTTGGATTAAGTTGGTTTGTAAGCCATGTTAGTACAAGAACTCAAGTATACCCATGTAGCAAATGTTAGCCTCCAAAGACTACAACCAATACTTCCTTTGGGGTGTTTACTATACAATATATAGTATCCTTGATGCGAGAAACAGTCCAGTTTGACGGTCCTACCATATTGGGTCATTAGAATTGCATTATGGCAGAATTTTAACATATACTGGTATGACAGCATACAGACAAGGCAACTGCTTTAGCCTCTGATGCTCAACGTAACAGTTGAGTGCTGGGAAAGGAGCTAGCTGGTGATACTGGAACCACTACTACATCAACAAGATTTATAGAAAAGAGCCCAGTCAGTCACTTATGTATTACCCAACCACCCACTCAAGCGGTCGTTACACAGTGATACCAACTACTGTAGCCAGCTTATACTCAAAGGAAGGACTATGCAACGCCTACCTTTGTCATTAGTAATTGTGATCTTGTTCTCTTTTCCAGTGCTCTTGTCCACAGCAGACACATTAAGGATGCCATTGGCATCAATATCAAATGTTACTTCAATCTGGGGTACACCCCTTGGAGCTGGAGGGATGCCAGTCAGCTCAAACTTGCCCAGCAAGTTGTTGTCTTTTGTCATAGCTCTCTCCCCTTCATAGACCTGGGAAGTGGAAAAACAGGCCACAAATGAGTGGATTGATTTTGTCTCGTGCTATTTGACCTGTTACTTGCAAACTAGTTTTTTTTTTTTGTTTTTTTTTTAAACTATTATGCTTTATGGTCGCTCAGACATCCAAGGAAGGTACTTTGAGCCAACATGAGTCTTTCGACTTCTGGTGGAAACTACGAATGGCTTTGGAATCATTTTCATCACAGCGGCCACAAGTTTCTTTTACACTCCCTCAACAGGAAAGGTTCCTCAAACCTACCATGCCTTTCATGGAAGCTACTTGCTGAAATTAAGTAGCTAGGTTCAGCCAAATTAACTGCCATAAAATAAACTCCTCATAACCCTAACCCAGAGACTATTCTCAACACAAGCTGCACCACCACCACTTTTGGCATTCTTGCTGCAGTAGAGGCAGCAAATGGAATTGAGTAGCAGCCCCTTAGCAATTTGACTGCCACGAAAGCTCATGCGATTAATAAATCTGTTAGTCTTTAAAAGTGCCACAAGACTCTTGTCATTTTATCCATCATTATGGAAACATACCTGAATAAGTACACCAGGCTGGTTGTCAGAGTAAGTGGTGAAAGTCTGCGTTTGCTTGGTGGGGATTGTAGTGTTCCGCTTAATCAGGACTGTCATGACCCCTCCAGCTGTTTCAATACCAAGAGACAGAGGAGTGACATCCAACAGCAGTAGATCTTGCACATTCTCAGACTTGTCCCCAGACAAGATTGCAGCCTGAACAGCTGGAAAAAAAAAAAAAAAAAAAAGTTAAGTGATTAACACATCACAAAAATATCAATGGAAAAAACCAGAATTTTTAAAACTCGCTCAGACATCCAAGGAAGGTTTTAGCCATCATTAGCGAACCTCTGGTGGAAACTACGAATGGCTTTGGAACCTGATTCATCAATGCAAGTAAACTGGAAAAATGCTACCCAATGAATTAAGATCAACGTCTGCCATTGAATACCAGGGCACGAGTGATCAAACATTAATGCTACTGCGATCCAGTCATCCACATTATGTGGAAGTCTGCAGGACAATGGCTTACTTGCCAATTTATATAAAAACCACTCAAGCCATGGTTTAAAGATGAACTCAAACCCAAAAATGCTTGGGTGCTATGCCATTGCAATCCAAAAGCTTTGGGGTCAATTAGTTACCTGCACCATAAGCAACAGCTTCATCAGGATTGATGCTCTTGTTCAGCTCTTTGCCATTGAAGAAGTCCTGCAGGAGTTTCTGAATCTTGGGAATACGGGTGGACCCACCAACCAATACAATGTCATGGATCTGTGACTTATCTAGTTTGGCATCCCGCAGAGCCTTCTCCACAGGATCCAGAGTGCCACGGAACAGATCGGCATTCAACTCTTCAAAACGAGCTCTGGTAATGGATGTGTAAAAATCAATGCCCTCATAGAGAGAATCAATCTCAATACTGGCCTGAGTGCTAGAGGAGAGAGTACGCTTTGCTCGTTCACAAGCGGTGCGGAGACGGCGAACTGCTCTCTTATTCTCTGTAATGTCCTTCTTGTGCTTACGCTTGAATTCAGCAATGAAATGGTTGACCATACGGTTATCAAAGTCCTCTCCACCCAAGTGAGTGTCACCTGCAGTTGACTTTACTTCAAAAATGCCATCCTCAATAGTGAGGATTGAAACATCGAAAGTGCCACCACCAAGATCAAAGATGAGGACATTTCTTTCAGCTCCAACCTGGAAGGAATAAGGAGAAAGTTGTTTTTTTCTGGTGGCATCTTACTTCCCTCTAAAAGAGATTAGAAGGAATCTATTTGGCCATGCAAAATACATACACCATGCTCACCTTCTTATCTAATCCATAAGCAATAGCAGCAGCTGTTGGTTCATTAATGATCCGGAGCACATTGAGACCTGCAATGGTTCCAGCATCTTTTGTGGCCTGGCGCTGGGAGTCATTGAAGTAAGCTGGCACAGTGACCACAGCATTAGTAACAGTCTATGGGAAGGAAAGAGAAAGTCAGACCTACATACAACATGGTATACAAGACATGAAATGCAGCTCAAATTAAATTTAAGACTGAACTCTCTAGAATGAGTTAGCTGAGTAACTCCTAAGTCTCACCTTTCCAAGGTATGCTTCTGCTATCTCCTTCATCTTGGTCAAAACCATGGAAGATATTTCCTCTGGGTAGAAGCTCTTAGTCTCCCCTTTGTATTCAACCTGGACTTTTGGCCTGCCAGCATCATTCACCACAGTGAAAGGCCAGTGTTTCATGTCAGACTGGACAACAGCATCATCAAATCTGCGACCAATCAACCGCTTTGCATCTGAAAGACATTCACCAAAAAAAATTAGTGGGCCCTTTACTCCTAATTCATCATTATACAAAAGCATGGTTGAGATTAACATTTCAGTTACATCCTGTGTTTAAGGTCACGTGAAGCAAAGGTCCTGCAATAATGCCCATCCCAAAATATCTAGTTATTTTAGTCAGTGGAATTACAGAGACAGCCTTGTTTGACCCAAAGTCTACAACCAGCATATGAGCAGATTTAAAATCAAGACATCCTATCTACTATTCACAGGACAAGAAAAAAAAAAATCTTTGCTTCCTTCCCTGAATAATAAAGGTTGCATGATTTGTAACAGTGTTTTTGCACCTGTGCGCCATGGCACACAGTTATGCCCCTCAGGCCTGAGCAAGTGCGCCATGGAATTTTTTGAAGAACTACTTCAGTTCTGGATTGGCTCATGAAGATTCATGAGTTCATTTTGGCATCTATGGTGGTGTGCCTCAAAATAATTAAAGGTATCAAGGTGTACCATGGCAAAGAAAGGTTGCTTGGACACTGACTTGGAGCAGCAGTTTGACTTGTTCCATTTGCAGACCTCAACATTTCACATGGAGAAGGGGCCACGTGGATCATAAGCTGAAAATCACTGACTGAGAACCTTATCCTATATACTACACAAAGAGCAGAACTCTTAATCAAAGCTGAAAATAATGCAATAAGCTAAGATGACTAACTGGGATTTTTTTTTTAATTGTAACTGGAGCCTAAACTTATCATGCAAGTTGGTGCTCAAGTGGGTATACCAGCACACTATATCCATTTGTTCAGCAAAGGCAAGATCTGCTGCCTAAGCTGATGCCAACATGGGAACAATGGAGAAGAGACCTCTGATTTACATCCAAGTTTATGAGCCCCATTCTATGTTGGTCTGTATTACCCAACAAGCTCAAGAGCTATGCACCTTGTGCTACATAAAAAAAACAATAAAACCACCTTCAACCGTCTAGCAGTGAAATGCAACTGAAGTTTTAAAGTCTCATTTAATTTTTCTTACCAAAGACTGTGTTAGTAGGATTCATTGCAACTTGATTCTTTGCAGCATCACCAATCAGCCTCTCTGTATCTGTAAAGGCAACATAACTCGGCGTGGTCCTGTTTCCCTGGTCATTGGCAATGATTTCCACTTTTCCATGTTGGAAGACACCAACACAGGAATATGTTGTGCCAAGATCAATTCCAACTGCTGGTCCCTTAGACATCTTTGACTGCAATGAGAAATGTTTACAAACTCAATCACCTCAGGGTTTTCCTTAAATTCATCTTTAACAGAAAACTGACCCAAGAACCAACAATCTTTTTTGTTAACCACTAAACGACTCAGTCTGTGGTCAAAGCTAGACCTGAAGATAGAAGTTTGAGAAAAGACTCTGCCCCAGCCTCTATTAAATGGTAGCATCTGAGTTATGACCATGCTTTATTCTCCCCCACCCTCCCCCTTTGCAGCAGGGCAGTCCAGCCACGTGGGCTAAGGCAGCAGTTGCATGGTGGGAAGTGAAGTCTCCATATTGCACACGCAACGCCGCCTCGCCTCCAGCCACGTGGTGGGGCAATGCATGCCGCCGGCAAGCTATGCCAGGGGGGAGGGAGGTGGGGAAGAGAAACAGTTGGCCACGCACAGCGCGCACGGCTCCACGCAGCCACCGTCCGACCCTTGGACTACCTGCCCCAGCATGCCCCACCACACCACGTGGCACCCGGCAACTCAAGCGGGCGCTGTCGCGCCTGCGCGCTCACCCCCTTCTGCGGAACTAGCGGCCGGGGTGGCGCCATATGAACAGTTAGCTCCCTCCCGCCAATCCCCTGCCCGCCGGGAACCGCAGGACGCGCCGCCTACACTGGAGGAGCGACCAGGCCACCTCAACGAGCCGGGAGCGAGGGGGACGACGCCCTACTTCACTCCGGCTACAGGGGCGGACATGGGGCGCGCCTATCTGCAAAGGGCTGCGCCCCACCGCTTCCTTGGGGACAAGCCCGAGCCTTTGGTTCAGCCCCTATGCGGAGATCCCCCCCCACCCACCCACCCACCGGCACTAGGTAAGAACGGAGCCCAGATCCTCCACCCTGAGAGCCCACGGCCGAGTTGCGGGTCCCGATGCCCCCTTCCTAGCAGCAACGAGACTGAGCCTCTCCCCCCCGCTGCATCTAAGCGCGAGACGAATCCCTCTCTTTGTTACCTGGCCCGCGCGGATTGACCACAAAACGAAAGCAAGCGGCGGCTTGGATGCAGCAGAATGAGAACGCTGTATCGGCCCCCCACACCCTTTATATAGCCCTCTCAGAACCTTCCAGAACTGACGCGCCCCTTCACGCCGGCCGACCAATCCTGCCGCGCCTTACAGCAGCAGGAGCCAATGGCGGCGAGGGGAGCACGCCCCCGTCAGTGACGCACGCCGGAAGGAGGCGGGTTTGCCGGCCGGCGTTCTCGAACCTTCACGCGCCGGCTCGCGGCTGGGCTTGGTTGGGGAAGAGGCCGCTGGTTGGAGGAGGTGGAGCTGAGGGAGGGGGAGCCCAATCAGTGCTCCAGGCTGCCCCGCTATTTGCATGAAAGTTCCTTAAATCGATCGGGGCGGGGACGAGGCAGGAAGAGAGACCGGGAATCTAAACCAATTGCAGCACAGTATGCCCATATTCGTATATTCCGAAGGTGGGGAGAGGGGACAGCGGGGAGCGAATGACCGTTGGCCAATCAGATCGTCGAGTTAGCAGTACTATTTGCATATACGGGTGGGGAGGGGTGCGCCCAGGGGGAGACTAGAGTGGGGAAAGGACTGTGGGAGACGAGGGGGGAAGGGACTATGGGAGACAAAATGGTGGCTTAGCTGCAGGGTGGGAGGGGGAAGAGCAATGAGCGCACAGCCCCAACCGGAACCCTATGCAGGCTCATTTCATCAGCCCTGCCCCCTTCCCTTCTACTCCCGCCATGCTCCTGCAGTAGCCAAAAGCCCAGAAACCCTGGGAGCCATCTCTGCACGCTGTCTGTCCCGTGATGCACGCCTCTCCCTGCTGCTTCTCTGGGGCTCCTGCATGTCCCCCGAGGCTATCCTCCTGCATGGCTACCTGATGGGCGGTAGCATAGCCTCTTCCGTCCTAGGACCCAGCTCTGCAGCACGGGGCTGGGGCTGCTGTGACCTCTCCCTGCCCCCCAGCAATGGGAGACCCAGCAAACTTTGGCTGAGGCTGTGGTATAGGCACTCTGGGGGCCGGAAGGGCCCTTCCCTTGCTGTAGTTTATTCCTCTGCACCTTGTATACTCTCTGCAAAATCTGAAAAGGTTATGCTCCTGAATTTCTTAACTCTTGTACTTCAAACCTACTCTTTTGACTTTCTTTAACCAGGACGCTGTAGTTCACATACTGCTTGTACTTGCTGTCTTTACCATAACATGTTCCTTCTCAGTGACCTGTACTGTGAACCTGGATGCCCAGTCACTCCCTATGTTTAACACTACGATTGTCTGTTTCTTTATAACATTTTTTAAATAATTTTTTTTTTAATCCCTCTCCACAAGAGGCAGGTTGCTAGGATGAATTTTTCCTTCGGTCTAAGTGCTGTCTGTCAGGGCATAGATTGTTGTAGCCAGGTCTCTCAGCGGGACAAACGTCTCACGTCACTGAGTGATGTAGTTCAGTTGACCTGAGTTTTATGCCTAGATTGGGCCCCCATTACAATCCAAAGTAGTACTACACAGTGCGGGGCTGTGGCCTAGTGGATAACGCACTGGACTGGAACTAGGGAGATCTCAATTCTAATCCTAATTCTGTTGTTGTCCATTGCTGTGCTGTGTCTCTGTTTCTTCATCTATAAAATAAGGATAGATTACATCTTGGTAAACTACATTGAGATCTACTGATGAAAAGTAGCATTTAAGAGCTATGTATTATGATTATTATTAAAACAACCCCCCCCCACCAATTCTTTCTATCCCAGTCCCTGCATACTCATGTGCTTCAGGATCAAGTGTTCCCTGTCAACCTTTGAAAATGTATGCATGAATTATATATGTTGTTACTACTGATTTGTTTTTGTTTTACTTTTCAGTAATAAATATATTAGGACTATTCGTGAAGATTTTTCACTTTGAATAAGGGGGGTTGCTAACCTGAAATGATTGAGTACCACTGCTTCAGAGAAAAGTGAAAGCTGTCCCATCTCCCCAACACATACTTCACTTCACCCCTACACACTAGAAATATTGCCACAGCAGTTCAGACCATTCACCCCAACCATCCAGTATCCCAGCTTCAGCAGTGGGCAGTAAACAGCGGTTTAATTCCTAAGGATCCTACCGTGCAGTATTGTATCATAAGTTCTCCATGCAGGGATAGACCAGTCACCTTAACTTGGGATAGTTTCCAGTAATGTCTGGTGTGTGATATTTTCATGGAGAATATGCATTGTTTGCATCTCACAGTGTAAAACCATATTATGCAGGAGGCAGTGTTGTATTGAGACTCAAGAGACCTGGTTTCTCTTTCTGGCTTTGCCACTGGCCTACTAGCGTTTCAGTTTCCCTATCTAAAAAAATGGGGGAAACGATATTTCTTTTGTAAAACACTTTGAGATCTATTAATGAAAAGCATCATAGAAAACTTAGCTGTTATCACTATTACTACTACCATGTGTTGGAATAGACAAGATAGTCTATTTTGCCTGCTGCCTGTCTCCAATACTGTCCAGTGCTGAATGCATCAGAGAAAGGCAACACAAAACAAATGGGTTTACTTATTCAATCTTCTATTATAAAACAGAGTTTGCCACACCAGAACTCTTAGAGTCCTTTTTGTCTGATATTCTGACCCAGATAGTGGCCAATTCCGGATGCTTTGGTGTAAGGTGTAATCTTGCTCCCTACATAATGTACTTCACTATCTAATATATAATAGGATTTTCCATAGCAGAATAGACTAGTGAGCTGTCTGATCAGGTATTCACTCACCAATAGTGGCCAGTGCTCGCTGATTCAGAGGCAGGAAGGCATAAAAACCTCCACAACATAGTGCAATACAGTACCATGGTGGAGAATGTAATTGCTTCCTAAAGCAGCTGGTGATCACTTTATGTCCTAAAACAATTGACAGTACTGTAATTTTTATCCTAGCAACTGCAGGTGCTGTTCTTATTTATAATACATCGGCTAACGCTTTTTAAAAACATTCTTAGCTATTTACTTCAGGGAATATCTCATAATAGAATAAGCTCTTCTAGCAATGTGGGTCAGATTGCAGCCTTTCATTATTATTTTTTTGCAGGGGAGCAGATGAAGATCCTCCAATTTCCTCGTACATCCTAATTCCATGCATCAGATCAACTTGACCTGTCAGAGGAAAACTGGCTCTAGAACGGCTCCTGTATTTGTCAGAAGGGGGTTGCATTAGGTAGGATGATACTGAGTTTTTGCTAGTGAGGAGAATCTGGCTTCAGTGGGATCCTTTCAGTCCCACTTTTTAATTCTTCATAGGCTTCTCTTCTAGATAATCAGTGCTGTCATTGCTAATGAACTGAACTACAACAAGGGATAACAATGCAACAATCTCCACATTATTTATCTGACTGGATATATTATAAATGGTAATCTAGTGCTGCCTGCCACTCAGAGTTCATGCTGTCAAAGGCTATGTCTACACTTACTAAAAGTAGTTTGAATAAGTTCGAACTAACTAATTCGAACTAATTTTAGTTAGTTCGAACTAACTAAAATTAGTTCGAACTAAGAAAGTGCCATTCATGACACTTGCTTAGTTTGAATTAGCAATTTCCATTGATTTCAATGGGCCGGTTAGTTCGAACTAAGCTATTAGTTCGCACTAAGATGGCCACATTGGTTAATTCAAACTAACTAGTTCGAATTAATCCTTACTTCTAATACCCTATTAGAAGTTATTAGTTCGAATTAAGGAAGCCCTTAATTCGAACTAATTAAAGCCTAGTGTAGCCATGGCTTTAGTTAGTTCGAATTAAGCTTCCTTAATTTGAACTAACTTGCCAGTGTAGACATAGTCAAAATGAGTCGTGGCAGGAGAAGCATCCCAATAAAGAGGGTGCATTTAAAATAGCTAGGGCACATGTGGAGAACTGCATTTTTTAACTGAGAGTATGCTTCTTTCAGGACCTTTGATAGAAAACAAGTACGTGGACCATTGCAAACCCTAAAAAGTCATATTATCTGAGGCTAAAAGATGGTCAGATATCTGTGACTGAATGTACCCCTAAATTCACACCTGACATGCCAGTTTAATAATTTTTGTACAAAATATGCCTTGTGAGGTACCATTTGAAAACTAATAACTCCCTGGTCAATAATAGTAGCAGGATGAAATTTATATAGCAACATTACATATAGGTAGAGTTATAAACATAAGCTGAAATTAGGTCTGAAATGTGTTTACCAGACAAGTCTGGGTAAAGCGGTTTCTCCAAGGCAAAGGACAAGCTGGCACCTCTAGCCAGGTTCATCAAAGCTGAAGAGCAATCACTTATCAAGTGGCCATTCGTTTGCAATGAAGAGGGAGAGGAACAAACTTCTGCCACTTAGCAGACAACAGCATGAAACCTCTTTCATCACAAGACACCTTGGCTATGTCTACACTGGCAATTTAAGTCACGTCTACATCAGACTTTCATTAAGTCAACTTAAGAAATTCCTTAAGTCGACTTAATGGAAGCTTAAGTCAACTTTATAACTGCCACTCATTAGGTCGACTTAAGCCTCCTTAGGTCGACCTAACCCTTCCTTAGGTTGACCTAAGCCCAGTGTGGATGCATAAGTCCACTTTGTTAAGTCGACCTACGGGCAGTTAGGTTGACTTAACAAAGTGGGCTAAGTTGAATTAAATTGTTGCCACTTGTTAAGCTGACTTTATTAAGGTCGATTTTAAGTCGACTTAAAGTCGACTTAACAAAAGTCGACAACTTTTCTAATGTAGACGTAGCCCTTGTCTCCATTCTCAGTGTGGGAATGAACTCTATCAAGGAGTAACCCTTTGGACCTTGGGAGCAGAACCTGGCCTTAGTATTTGGTCAGGAATGTTATTGAGAACATACTATGAGGGACTTCACCTAGAATCACGTCTAATTTGTTAAGTTTTAATACTGGGAAACATTTCATCTTTATTTCTCCTGTAATCCTTTCTGACTTTAATGTTGTATACTTGTACTCTTTTAAAATCTCTCTCTTTTTAAAACCACCTGTTTTATTCTTTAATCAAAATTAATCCAGTGCTGTGGTTAAGATGCGCTGTGAAGTAACGCCGTTTAAAGTAGCAGACTGTTGCATATCGATCCCCTTAGAGGGGCAATGGCCTAAAATATCTGAGCTGTCCAGGAGGGGGCTGGTTAACGCAGAACAAACATTTTGGAGGGGAGGGGCATTCAAGACTGGATGTACGTTGGGGTCACTGTCCAAATAGTAACCCAGGTTGCTGGGTGGCAGAGTATGACCAATGTTTGCTGATAGGCTGCTGGGGTCAAAGGTGCAGGGCTGTGGCTATACACAGATACTCAGGGTGTGATCTGCATGCAGTTTGATCCAGGAGGGAGCAGCAGCAGAGCACTGTGAAGCACCCCAAGTTGCAGGACAAGGGTGACACAGCCTTCAGTGGTCTGGGTTGCACTCTGGAATGTCATAATACCATAAATCAGTTAGGGTCAGGCTTGTTCAGTATTGCTGTAAAATTGTTTAGATCCTTTATATGAAGTAAAAATCCCCATACTAAAGTGAACTGGAGTTTGCCTGAGTAAGGACTGAATAAGAATTAATGGGTCAGAGCCTCTCCAGTCCCTGCTTGGAGAGGGTTCAAATTGCTTCCTACATTGTTGCACAAGAACAATGTCAAGAATGTTGTTTAATAGCATTTTTTCAGTTATATACTAGCTCTGCCACACTCCCTTCACTCAGGTGTCTGAAAAGGTGGGGAGAGGCAAAGTTCCTTCACCTCCACAGAGCTGACTGAGTGTGGGGCAGAGAGTACACTACAGCCTCTCTGGGATACACACACCAGGATCCTGATTTTTCACGTTAAGCCTCCAGCCACATTTCAACCCCTCCAGCATACAGTGCAGAATTTTGCCTTGAATAAGGACCTGAGAATCTGGTCCAATATAATTATTTGGTAGGGTCCAGAGTTTTGTGAGGCTTTACTGCTGGCAATGGGTATCTTTGTTGCATTTAACGTTATCATTAGCAACAATTTTGTAGCTCCTAAGGCCTTGTCTACATCTAAAAGTTAGGTTGACCTAGCCACATCACTGAGGGCTGTGAAAATCTTACCCCTGTGCAATTAAGCCTATCTAAGCCTATTAATTAAGCCTGTTCACAAGGCTTACAGTCTGAGCTCTTCAAAGCTGGATGACCAAAGACAGCGACTGCTGGACAGGTGCCCAGCTCTGAAGGCAGCACCACTCGCAGCAGCATGGCATAGGGGTGGGGTCATGACTGCCTGAAATATTTTCAAAGGGGGTTCCAGCAAAGAAAGTTTGAGAACCCCTGCGTACACACATTCCCTAAGAATAGTTTGATTTGGAATACTGAAGTTAGAGGATTGGGGCATACAGCTATTCAGCTACATGTGGTAAAGCTGACCATGGCCAACCTAAAATAACCCAGGCTATATCTACACTTACAAAGTTAAGTCAGTTTTGTTAAGTCGACTTAACAGCAGAGATAGCAGTTATATTGGCTTTTAAGTCGAAAGTTGACTTAGCATTAATCCCTGTCTACACTGGCCTTAAGTCGCCCTAAGAAGTCGACTTAAGGAGTCGACTTAAGGCTTAAGTCGACCTAAAAGGAGGTGTTATTAAGTCAACATAAGCTTTCCTTAAGTTCACTTAAAGAAATGCTTAAGTCAACTTAAGAAAAGCCCAGTGTGGACGCAGCTTTGTTTAGGTCGACTTAAAACTCCTTTAGTCGACCTAACTTGCCAGTGTAGACGCACCCCCAGTGAGTTAGTGCAGGGAAGAGCACAGTGTGGTGATAGCCTCATTGATTATGTTAAGAGCTAGTAAGTTCTATTCAGTTGAAGTGATTGGTTTACAGAAGCTCAAAAAGAAAACCAAACAGAGTCCTGCGGCACTTTTAAAGACTAACGGATTTATTAGGCGATAAATAAATCTATTAGTCTTTAAAAGTGCCACAGGACTCTGTTTTTCTGCAATAGACTAAGGCTATGTACACACGAGAAACTTGTCCCGCAATAAGTTATTGCGGGACAAGGAAAGCACTATAAATATAGCGCTTTCTCGTGTACACACATGCTGCTTCTTTCGCAAAGGAGCATTCACCGTGTGAATGCTCCTTTGCGAAAGAAGAGCAGTGCATGGTGGGCACCTGTCCCACCATGCACTGCCCACAGCCAGCCCCCTAGCCCAGCTGCAGGGCTTCCGGTGGCAGCGGGGGCTGCGTTGCCAGAAGCACGCCACCCAAACCCCGAGCTGGTTCGGGTGTCAGCAGGCGCTGCGGCGCTTAAGCGCCGGAGTGCCTGCCGGCACCCGAAGCCCGGGAGCTGAGCTGGAGGGCTGGCTCAAACCGGCGTGGGCAGCCGGTTCGGGCCAGCCCCCTAGCTCAGTCCAGGGGAGCTGCCAAACCGGGCAGCTCCCATAATACTCAATTTCACTGCTCAGCTAGAGCAGTGAAATTGACATATTTGACAGCTCCAATGTCCCAGAGTGGCCTTGACTGGCACTCTGGGACATTTCCAGAGGCTGTCTATTGCAGAAAATGAGTACACACGAGCATTACTGTTCCGCGGTAATGCTACCACTCTCGTTTTGAGTGGTTTAACTGTTGCGCGGCAAGAGGGTGTTGCTGCGCAACAGGGAAATTAATCGTGTGTATGCTACTGGCTTTGTTGCATGGTAAGGAGCCTTACCGCGCAATAAAGTGATCGTGTGTACATAGCCTAACATAGCTACTCCTTTGGAACTCAAAAAGAAAGGCTCAGTACTGTGGAGGTAACAATGTTCCTCTACCTATTTTAAGTTTAAAGATTAACTGAAATGTTTTTAAAGCAAACTTGGTGTCTAGACTGGGGTCATGTGAGCCCATAAGCCCTTCAGCACAAAAAGCAAAACTGGGGAGTAGGTGTGGGGGTTCAATAGGAAGCATTTATTATTAATTATTATCATTTTATCTGTATCACACTAATGCCTACAGGCCGCCACTGAGATCAGGACCCCATTGTGCTACGTGCTGTACAAGCACACAGTCAGAGACAGTCCTTAACACAATAAGATTAGCGTGCATAGTATAGCCGTATATTTTTCCATGGTTTTGTTTCCACTACAGGCCACAAAATTCTGGAATCCCTGGTATTTTACAGAACAGACCCATTATCTGTAGCTACTCCGTGTTTTTGGCCACATAAATACACCTACACGTAATCATCATGGAGAAAATAAATTAAAAATATACATGGCAGCAGAATGAAGGTTGATGATAAGCAGCACAATAAAATCCTTTCTGGTACAGAGAAATCACTTGCAGTAGGTGTGAGCTGTTTTTGTGTTTTGCTTTCATTATTGTGTAATTATAATGCAACTTGTACTCACTGAGTTCTGCAGAGAAGAGCCAAGAGCCAAAGCAGCTGGAATCCTTTGCATAAACTATCCAGCAAACAGGAAAAGCCAGAATCTTTGGAATGGAAATCAGTTAGTTTTTAAGGCTTTTATTGTCATCTTGCATATAGGTTTGTAGATTCCATTGAAATAGGATCATTCAGGGCCCAGTAAGGGTGAATTTTTGTGGTTTTCTTTATTGTGAGAGTTATATTTATAATCTGTCCCTAGTCAACAGTATCTACCCTTCCTTATTTGTTTGAAATTTAGACCCTCCATCTAAGTATCATCAATAAAATCCTATCTCTATTGAAATCAGTGACCAAACTCACTGATTTCACTGGTGCTAGCGTTTCACTCTATACTTGTGTACTGTGTGTAATTTAGACTGCAAGGTCTTTGGGGCAGGGACTGTGACTTCCTTGTAGTTTCTAAAGCACCAAACACTTAAGTATAGAATGATTATTAGTTTGAAGATACTCTTTTACCAATGTAGGGATTTTGCTTGGTGTCTTGCTTGATAGGGTGTAGCAGTGATACTTAGACTGAGGCACACGAAATGCAAGCGGCTCTTTGCAGCGCATCTTATTAAAACACTGTGTGATATAATTATGAACCAATCTATGTTATTAACTAATCAGAATGCTTTTACTATGTCATTAACCAATTGTACTTGATTAAATAATGAGACTATTTGGTCAGCCATTTTGCTGTGAGAATAACATATATAAACCAATTATTTCCCATCATACTGCTTAAATAGGAATATAGTACTATAGTAAATAAAACAATGAATTCAGGCTACCATGGCTCTGTTGGTTAATATTGATAACCTGCTTGATTCCTGAATCCACTGAGGTCAGAACATCACTGATGTACACTGGTGTATATTATAATAAAGCTCAGAGAGTAGAGCACTTTTACTCATTTAATTGAACTGCAGACTTTTTGAGTGCAGCATGTTTATTAAAAAAAACCCCCAAAACACCTCCCCCCACAAACAATTTTATTAAATTGTTGATTCAAAGGAATCTATAATAAATATTTGTTTTCCTCTGTGTTACTCAGACACAGTACAAGTACACCAATTATATAGCAGGTAGAACAGAGAAGTAAGCTCAGTTTAGGCACTGAGAAACAAAAGAAAACTACGTGAAGATTGTATGCAATCACACTACAGCAATAATTGGTATACATCATAACAGTAAATGCTTTAAATACACTATTTTACAAAATGTTTGGTTCATGGCTAACTGAATTATTTCCTTTTGAGAACTCCTGATTGTACCATGCTGAACTCAGAAAATGTTCCTTTGAAAATGAAATGCTTATGATTCTTTGAAATAATCTCTTCCTCATAGACCCTTTGTTTAGTTAGCTTTTTCTTTTTGGTTTCATATTTAACAATGAAGTTCACTGTCAACTTCATTTTAGCCTGTAAGATCATTGGTATCTGGTCTAAACAGCAGTACTATAGGTTGTACTTTGCTAGTTTCAATTACAGAATGGCAAGTTTGGCCTGGAATATAGAGTATCAAGTAAAGGCTCAAAAAGAATATACAGTATCTTGTATCTAGACCTCAGCTTTTCAGATCCTGGACCTTAACCTCCATTCTCAGGTAACAAGCGATTGTTCAATGATGCATTTCTGTAAGGAGGAAATTGATACAGTTCTTATTCATATGAAATATATGTTCCCAACAATGTGCAAGAATTTAGTGGAGGTCCACTGAGCAAAATTGTAGCCAATTGTCTTCATTTAACCAATACCTGGTGATGAGATTCAGCCATGTGCAGGCGGCCCACACAAAAGGTATGTTCTACTTAAGAAGTCACATAGAAGTGGCACTAGTTAACTTAAATCATTTTTTAACAAATTTAAAATTCTGCCATTGACCTAGCAGTTTCTACATGAGACAGTTAGGTTGGCATAATTATGTTGCTCGGGGGTGTGAAAAATCCACATCCCTGAGTGGCACAGTTAAACGGACCTACATCTCCATGTAGACACTGCCAGGTCACTGGCAGAATTTAACTGTAGACAAGCTATTGGTTAAACTGGTGCAAATTCCTAAATAAGCACTTATTTTAATTTGAGACTGGTTTATTTCAGTTTAACTTCAACTGGCTCCTAATCAACTTGAGCTAAATCAATACAAACTAGGTGTAATACTGACTTAAGTCTTTTTTACCTGTTTAACTGCATTGACACATGCTTAGTTAAATGAGTGCAACCTCACCTATAGACAAACCCCTAATTTCAACTACCTGTTTACAAAGGGATAGATTAATCAGAAAATTCCATGCATTTTGACTAATAAGGAAAAGATCATATGTAAAACAATATATAATTAATGACCAACACCATGCACTGCAGTATGATAGCAGAAGCTCTAACCAAAAGGTGGTACAATTTGGCATTTTCACAACATGCTTCCAACATTAGATGTGTCACTGCATACTGTTCCCTTTGCACAACAACGCTGATATGTTGGTGACACTGTTGGGTAAGGGAGGGAAGTGAATATTTTTTTAAATTAAGCGGCTTACTGTTATTAGAAAATTAAGTTCTTAAAGAAAACAGAGCATCTAAAATTCCTCACAGATTCCCCCAAATGGTTATAACACTATCTCCTGATGGAAGAAACATTTACATGTTTGTGTTGGATCAGGTTCTGGTGCCTCTGGGGGAGATCACAAGCAATTCTTTTCTAAAGTCTCCATCAAAAAGCCTTAAATATCAGCCCTTAACTTTAATCAGTCAAATGAAAGACTTCTATAGTTCTCGGTACAATATGTTTCATAGAATCATAGAATAATAGGGTTGGAAGGGACCTCACGAGGTCATCTAGTCCAACCCCCTGCTAAAAAGCAGGACCACTCCCACTAAATCACCCCAGCCAGGGTTTTGTCTAACCGGGCCTTAAAAATCTCCAAGATGGAGATTCTACCACCTCCCTAGATAGCCCATTCCAATGCTTCACCACCCTCCTAGTGAGAAAGTTTTTCCTAATATCCAACCTTGACCTACCCAGCTGTAATTTGAAACCATTGCTCCTTGTTCTGTCCTCTGTTACCCTCGAGAACAGCCTACCTCCCTCTTCTTTGGAGTACCCCTTCAAGTAGTTGAAGGTTGCTATCAAATCTCCCCTCAGTCTTCTCTTCTGTAGACTAAATAAGCCTAGTTCCTTCAGTCTCTCCTCATAAGTCATGTGCCCCAGCCCCCTAATCATTTTTGTTGCCCTCCACTGGAGATCTTTCTAATTTGTCCATATCCTTTCGGTAGTGGGGAGCCCAAAACTGGACACAGTATTCCAGATGCGGCCTGACCAGTGTCGAATAGAGAGGAATTATCACATCCCTCGATCTGCTGGCAATACTCCTACTGATGCATCCTAATATGCCATTGGCCTTTTTGGCAACAAGGGCACACTGTTGGCTCATATTCCTCTTCCCGTCCACCATAACCCCCAGATCCTTTTCTACAGCGCTGCTACTTAGCCGATCGGTCCCCAGCCTGTAGCAGTGCATGGGATTTTTTCGTCCTAAGTGCAGGACTTTGCATTTGTCTTTGTTGAACCTCATGAGGTTTCTTTCAGCCCAGTGTTCCAATTTGTCCAAGTCTCCCTGGATCCTGTCCCTGCCCTTCAGAGTATCTACCATTCCCCACAATTTGGTGTCATCCGCGAACTTACTAAGCACGCAGTCTATTCCATCATCAAGATCATTAATGAAGATGTTGAATAGAACCGGCCCCAGGACCGACCCCTGGGGCACTCCACTCGTTACCGGTTGCCAACCAGACATCAAGCCATTGATTCCTACCCGCCGAGCCCGTTGATCTAGCCAGTTTTCGATCCACCTTACGGTCCACTCGTCCAACCCATACTTCCTTAACTTGCCGACGAGAATGCTGTGGGAAACTGTATCAAAAGCCTTGGTAAAGTCAAGGTATACCACGTCAATGGCTCTTCCCGCATCCACAAAGAACTTCGTTCATGGGATGGAGAAAACACTGTCCCACTGGTAAAAGAAAAACTCAGTTACCATAATTATAAAGTCCTGAATTTAAAAAATATGGTAACATAGGACTTGCTGGATCAGACCAATGATCCATCTACTCCAGTGATCTGTGCTTAATAGTGGCCAGTATGAAGTGCTTCAGAAGAAGATGCAATAAATACCATGCTGGGCAATTATGGAATAATCTATCTGCAGGGGAAGTTTATCCCTAATCTCATCATTTAGTGTTCGGTTTACAGCTTGAAGAAGTAGGGTTGTTATTCCCTATAAATGTTCATCCTGTCTAATATAATTTGTAAGTTTCTTGTAAATGTCTAATACCTTTTGAAGCCATGCTATTTTCTTACCTCATTAATATCATGTGGCATTGAATTCCACAGGTAAATTAAGCATTGTATAACAAAAGTATTTGATTTCATATTAGTTCTAAATTTGTTGTTCGTTCCCTGTGTGCTTGCCTCAGAGCATCAATGCATCTCACCCCTTTCCTGGAAATGTGAGAGACAATTCAACCATGTTGTTCATTCAGCTGTGGGACTGTTCACGAGGCTTCCACAATATTTCTCATCTCAGACCTGTTCATCATCATGTCTAGTACCAAGAAGGCACACTCCAAGTTCATCCTCCAAGGCTTCATGTCCTATTCAATTACATCTCATGAGAGCCCTCCTTTATCTGGGATTCAGGCCTGATTCAGATCTCACTTGGACTGATTTTACCTTTTTGTTGTACATTTTGCTGATTTACACTAGTGTTAATAAGAGCACAATCAGGCTTCTTTACAGTGGGACCATGTCTACATTCACTCAGTTTTCAATTTCCTCTTGTACTTACTGTACCTGCATCTCCTAACGATGAAGGTCCTTTCTTCAGCGCAAAAGTTACTTTGATCTGTACATTACTGCTACTTCTCAATACTGATTTGAGTTACCACTTGCCATTTGGTTTGAGTTATTGCATCCTACAGGTATTTTGCTAAAAGCTTAAATTCAAACATATAAAACAACTGTCAATTCCCTTTGAAGGTGTTCAGAGGACTAGCCTCACCTAAGATAGTGCCACAGAGGACAAGAGAATGGATCATTTACCAATGTCTCAAAAACCTGTACAAAAGTTTGTTTTTCAAAACACCACTGTAGTATTTTACATTTTGTACCCTCTGGAGATCCTTTTTTAAAGAATCCTGAGATTTGGTTCCAGGCCTCAGAACATTACACTTAATTTTCACAGTGCTCAGCTGTCCACATTTTCAGAGTATTCAACCTAACTTTTTTTTTTAATACTAACTACAGAATAAAGCCCCCTTTTTTTTTCTCCAGCTTCACATCTCTTTAGAAAAAAAACAATCAGTGTCTGAAACTCAGTGTAGGAATATGCAGAAAGAGATGAGGTCAGGGGCTTCTTGTGAGCGAAAAATCAGAAGTGGTTAAAAAAATAAACTAGCCAGGAAGATAAAGAAACTAATCTAATGATTCTTATATGGCTGGTGGTGTGTACAGTAGTTCTGGATGACTGGAGTCTCAGAATAGCCGCTGAGCAGTCAAACGGTCTGGAATGCCCGGCTCTGAACAGGCAGCATGACAGGGGTGGCTCCCATTTTCACCAGAGTGGCATGGTTAACTTTCTTTGGATCAATTTCACTTCCCCCTGTCTCCACCCGGCTGTACTGGGGAGGGGTTATATGAGGAGTGGCTTCTGTGGATAAAGTCCGTTGGCTGCGAGAGGCACTGTTGGCTGTCGATCTAGTTGAGGAGGAGCCGGAACGCGAGCTCCGGGAGCCAGAGGAAGAGGAGCCGGGTTTGACTAGACGGGCTTTGGGAGCCTCTGCATCTTCTCTGCGACCAAACAAGCAAGATGCAGGATTAAAATACCATGGCAACAGGAATAGCAACAGCCACAGATTACACTGGATCAATCTGCCACTAAGGTCAAGAGATACTTGTGAAGATTCTGGATCATTTGTAAATAATATAAATAGCCTAATGGTTTGAGCAAGGTACAGGGACTCCTGAATTCAGTTCTACTTGAGATCTGCTGTTGATTCTGTGGCAACTAGCTTTAACCAGTGGTTCTCAACCTTTTTTCATTTGTGGACCGCTAAAAAGTTTCAAACGGCAGAGCAGAGTCTTTTGGATATTTTAGATAGAGTCTGTGGATCCCTGGGATCCGTGAACCACAGGTGGAAACCACTGTTTTATGGTAACAACAAGTTTTGATGGTCCCATTAGACATAGTATGCAGACTCCCCAAGGTAGCAGACCACAGATTGAGAACGACTGCCTTAAACTCTCGATTTATTAGCTGATTTAGCTGTAAAATGTGTTTAACAACTCATGCCTCACAAGGTTTAATGTTATCTGTAAAGGGCTTTGAGATCCCTGGAATGAGTGCAGAGCATATCTGCAGAGTTCACATACTAATGACCTAGTTTGCCGGTCCTTATTCACCATGAATAAGTACTTACTCATGTGAGCAGAAACTAATGGGACCAGTTGTACTAGTAAATTCTCCTGGTAGAAGAGGTGCATAGTCAGGCACACAGACAAGGAAGAAGATGAAACAGAGGAGGGAGAGATGGGTGAAAAGATGATTTAGGAAGAGGCAGAAAAGCTGGGACTGAAGGAAAAAAAAAACGAGAAAGGAAAATAAGAAGTGTGAGGTTAAAAACTGGCAGGAAATCTGTTTGTAGGCTGGGGCTTAATGAAGTAAACAGCTTACTTCCATCATACAGGCATTTTAATAGCAATCCTGACCTGTCAAAGGGCAGAGAGATCCATTGCTGAATGGATTATGAAGTCCCCTGCTTACTGGTGAATGGATGTCAAGTGAGGGCAGGCAGTCCTTAATAAACAGAATTAAGGCTGAAAGAAAGTGATGTGTTCTCTCTAAGGGCAGAGCTTGCTGAAAAGTACTTCCAGAGATTTCCTTTTCCAGTAATTTCTGTACTGAGAACTTCAGGAAAATTCTGGTAGGGACTAACTTCCACTGGCCTACACTCATAGGCTGCCTCTACACTGGTAAATTAAGTCGACTTAAGCTTACTTAAGTCGACTTAATTTACCCTGCGTCTACACTACAGTTTCCTTAAGTCGACTTAAGCAAGCTGCTTAAGTCAACTTAAGGAAAAGAAAGTCGACTTAATTAAAATTAAGTCGACTTTATAACACCACCTTCCTATTAGACCTAAGGCTTAAGTCGACTCCCTAGAGTCGACTTAAGCCAGTGTAGACGTGGGGTAGCCCTAAGTCGACTTAGGGCTACCCCAGGGCTACACCAATGCCCGCCCTGCCGGGGGAGGGGGGTACAGGGGGAGCCTGGCATGTCCCCCCACAGGGCAGGGCAGAGCCCTGCCCACCCTGCCCCTATGCCCTGCCAGGGTCCCTGTCCCCCTTTGCCCCATTGTACCTAGGTATAATGGGGCAAAGGCTGAGCCCCCTGGCATTGGGCCAGGGGTGCCCCCCCTGCCACTGTGGACCTCCCCTAGGTCCCCCTAAGCCCCTAGAAGTCGACCTAGGCGTCCAGTGTGGACGCTCTAGGTTGACTTTCTAAGTTCCCCTTTAAGTCGACTTTAATTTTAAGTGTAGACGCACTAAGTCGACTTAAAATTACAAGTGTAGACATAGCCATAATGAGTACATCAAACGTGTCTGCAACAGGGTTACATCAGCACTCGGTAGAACTTCAGACTCACTCTCATTTTGGGAGAATAAATTCTCTCAACCCGTGCTAAAGCCAGAAGTAATGAAGGCTTTTTCAACACAGCCAGAAAGACTGCAATTCCACAAGAACTGGAATTGAAAATAAACCATTCAAACAGTTAAGAATTTAAAGGAAGTTCAATCTGAATTCAGTTCAAGAAAAGGATAAATAAAGGCTCGGAGGGTAGGAGAAGGGAGAGGTGGAAACTGTGTGCGAGTGAATGAGTCACTGTGAGTGGGTCTGCCCTTGGAAAACAGCATTTTATATCACTGTATTTTATTTTCACTGCAAGATCACCACAGTGCTGTGTAGAACCTTTAAAGATTTACATGTGGGTGGCCATAACGTCAAGTTTATTAATACTAGGTTCATAGAGATTTTAGCTTGTTGCTTGACAGAGCAGGGAAACCATATATTAATCATTCTAGATGTTGCTGGGTATGTATGAGCCTAAAGAGCGTGGAGGCCAAAGAGAGTTACCTGATTTCATTTGGGGCCTCCTCTTCTTCATACCTCTTCTTTCCTTTCCTCCTTATGGTCAGCCACACACTCAGGAAGACCAGGGAGAGTCCTACCACTACCCCACACACTGCTCCAGCAACCACGCCAATATTTCGTGCATCTGTTATCCCAGAAAGCAAATGTGTGTTAGTAGATTTTCCAGACTTTACCTCCCTTCCTGTTGCCTTATATCACTCAGATTTCATAAAATCACAGAAATAGAAATGTTGGAATAGAAAGGACCTCGAGAAGTCATCAAGTGCAGCCCTCTGTGCTGAGGCAGGACACAGGTGGCTTTTGTGGTAGGCAAAGCAGGCGTACGCCTAGGGCCCTGAGCAGTAAGGCTCGGGGCCAGGGCGGTGTGGGGGGAGCTGGGGCTGGAGGGCAGGGCAGCAGAGACAGGGTTACAGATGGGAGCCTCATGGGCTTATAGGGGCCCCACAACAGGCCTTCGGCTAGGGCCCCCAATAGCCAAAGGCCACCTTTGAGGCAAGATCAAGTAAACCCAGACCATCCGTGAGAGGTGTTTATCCAACCTGTATTTAAAATCACCCAGTGATAAGGGTTCCATAACCTCCTTTGAAAGCCTATTCCAGTACTTAACTACCCTTATAGTTAGAAAGTTTCTCCTAATATCTAATTAAATCAAATTGAACAATCCATTTGTAAGCATCATGAGATGTGAGTAGGACAGAATTTATTTAATTAATCCAATTATTTAGGTCTTGCCTGCATGGAATAGTTACATCGACTTAATTTACATTTGGTTTGTAAACCAATTTAGTCAAGTCGGTGCAAACCTGCGTGTGATCACTCTTATTTAAGAGTACCTTATTTTGGTTTAGCTTAAACCTGTTCCTTTACTCTTGTTTACACACAGACTTTGCTGATTTGACTTAAAGTGTGATTTTAAACCAATTTAGTTAAACTGATGCAAAAGTTGGTAGGGACCTTTTTTTTCAGTTTAATTAGGATTATTTTGGGGTTATCTTAAATTGATTAGGAATAGGTTTAAACTAAACTAAAATATGCCATTCTTAAACTGCAGTTTGTGTCCAAACAGGGATTTTCACTGGTATAACTAGGTTGGTTTAAAAGTCACACTTTAAATTAAGACATTGAAAATTCCAATCCCTCTCTTCTTTGAACAATTCATCACCTTACAAGTCACCCCTTCCTTCCCTCACCCTCCCTCCCCAACTCTTTTCAAATATGTGAGGAAAAAAGATGATCTTTGCAACATTGTTGGTTTCAGGCAATTTCGGATTGGGGTGAGGATAAATTGCAGAACTGTGGGACCTCCACAGAGAATGCCCATAACAGCCCCCAGTAAATATATACCACTGATGTTACCATCCCAAACTCTCTGCTGATCTCACCCATGAATTGAGCCCACAGTGTTCTGAAAACCCAGGAAAAATGTGTTTTATGGATTGATTTATTTCTAAGCATAGATTTTGGGACACACAATGCAGTATGCTATCCAGAGCCTGGTATCCCCCGCCCCTTCTCCAGGTATCCACACAATTCCAGCTGTTGTGGTTAACCAGGTGTGACAGTCTAATTTCTGGATTTTGTGCAGAAATTAACAAACATGGATTAAAAATGAAATGTGGCATATGTCATTTTAAATCAGCATGTTATTTTGTTTCATAGTAAGCATTCTCAGGTTGTTTTTTACACAGCTTTGTCTCTTGGTGATACAGTTAATAGTCATCTACCATACAGCAGGGTTAATCTGTAAGTGCATCTACCAGTTGAGAGTTCTGGAAACTCAGCAAGTCAGCTTTTTTCCCACTGCTCTGCTAGTCATTCCTTCTCAGGGGCAAAGGAAACAAGCTGTCTGCAACTGAAGCATTTTCGGACAACCCTAGGTTATGCAAGTGAATGTTATGCAAACCCATAAAGTCAGTAATGAGTAAGGAAAAGCTACTTCAGATTATGCAAATCAGGTTAACTCAAAGGTGTGGCATTTCTCCTGCACAGAAAAAGAGCTTTTATCAGCACAGGAGGCTTCCATTGTGAAAGCTCTCTGGATATGTACAACCCGCTGGTACTCACACTGCACTGTCACCTGCGCAACGCAACTCTCTTGTCCTGCCTCATTGTAAGCCGTGCATTGGTATAACCCTGTAACCATCTGGGTGAGATTCTTCAGTAGAACTTGCCCAGGGTTAGAAATGTCTGAAATGGAAACAAAAAATGAGAAGGATGAGTAAATAAATCATAAAAATTATAGGAAATGCTGTCCAGACGATAGAGCCCTGAACATGGACAGAGAAGAGCTGTAGTCTATTTCCAGCCCTGCCACTGACTTTCTGTCGCTCTCTTTCCCCTCCAACACTTTGTCTTACATATTTAAGTTGCAGACTCATTGTGAGCAGAGACTGTTTCTCACTATGTTTGCACAATGCTGGGGTGGTGTTTCTAGATGTTATGATAATACAAACACTTAATGCTAACAGTAAATAATTTGCGTTTCTATAGTACCTTTCATATAAAGATCTCAACTCACATTAAAAACAATGAATTAGACCTCAGAATTACCATTGATCAGATTGTTGACATTCAACAAATAAAATTGAATACTTAGAGGGTAAGCTTCTTGGGGCAGGTGTTACTGGTTAGCTCTGTGTTCTTAGAACCAGGCACAGTATCCTGCCTCTGTGACTCACCCCCCTTTCCTCCCAGCCTCTGCTTGAACCAGAAACTAAAACCAATGAAAAGGCAGTGGGAGACACACCTAAACCCCTTGGAACAAGGGTGATGGAATTAGGGCAACTCCCCTAGCCTCATCTACAGGAAGATGTGAGCCATTAGCACACCGAATGGGCAGCAGAGACTTCATTTTCATCAAGGATGGAACCAGAATTAGCATGCTGAATGGAGAACCAAGCTCCAAGGCAGGAGTCGCACTGAACTCTGGGATTGGCAAAGCAGGGAAGCACTGCATGATGGGGGATCTCTGCTCCTGAGACAAATGAACTCATGTCTGTACACACCCAGCTCAGCAGTTAGCAGACCAATTCTAGTCAATAGATCTTGTATTGATAGCCAACATACTGAATCTGCCTGATTGCATTGTGAGCTCCCTCAAAGGAATGCCCCCATAGCCAGGAATGATCAGCTCCTATTGTCCACTTAAACAAAACAGCCCTGGTATACTCCCTTAGGTCATTATTTACCCCCAAACAACCCTAGTATTCTGCCTTGAACCATTGTTTCCTCTCTACAAAAATCCCTACCCAAGTTCTGAAGCCAGTTGTGAAGTTAGGAAGCCAGTTCTGAAGCCAGTTGTGGAGTTAGTTCTGCTACCTGAATCTGTTCTGATGCCTGGACCCAAAAGCTGCATCAGTTCCACTGGGATGTCACCTTTTCCTTGCTGATCATGGTGGGGGTTCTGCCTGTCTCCAGCACTCCAGACCTTAAGGTGAACAGCCTGGTTCCTGGATGCCTTTGAGCTGCACTGAGTGGTGAGACACCCCACTCCTCTCCCCCTTTCTCTCTTTTTCCTCTTAGTCCAAATATAACTCTCTAAACCTGATCTTTGTAATCCACTTGGGCTAGATTTCCCCAATGCTACAATTGATACTGGGTAATATTGTAACTCTTTGATCATTTCTCTCTCTTTGTATGGTTATTGTAATTGTTTGGGTATTTTTCTTTCCTTTTATAATTATTCATAAGTATTATGTACCTGGCAATAAAGTAACTTTTGTAATCAAGCTGGTTGCCAGACTCTTTCCCTCTCCTTTGTGTTCTTGGCTTCCTATATCACTCTGCAGCAACACTTCTTTTACCTGGCCAAAGATCCCTATGATGCCCAAAATCCTGTAAGGTTTGCTCACTAAGGGGGTTAGTAACGTGCTGATCCTGTGCCATATAAGGGTGGCAGCTGAAAGTGCTGTTTTGACCCAGCCTGACTGAGTCCAGGGGCATATAAGGGTAGCAGCTGAAAGTGCTGTTTTGACCCAGCCTGCTCAAAGGCATGCTCAAGTCGAGTCCAGTGCGCATAGTCCATGCTCAAGTCTAGTCCAGGGGCACATAAGGGTGGCAGCAGAGAAGTGCTGTGTAACCCAGCCTGCTGAGTTCAGGGACATATAAGGGCTCAGCTGAGAGTGCTGATAGACCCGGTCTGCTCAGACGCACTTAGAAACCCAGTCTTGGGAAGTTTAGGTCCTGCAAGGGTAGCTCCATTGGGAGGGGACTTGCAGAAGGGAGAAGTAAGCTCCATATAGAAACACAGGTAACACAAGCAGTACACTGATAGGAGTACAACACCTCCACCCCCCCCAAGGAAAGTAACCCTAATAAATGAGCATACCCCAAGTTTATGGGCAAATTTGGTAACACGGGGGCTGTCCTTTGTTATGGGGAACACATTGAGCCTAGCACAGCGGGGCCCAGAGTGTAGCCCCTAGTCACTACGGCCCTACTTCTACTCAATAGCATCCATTTTAAAGACAGGGAAGTAGGCTGAAAGCAATTCAATGATTTGTCCAGTGTTAAAACATCAGCCGGTGGCAGAGCTAGGAATAGGGAGGAATAGTGGGTAGGCCTCTTTCTTTCACCTCAGGGATGACTCTTGTTTGTTGAATAACCATGGGAGCTCTGAGAGGGCCTAGGATGACTTACTGACTCGTGCCGTGGGTGGCAGGTGTCCAACTTTTCCTTCCTTGTCACTTATGCGTTGCCACTGGTACAGGATAGGTGCTGTGCCGGAGGCAGAATGGCAGTGTAAAGAGAGTTCCTTTCCTTCAGATAATTCGCCTTCCACCCAGCATTTGGGCATGGAAGGTTTCTCTAGAAGAAGCAAGTTGGGTTTGAATCAATAGTTAACTGGCAAAATTTTAAAGTCAAGGAAGCTTTGCTATTGACTTCAGTGGGTCTAAGATTTCATCCCTCAACGTCAGCTAGAAACCTCACCACCATACCCCCACAAACTGAATATAATAAGAGCTGAGAATTGCCCAGGGAAATAGGGCAGAACCTGCCAGCCAGACATCACATGGCAAAAATGTCTTTGGCTGCTAAAAGGGCAAGGTGGCACTGTTCCTAGCAGCCTCTGAAAGCTGCCTTTCCAAATCAGCCATTCTAGAGGGCGTCACAGAAAATCGCTGCTGCTTGTTTATTGGCGCTAGTTCTGACTCCTCATAGCAGCGACTCTCACCACAGCCTGAGGAGAAGGACTGGATGTGGCTCCAAGGAGCCCAGAAGCAACATGACATGCGTACATCAGTGCCAGTTCCCTCCCGGGGATTTGTACCAGGGTGAAGGAGGCCAAAGGATTAGCCGTGTCCCCTTTGGGAATTAGATACTGTCTGCCACTTCCGTGAACAACTAGCAGAGCCAGGAAGGTGAGGTGCCTTGGCTTAATCCCCATCATTTCATCATGGAGCAGCTCAGTATACTACAAACCTCTGTATCACCTTCTGCTCTAAGTGTTCTTAATCCCCAAATGCCCTGTGATCCACCCCTCTTCTCCTTCTCTACTTCCTTCATTCCATCTCTCCTTCTTTTTCCCACCATCTGCTGGAGGCACTGCACGTCCCCCTCCTTTTTAAAAAAAAAAACCAAAAACTTTGATTAATTGTATAGTAACTGAAATCCAAATTAAAAGCTTTCAGGCAGGAAGGAAAAAAATGCCCACTTCAGCATCTTGTTACCATCAGACACCTGGCCAGTTCCTGGTACGGGAATTGGAACCCATAGCTCAAACCAGTGCTTTTTTTGTTTTTGTTTTAAAGGTGCCAGTACTCAGCCAGGGACCTGGGGCTGCTAGTGGCAGGAGCCGGGGCTGCATCACTGAAAAAAAGGTGCTGGTACTCAGTACCCCTGAGTACCATCACAAAAAAAGCCCTGGCTCAAACACTGTATGGGGTCATCACCAACTCAGCCATAAGGGCTTGCTAGCTTTTGTGATGAAATCAGAGATACAATGGGGAAATAATGGCTTATGCCGTCCTTCAGTTGGCTGTGGTGACCCACAAACAGTACTTTAGGAGTCTTCCTGTTTGTGTCCTTCACTGGAAAATGCAAAGGCAGCTTGAATGTTAAACCTAACCAGGAGATACCAGGAGCCGTTCAGGGTGCATCTGCACTGTGTTGAAGCAAATCTGCTTTGAGAATATTGAATCTAGGGTTTTCTTTTGCACAACAACAAAATGACCTTACCTAATACAACCAGGGTGATGCGATACCACTCGTACTGCCCGACATTTTTCACTTTACATGTGTACTGCCCCGCATCGCTTGGCTGCAGAGATACAATCTGTATAGAGGCATCTCCAGCTAGGAAATTGGAAATGAAGGAAACACGACCCTTCTGCTCCTCATTCAGGTCATTATACACGTTCTCTCCAGAGTAGGTGATAACCTAAGGGTTAGAGTTAGCCACTGATCAGCCAGTCGGACCCGTCAGTCACCATAGAGTGCTGCTCTACCAAAGAAAAGAATCACAGGACACTCATACTTGAAACCAGGTCAGCTTGCAAAATAGGAGTGCTATCTGGGAACTACTTTGGATATTAGTAACCAAGAGTTCGGTAGTTATTCAGTTAAACTTGCACTGAGCTTTCTTCCTGTACCTACAGTTTAATCCCTCTAAAGTTCTATCATGGTTCAGTTTAGCAAATCCTTGTTTCTGCTAGGATTTCAAGCACAATTGTAGCTGCACTGTACGAACCCTGGTATAGACACAGTGTATACGGGTGTGGTGTGATTTATATTGGTACTGCCCACCCTTTTCACTGGTGCAAATGGTGCTACGCTTCCATCCATTTACCATGGATACCTATGTGACTCCCATTACTGTAGTATGTGAGCACCTTACAATTTTAATGTATTGATCCTCAAAACATGTCTGTGAAATAGGGAATTATTAGCATCCCCATTTTATTTATTTTGTAAATTATTTTTTTACTTTGGAAGTTTTAACAAATTTACTAATCCATGTCATGTACATATCAGAAACGAAACAATCATTTCAACAGTTAGCTTTTGTTTAAAGAAACATTCATATAGAAATAGGGTCATCAGATCTTTCTGTTTAGCAGAATGTTACCATATTCTAGAGTAAGCATCATTAGAAAACCTATCATATATCATTTCCAGTGATTTTTTGTAATTCATTTGACTGAAATCTCAATAGACACATATCTAATAGATATCAAATGTTAGTATTCGAAACAATTGAACAGGTGTGCTGACTTTTTCTTAGTACTGAATAAAAGGTGACCGCATTTCTATGTCTCTGTCCTCTATTTTGGAAGGTACATAATCATCAATTTTTCCATAAACACAATTTTCTATATGTTTTTGAACCATTTCTCTGTGTAGGACTGTTTTGGCTTTTTCTAATGAGAGGCTAGCAGGTAGCTATTGGCAGATGAAAGATTCATTCTTCATTTCCTCCTAGGTGACCATTTCCACTAGGGGAATTATCAAGTTTATCCCGTTTTGTAGCTGTGGAACAGATGGACTAAGTGGCTTGCCTGGGATCACACAGCAAGTCCATGATACAGGAGGGAATTAAAACTAGGTCTCCCAAGTCCTAGTCCGGCACCTAATGTCTACATTGGAGATTTGTGGCAGAGCAACTACAGTGGTGCTCAAATCCTCATGCAGAATGAGGCCTTAGGCCAAGATTTTTGAAAGTAGACTGTGATTAGTGAGGCTGTGTAGATACTGTTAGGCCAACAGAAGAATTCTTCCATCAACCAAGCTATCGCCAACAGGGCAGGTGGGTTAACTACAGTGATGGAAGAACCTCTCCCACTGCTGCAGTGAGTGTCTACACTGAAGAACTACAGCAGTGCAACAGAGCTGCTATAGCGTTTTAAGTGTAGATGTGCCCTTAGTGTCTTTGCAGGACCTTTGTAAGTCTCTGACAATTCACGGGCTGGTGTTGATACCAACTTATGTGAATAAGTAAGTTCTCTCCCTCAAGGCTTCTTCTTGGTAGATGCTAATTGTGACTATTCAGAGACCTACCGCTTTTTGGTCAGCTTTGGAATCATGCAGCAGCCACTCAATATCCAGGCTTCTTGGTTCCAGAAGGCCCAAACGGTGGTGACAAGGCAGAGTGACGTTTTCCTCAGCCACCCTCTTAAACTCTGTCTGAGCCCCAGACATCCAAAATGAATAGAAAGCTGAAAGACAGAAACCAGTTGTCAGTGACTAATAAGAGGAAGGAAGTGCCCTATGAACTGGGTCTGATATCAGGGGACTCTTCCTCCTTGCTTCATAGTAGCAAAGAAAATGTAGTTTTACTTACTGGACACGGTATCTGATTAAAAGTGGCACATGCAAATAGCAGGTTAGATTCACCCCAGTGTTTGAGCATGAAGAACAGATTACTTCAATCTCCAGAGCTGTCAGTACTAAATTCACATGAAGCATTTATTATTTCCAAAATAAAAATAGTCTAATCACCATGAAAGTTCCCAGCAGGCACACGCCACACTCCTCTGTGCACTCCTGAGGGCTCTAGCATGCTTCCTTCTTTACTTCCTTCTTTTACACTTCCCTGCCTCAGTACCTTGCATTTCAGCTTGTACCCTTTCAGCCTTTGGAACATGAATGACACTCCTGCATCAGCCAGGCACACCCTTGACAAATGATGTGATAGGAGAGTCTCCCTAACCCCAGGGAATGAGTTCAATGTGTTTGTTGCACACAAAGTAAGAGGTCAGGATTGGGCAAGAAAAGTCCAGTAAGCAGGTGTGATAGAAGTTGGTTAGTGAGCTTGCCCTGAATTCTGGTTGTCAGTTTGCCATTAATTTAAAAAAATAAAATAAAAAAAATCCTAACCTAGACCACTAGAGGGAATCAGATCCTTATGTGCTTGTGATACCAAGAAAAACGAGCATGAATGAACAAGACTGGTCAATGACGGACAAAGCATTACATTTATACACACTGTGTTAATATCATGGCTCTGAGTCACCGTAAAATTCACCTGTTTTGGTGTTTCTTTACAAATTCAAAATTAAGCCCAGTTTCATGGAAATGTTACTAAATCAGGCTCCATCCCAAATAGATATGAAGTACATTATGACGTTGCACAGAATCATGTGCATTTAATGGCTTTGATTAGAAATTAGCCCCAAGATGCTAATATGGATCTTTAGCCAAACTGTCCCAAAGTTCTGGGATATTGAGAACATTCTGAGTATTTGGCTCAGGGTCATCTTTAGTTCTGACATGAAATCGAGTGAAAAATGGCAGTTTTGACTGAGTTTTCAGTGAGTTTTGGGTTTGTTTGAACATATTTTTTAAAGTAAAAACTCAGGGTATGAACCAATGTGGAATAAAACTATCAGCTTTCACAGAGATTTCTGAAATGTAGAAGATGGCAAAAGATAAGCTGTTACATGTGGAATCACCAGCTATCTGAAGGCAAAGATTCAGTCTGCATAGTATCTCATCATTGTGGCCATGAAGTAGCCACGTGTTTAAGGGCACTTTAAGCAAAGATATATAAACAAAGTATCGCCAAATGCAAGTATTCAGAAATAATGGGTCAAGACCTGTCCAGGTGATTAACCACTGGAATAAGTTGCCTAGGCAGGTTGTGGAATCTCCATCATTGGAAGTGTTTAAGAGCAGGTTAGACAAGCACCTGTCAGGGATGGTTTAAGAGGGTACTTGGTCCTGCCATGCATGAAGGGAACTGGACTCGATGACCTCTCATGGTCCCTTCCAGTTTCTATGATTCTATGACGCTAAAATCATGAGATTGCCTTAAAAATAAAATAAATGTGGGTTTCTTTGTATTTACCTTCTGGATTTGGAGCCTTAGGGAACAGCCAAGTCATGTTGTCACACTTTCTTCTGCAACCATGAGGACTAATCATTTTTTATTTTTAATAATATTATTAAAGGAAAGCTTCTGTGATTTCTTGGTTCCATGAGCTGTGGCTTTACGAAGAATAATCTCATGAGACCATTATGAAAATCATGAGTGTCGACAATACTGGGAACATAAACAAGTACACCTTGTGTTTGGACATGCCTGCACAATGCTGTGAGCATGTATTGGTATTACCGTCAGCGCTATGGAACACTGCTAGGTGGCAGGAAAGCTTTGGGTGTGTGGACTGAGTTCATTTCCGTTTGCTTGCGTTCAGAAAAGTTGGAAGGTTTTTCTCCATCTTTAGCCACACCTTTACCTTTGTGTGAAGCCAAGAGAGGAATGACACTTACCTGGACTTTGGTTCCTTGCTCTCATCTGCTCTTTGAGACAAACATTACTCTCAGAAGTATACATGCTGGAGTCAGGTTCCCTGCACCCTGTTTCCAGACCCAGCTTAGTTTCTGAATTGCTGTTTGACCTTCACCCTTCCCTTGGGGCCTCAGTTTATCTGTCTGTGTTAATTAACTGGTATTTGTCAAGTGCTCAGATAAAAGGATATCTGTGCAGTGTAATAGTGATACAGTAATAACAAGGGAAGGAAGGGTTTGAATGTGTATTCTGAATTAAAAAGCATGCACAGCCCGTAAAATCTCTGCTCCACGGATAAGAATCAGGATTTGTATGTTCAGTCGAACGCACATGTGTATACACACTTTATATGCATTTTACAGATGTTCCCTCCTCTTTTCCTTACAAATACATTTTTTCTTACATGGCCAAAAGCATCTGTGACAAATTATTATCACATCAATCATTCACATCCAGAATATATGCAGAAAGCGGCAACGCCCAACTAGCACGTCTCGCCCTCCTTCATATCCTTGCACTCCTTCAACCTTTGCTTCACAGAGTTTGATGGCTGTAAATTAATCTCCCCCACCCTGGTTTCTACAGAAATCACCAGGCTCAGAGGATGCCCTGCTCTGCACATTGGCTGGTTTCTTTAAAGGGAAAGTTAATTAGATCGATTCGCTGATGCCAAAGCCTCTAGTGCCCACAACGGGGATCAGTTTTTCCATATCTGAGTGCAGTTATTTATTCTTTCTAATGATAAATGCCTGTATTCTCTTATGGCCTAAATTGTTGGATTCTGTTTTGATTAAGACACTGAGGCTCACTAGGTGATTAATGAATGAGGTTAATTGATTTGTTACTGCAGGGAGTGTTCACACAACACTGACTAATCTCCCAAAGTCCTTTTTGCCAGCAAACTGGGCTTTATGTATAATCTGGATTGGATTTCCTAGGAAGGTGGCATCTTCTCTGGGGTGTTTCAAAGACCTGGCCAGGAACATATAGGCAAAATCATTAGGATACCACATTGCAACAGCATTCTGTTCTATCCTCTCTGGTATGGGGCTGACAAAGATCAAATATCAAGAAAACCTCAAAGAACTCAGATTTGGCTCGTAGTATTATAAACAGATGGATTTATCTATTTTTTAAAAAATCCTATTTATTGAATACAGAAAGTAGCTGGCTGTGCTTATGGATGATTGCCTAAGAAAGCAAAACCACCCATAATTGTCTGTATAGGTGTCTGAGGGCTGGCAAAGATAGACATTTGCTGGTTTGGAAAAGCAGCAGATACCTTGGGACTGGCTCTGTGCATAGTAAAGCTGTAATACTGGTGAGCAATGTAGCACCTTTCCACCCATCCCTAAGAAACCTTCCAGCCACAAGAGGGCAGAATCCACCCAAATAAGACATGATATGCCCTCTATTGAGATACATAACAGATGATTTTCCCAAAAGTCATTTCCTAAGTCTCTTCTACTTACGGTGTGGATACAGGAAATCTGATCCTGTACTCCTCGCCCAAGCAAAATGCCCAGTGACTCACAGTCCCCCATGGATCCAAAGCGTCATGTGGTATCTTTCATAATTACAACAGGATCAGATTTGTAAAGCCTTTACTCAATCCTTACTCAGGCAAACTCCCACAGACATCAGTGGAGCTTTATCATGACTCTGATCCTGTATGGCAATTCCTACATTGCATAAGCTTTGGCTCATGTCTTGGCATGTAGTCCTTAAAAATGAGTGTCCTCTTTAGCCCCCAGGCTAGCTGATGTGTCATCATCAAACAGAATGCTTTGGAGAAACAGTTTAAATATTTAAACATTTGTCTTAGTGTTAAAAGACAATGGAGTTGGTCAACCCCCAGACCCTGTAGACAAAAGAGATTTTCTCTTTCATGCTAGTCTAATATTTTTTATTAAAACTACCAAAACCAGCTTTTGTATTGCTTAAAACAACACACCTACCAGTACATGGCAGACAGTGTCATAATGAAGTTTCAGTTCTTTTTAGCAATGAAACATGTTTGGGGTTTTTTTAAATATGAGGGGCTAAATTCTGCAAGTCTTATTTATGCTCACTCCTGAAGTAGTCCCTTTGTTTCCTAGAATTTCAAAGTGCCTCCATTTTTGATACTCAACTTGAGACATTTTAAAGGGGTATGATTTTCAGAAACTCGTCCCCTAGTACAGTGGTTCTCGACCACCCTGTCAGGACACATTACTGTGTCACCACACAGCAGTAAGTGTGTGGCAGAGAGCCAGGGGCAGGGAGTGTGGAGCTGGCTTCAGCCTGGGGGGAGGGCCTGGTGTGTCCTGTTGCCACTAAATGTGTCACGACCCACAAAAGGTTGAGAACCACTTCTATAGGGTTGCACACACCGCCAAGCATGTCACACACACAAAAGGTTGAGAACCACTGGCCTAGCCTTAGAGGATCTTCGGCTCTGTCCCGCCCTTGGGCTGCTCACTCTGCTGCTTGGCTCAGCTAGGATGTGGCAGCTTTGCTTGCCAGTGATTTTAGGGATGCACTTGCTCTGTACATTTGTGTGCAGGAATGTCTGTGCAACATCCAGCGTGCTTTCCATGCCCCGCCCCAAATATAGCTCACTTGAGGAGTGGGAGGGGCTGGTGTGTCCTGTAGGGTTGCGCACCCCACTGTTTTCCCCAGGAATTGAAATTGGGGGGGTGTTGGAATTTACAGGGGCTGTGTGAGGGCGAGTGGGGTGTGGGGAGGGGGGGAAGGCATGAAGGGAGGCTGTATAGCACCATAGTAAAAATTGAAAAGTGTTTTATGACCATTTTATTAGATTATCACACAAAGTTGACTACTCAAGCCTTCTATGAAGCACTTTATCTACATCCTTCTGGGTTTTTTGGTTTACAAAGGGATCTTACAAAACTAGGTGCCTGGGCAGCAAAATGGCAGATGAAATTCAGTGTTGATAAATACAAAGTAATGCACATTTGAAAACAGAATCCCAACTATATATATAAATGTAGAGGTTTAACTTAGCTGTTACTGCTCAAGGAAGAGACAGAATAATAGAATTTTAGATTGGAAGGGACCTCATGAGGTCATCTAGTCCAATCCCCTGCTAAAAGCAGGACCACTCCCACTAAATCATCCCAGCCAGGGTTTTGTCTGACCGAGCCTTAAATGTTTCCAAAGATGGAGATTCCACCACCTCCCTAGGTAACCCATTCCAATGCTTCACCACCCTCCTAATAAGAAAGATTTTCCTAATATCCAACCTTGACCTCCCCAGCTGCAACTTGAAACCATTGCTCCTTGTTCTGTCCTCTGTTACCATTGAGAACAGCCTAGCTCCCTCCTCTTTGGAGCACCCCTTCAAGTAGATGAAGGTTGCTATTAAATCTCCCTTCAGTCTTCTCTTCTGCAGACCAAATAGGCCTAGTTCCTTCATTCTCTCCTCGTAAGTCATGTGCCCCAGCCCCCTAATCATTTTTGTTGCCCTCCGCTGGACTCTTTCTAATTTGTCAACATCCCTTCTGTAGTGGGGAGCCCAAAACTGGACACAGTATCCCAGATGTGGCCTCACCAGTGCCAAATAGAGGGGAATCATCACATCCCTCGATCTGCTAGCAACTACTGATGCAGCCTAATATGCCATTGTTGAAGTCCATTGTGGATAGTTCTCTGAAAAATTCTGTTCAGTGTGCAGTGGCAGGCACAAAAGCTAACTGCATGTTAGGAATCAATAAGAAAGGAAGGGGATGAATAATAAGAAAGAAAATACCATAATGCCACTATGTAAATCCATGGTACGTCCACATCTTGAATAGTGCATCTGTTGCCACACCTCAAAAATTATATACTGGAATTGGAAAAGGTACACAGAAAGACAACTAAAATAATTAGGGGCATGGAACAGCTTCCATCTGAGAAGAGCTAAATAAACTGCAACGTTTCAGCTTGGGAGAGAAACGACTAAGGGGAGATATGATGGAGGTCTATAAAATCTTGACTGGTATGGAGAAAGAGAATAAGGAAATGCTATTTAATACTTCACATAACACAAGAATTAGGTATCCCCCAATGAAATTAATAAGCAGCGGGTTTAAAACAATCAAAAGGAAACATTTCTTCCCTTAACACAGTCAACCTGTTTAACTCTTTGCCAGAGGATGTTGTGAAGGCCAAGACCAAGGCCAAGTTTTCAAAAAAGAATTGGATAAGTTTATGAAGAACAGGTCCATTAATGTTATTAACTGGGATGGGCAGGATGGATGCAATACTATGCTCCTAGTCTCTTTTTGCCAGAAGGTGGGACCAGATGACAAGGGATGATGGATCGCTCCATGACTGCCTGTCCTGTTCATTCCCTGAATCATCAGGCACTGGCCACTGTCAGAAGACAGGTTACTGGGCTAGATGAACATTGGTCTGATCCAGTATGGCCATTCTCATGCTTTTATGTAAAATTAATTAAAATACAAAAAATGTTTAGTACAGAAACTATCCAAGATAACGACCTCTCAAGATAGTGATAATGTGAGATAACGATCTTGACAAATAAAGCATTTTAACAATCTTGCTTACTAGGAAACATTTATATAAGTTTCCCAGTCACAAATCTAGCATTCTGAAGCAAAGTCACTAAAACACAGTTCAACAAACAAATGTTCCTTTGATGTTCCTCTCCCTTCTCCTGCCACCGCACCCCACTCACCCTATTGTCCTCCTTGGTCAGTATTGGAGAACCACAGTTCAGAGGAAAGAAGGCACCTACACACTCAGTGGGGGAAACTTATGATGATGCAGGCTGGCAGTCTCTCCACAGAAACACTGTGGCTGTCCCAAGCAGATCAAAGCACTAGCACTTACCAGTGATTTCATCCTATAATTCCAAAGGGGTAGCCGTGTTAGTCTATTGTAGAAAGACAACAGAGTCCTGTGGCACTTTTAAAG
>ML685843.1:0-41629 GCA_007922175.1 Pelusios castaneus | reverse complement strand
GTTGGGAAATTCAGGGGGGAGTGTAAGGGGTGTTAGGGAAATCCCTGGTGCATCCCACCAGAGGCGTCGTGACCTACAAAAGCTTGAGAACCACTGTATAGTATCATTCCCTACCTGCTGCAATGTGCACTGAAACCAGTGGAGTTACTCAAGGAATAAGTCAAATTCCAAAGGGGTCCAAAGATATATGTGTGCATATACATGAATGTACTTGAAGACACTCACCATGTACACATGCCGGTGTACACTTCCATGCTTTTTTCATACAGATATATATACAAGATATATATTCAAATCCACATTAATTTATACACCTGGAACATATGCCCAAATGTTCAAATGCATGCACACATGGAACATATAAGCAGCAACACATCACCAAACAACCATGCATGAACATACCCAAAGGACAAGTACACAGAAAATGGGATTACAAACTAACATATTTTGTCAACATTTCTATTTAAAGGAAATTCTAATACTAAAAGCTAAAGTGCTTCTGGACTTAAATCTTTTATTAGCTACAGAAGCGAAGTTGAACCAGGGAATAATATTAAATATAGATTATACATTTTAAAAAGTAAGTTTTGCTTTATCACTTACTGACTACTGGAGATAGAATGAATGGCCCAGAGAAGTTTTAGAGACTTCTGGATATGGGGTACCCTTAGTGACACATTGAGAACCCAGTCTCTCTCTCTCTCTCTCTCTCTCTCTCTCTCTCTCTCTCTATTAGCCTTTTAAAGTGCCACAGGACTCCTTGTTTGTTTTGGTCTAAAAAGGATCAATCATGATAATTTGAAAAATTAATTCTTAAAGTTTGTTTGGAAAAATTTAAACTATTTTGAGGCCTTGTTTAATTTAAAAGCAGGTTCTTCAGCAACACTTTTTATCACTTATTTTGGCTTTGTCTGGAGTATAGACTGCTAAATTCTCTTCCGGAAGGGTGATGTTAATCTGCAAAGTAGACATGCAGCCTACCATTTCCCTATGACTCAAGCTAAGCAAAGGCAGCTTGTGCTAGTATCAGGCAGATAGAGGGCTCTTTCAACTTGGTTTGAGGATTTGGGAGAGTAGCAAGGCACTTACGCACATGCTTAAATCCATCCATGACACTGGCAATCCAGGTGTCAGTTTATGTCAATGTCCTCATCCCTCACTTGGACACTGGACAAATACATAGCTAGGATTTATCTGGCTCACCTGGGTGTAAATATTGTTAAAATATCATGTATTAGAATGATCAAAATATGCTTAGTCTTTATTGAATGCTTGTAAACTGCTGCATGCATTAATCTCACATATAATACTGTATCCCACATTATAAGATAATATTTAGGTGTTTGCTTTGTAAGCCTTTGTAACTGTGGAAATCACCAGACAGGAAAGGATATGAATTAGTGTGAGATGCTGGCTTCCAACAGAAAATGCTAGGTCCTGCCCAACAGAGAAGACCCATCAACACCAGATTAATTATTGAGGAGCACCAGAGGACAAAAGACTTTGTGGACTGTCGTCACTCCTCACCCATGAAGAGGAAGTTCGCATGTGAATTTCTCTTGACAGCTACATTTGCAGCTCAAAGTAGAATGGGGAAAGAATAAAAAGCCTTAACAAAGAGAAACTGTACCTGTATACTGCTTGGACTCTCTAGGCATAAGCAAGAGATTCCCAGTGCTTAGCCTGGATTAGTCATAAGAGACATATAGAACTTTCTTATTATAGAAACTTCTATTACCTTTTGAAAATGAAGGCTAGAATTCATTTGTGTGTGTATGTTTACCTACTATAACCTTGTAAATAACTCTCCTAGTTCCTATTTATAGCTAATAAATCTTTAGATAGTTCATTAGTGGTTTGGCTACAATTGTTGTGTCTGGTATAAGACCTGAGATGCGAAAGACCTGTTGTAAGCGACTAGTTCTTTGGGACATGAATATTGTTGTGATTTTTGCGAGGTGACCAGATGGATCGGATTACCAAGGGGACTGGCCTGGGCTCTGGGGGTTTTTTGCCTTCCTCTGTAGCACAGGGCATGGTTCACCTACCAGTGAATTCTCTGTATCTTAAGTCCTTAAATCATGATTTAAGGAGGTAAATAACTCAGTCATAGGTTGGTGGCCTATTGTTGGAGTAGGTGGGTGAGGTCTTGAGGCCTGCATTTTGCAGGAGGTCAGACTAGATGATCGTACTGGTCCCTTCTGACCTTAAAGTCTATGAGTCTATGAGGTCAGCAACCCGAAAAAGAGCCATTTTTTGAAATTCCTTCAATAACCAAATGTTTTGAGAGCCACAATGGATGTAGCCTCCTGGTGGGGTGTGAGGGGAGCTGGGCCAGAGTGCCTGCTGGAGGCAGGGCTGGGGGGGCGGGTACCTAGTGCAGGCTGCCCACAGGCTCCCCTGGTGACAGCGGGGGCCTGGAGCCAGGAGTGGGCTTCCCACAGGGTCCCCCAGTGGTGGTAGGAGGGGGCCCAGAGCCATAGGGGGCTTGCATGCTGCTCTAGAGCCACAGGTTGCAGACCCTGATCTATGACGTTATGGTTACGTTATTACAGTGCCTAAGGAGTTTAAACTTAATGCTTGTGAAATTTAAGTAGAGAACTCAAAGCTAATTTGGGGTGGATGCCCGACTTGTTAACAGTCTGCTCTGAGGTTGCTACTCATACTCTTGAGCCACTGCAGGACAGCTTGACACCATCTTTTGGTATTATATTAACCATCAGCAAAACACTGAAGCATGTGCTTTAAGTACCTGACTTCAGTGAGACTTAGGCAGATGCTTCAAGTTAAACATGTTCTTAGATCGAGGTGGACAAAATTGGCTCCGATCTGGCACCAGCAATTTTACTTTTGGTTGCCAGAAGGCGCTCCTCCGTTACATTTCTGCAGTGGAGCTAGGCAACAAGGCTATTGAAACTGGTCACCACAGTGACCAAAAACATAGATTTGTCGAGGCCTGTCTTAGAATTTTTGCTGAATCAGGGCCTTAATAGCTTATGCTGTTCTCCTGTGATAGTCACACAAATATTCCAGACACAGGGAATTAGAGACTTGATTTTCAGAATGTGCAATGTGCCTATCCTCTGAAAATCAAGCTCCTTTAAGATATCTTCTCTTAGACACTGGTATTTAAATTTAGGCATTTGATTTAGGCCTTGTTTACACTTGCTGCCATTTTTGGCAGCAATCAAAGGGAGATACACAAACTATATAAAATAACTTGCCTATCCCCCCTTGACTTTATAATGCTCACTTACCTCCCTGTCTCCACTGTGCTGAATCGAAGGGAAACGCCACCCTTTCAACTCAGTGCTACTCTTCTTCTGGGGCTGGAGTTACTAAATCAAACTGCAAATCAACTGAGCAGCTCTTGACTGACCATTCAATCGAACCCAAAAGATCAAACTGACGGCGACGAATTTGCTGACGTCAGTGTAGACTTAGCCTTAGTAACTTGATAAGTCAGGGCCATAGATAGCTAGAATGTTAGTGTCAATTATTATTCAAAAAAAGACAGAATTAATGCAAAAATGAACCTGATGAAAGACATCAATGACAGTTTGTCAATGGGGAGCTCTGACTCACCTTTGAGTCTCAGGAATTTGAAACATGCTTTTCATTTGCAAAGAGTTTGATCCTGGTCAAATAATTGTAGGAAATCACTGGTGAAGCCCTTTTATGCTAAAACAAAGATGTAGTCAGCCTCTCCATTCCATCTGGTATGAATGTAACCCAGACTGTTCAATATAAACTTTGTATCTATCTGCCTGGAACTGAAATCTGACATTTTACACACTTAAAAGAGGCACTGGATGCTAGTTTCATGCCCAAAATTTAGATCTGGAATAAAATTTTCAAAAGTGCCTAAATAATTTAGGAACCTAAGTTACAATGAAAATCAAGGGCACATGTTTGGTGTTTAACAAAACTTAACAGGCCAAATTCTGTTGTCTGTGCTCCAGCAAAACTCCCGTTGAGGTAAAGAGGCATGCCAGAGTGTAATTGTGAACCGATTTGGGGGGGTGTGCGCGTGCGCACGCGCATGCACACACCTGTGTATGAGGGCAAAATTTATCCCAAAGAAACATTTTAAAAAAGAGGAGAAGGATGATACAATGAAGATGCAAAGGCAGGGGCCAAGGAGAATTGTTCTGTTACAGAACTCTGATCTAACTATTCCACCTATGGGGCAATGAAATTAAAATTTATGCTGCAAGACCAGTTGTTTCTTAATACAAATACTGTGCAATTAAATATAACAGGCTTACAAACATACAGTAAGTGTCAAAACACCCTCGTGAGATAGATACCCCAGTTTTACACTTGGGTCAAATGAGGCAGCGGGATGTTAAATTGACGTGTTCCAGAGCAATGAGTAGATGCAAGGAATCATGAATCCCAGGCCTGTGTGCTGCTGAGCAAGGCTGCATGAGGGGAAGGGAGGGGGAGCCAAAGGAACAGTTCCCAAATGCAGTAACATTGCAACCTGGCAGGTGGAGTTGTAATGCCACTTGCTGACATTTGACCTGGCAGCCCCTCCAGGACAGAAGGCCAGATGAGCCAAACCTGAGTGGCACTGAAAACCCACATCCCATGTGGAACACTGAGAAGTGAGTGCAGTGGGAGATTGCTCTCCACTGATCCCTCCAATGGCATCTTTTCAGTGGCAATATTTTTGGAAGGGTGAGTGGACCTCAGTTTCAAACTTAAAAATCAAATAAAAACCTCTGTGCAGACCTGAGATTAACCCAGGAGTTCCCAACCTCTTGCCCGTGGGCCAAAAGTGGCCTGCAGGGCTTTCTAAAATGGCCCACGCTCCCTGGGAGCTGGACTGTGGCTGCACTCCCCTGCCCAGTCCCAGCGCAGCGCCTGGAGCCAGGCTCGGCCACACTCCCCCAGCCCCTGCCCATATGGCACGGAGCTGGGCAGCGGCCGCACTCCTCTCATCTGGCCCCAGGGAGGATCCAGGAGTCGGGCTGTAGGCAAACACCAGCTTCTTGCCCGGTTCCAGCATGCTGTCAGGAGCTGGGCTGCATGCAGACACTTGCCATTGGGTCCCAGTGTGCTGCCAGGAGCTGGGCGGTGGCTGGAAGCCTCCCCTGGCCTGGCACACAGCTGGAAATCAGGATGCAGCTGCAAACCTACAGTCCAGTTCATAGACAGCCAGGAACCTGGCTGTGTCTGACAGCCTCCCGGAGAGTGCCTGCTCCAATCTCCCACAGACACCCACCTCCTGACGGGTGCCTACACTCAGTCCTCCCAGAACCAAATGAACTGTTTTAACAGTTTAATTTTTTTAGAATTTAAATTGAAAAATTTTAGACTTTTAAAAACGAATTTAAAAAAACTTTTTAACTGTTTAGTTTTTAAAATTTTAATCTATTTAAAATTTATATTTGCTTTCCACTAAAAAAATGTTTACTTTTAAATATGTCGAGCTCCATAGTCCCTAATCCTGCGCTCTGTACTGTATATAATGACATCAGTACATCTTTTGAGTTGATAGATGGGTGGCCCTTCAGGGTTGTAAAAATATTTGTGGCCCTTAAGCCAAAAAGGTTGGAAACCACTGGCTTTAAGACTCTGTTCCCTCCTTTTGTGTTTTCCATTGTCATTCACGATTCCAGTCTTAACACTTCACTACCCTCGACTGCATTTTAAGTAAAAACAAATGTAAAATGGTGTCTTTTTACACAGAGACGGTTATGTGACATCTTTTCACAAATGGAGAAGCTGGGGGTGGATGGAAGTCTCCTAAGGATAATTAGCTCAACCATGGCTATGTTCTGGGACATCTGTTTTTTGTATTCCTTGGCCAGCAAAAGGATATGGGTCAAGGGCCACCTTCTCCCAAGAGTGTTAGTGCTCCGAGTGAGCAAAATCCAGCCTCCCTGCATGCCGCCTGCCGCCTGTCCTGCTCGGCCTCTCTCTGACTTCAAGAATTTGGTTGTGAGGCGAAAGTGTCTCAAATAAAAAATGTGAGCTTGCAGTCAGCTCCCGCAGGGATGGCGGAGCTTTGTCAAAACACAGAGGTCAGCAGATCCCATCCTTATAAACACAGCACTGCAGAGGTCTTCTCTGATTGAAATCACATGTGTTTGGGACTGAGGTTTTAGAACAGGATTCCTGCACAGAAATGCAATAAAAATGAAGGAACAGGCATGTTGCGGTGTTTCCAAATGATGACGTGAGGCGTTTGGAATCAGAACTGCTAAGAAGTTAATTGGGCCCCAGCAGAACAGAAAAACACAAAGTTTAATGAAGGAAAATATCAGTTTTAAAAGCTATCAGGACTGAGGGGAAAAGGCAGGTGAGGTATTATGCAGACACTTACCAAAAGAAATACCAACAGCTGTGGGAGCATGGGGTGAGAACTGGTCTCCCCTGTTCTGGCTCCTCCAAATATGTTTCAGAGGAATCACTCCTCAGTCCCTGTGTGACAAGGGCCAGAGAGGGATATTATGGGATGGGAGGGATGTAGGTGTCAGGGGAGGGCCTGGTATGCATATGTATACACAAATGCTGCCAGCAGGAAAACAGCCTCTTTGCACTGCTCTGGTGCAGCTTCTCTCTCCTTGAAGGGCTAGATTGTGTAACTGTACATGGACAACAGAGTCCTGTGGCACTTTTAAAGACTAACAGATTTATTTATCGCATGAGCTTTCGTGGGAGAAAATCCCACTTCGTCAGATGCTTTGAAGATGGGAAACTTACAGAATGGGGGGAAATTAAATGCAGGAGAGTGTATGACATAGGATCAGGTCAGGCTGTAACAGCAAATCAAAATAGGTGTTAGGATTCAAACACTGGGGAACAGCACATAGAGGAAGGTGAGGTCAAATCACTTGTTGTAATGAGAGAAAGATCCATAGTCCCTGTTTAACCCCAAGACAACTGAGTCAAATTTGCATATAAGTTGCATATAAGAGAAACTGCAGAACTCGAACTTATATGCAAATTTGACTCAGTTGTCTTGGGGTTAAACAGGGACTATGGATTTTTCTCTCATTACAACAAGTGATTTGACCTCACCCTCCTCTATGTGCTGTTCCCCAGTGTTTAAATCCTAACACCTATTTTGATTTGCTATTACAGCCTGACCTGATCCTATGTTATATACTCCCTTGCATTTAATTTCCTCCCATTCTGTAAGTTTCCCATCTTCAAAGCATCTGACAAAGTGGGATTTTCTCCCACGAAAGCTCATGCGGTAAAGAAATCTGTTAGTCTTTAAAAGTGCCACAGGACTCTGTTGTCTTTCTACAATAGACTAACACGGCTACCCCGTTGGAATTTAACTGTACATGGTTCTTGTCTGAGTCAGAATGCAGATGCATAGTTTTCGTCTTGTAAAAGATTCTGACAGCACGGACCCTTAGCCCCATGCTAAATTCATAGACTCAGACTATGTCTATACTAGAAAAAGTTAGGTTGACTTTGTTAAGTCGACTTAATAAGGTTGACTTTAAGTCGACCTTATTAAGTCAACTTAACAAAGTGGTTACCCTGAACGGGGACTTAGTAAGTCGACCTAATTATCCTTAAGTCGACTAAGGGTTAATCCATGTCCACACTGTGCTTAAGTCGACCTAAGGAGTCAATTTAAGGGTTAGGTTGACCTAACCAGCGGTTCTTACTAAGTCAACCTAAGCTTTCATTAAGGCTACTTAAGTCGACCTAAATTGCCAGTGTAGACATACCCATAGACTCTAAGGTCAGAAGGGACCAGTATGATCATCTAGTCTGACCTCCTGCACAATACAGGACACAGAACCTCACCCACCCACTCCTGCAATAAATTTGTAACCTATGACTAACTCATTAAAGTCCTCAAATCATGATTTAAAGACGTAAAGATACAGAGAATCCACCAGCAATTTAATAATGCCCCATGCTACCGAGGAAGGCGAAAAACCCCAGAGCCTTTGCCAATCTGCCCTGGGGGAAAATTCCTTCCTGACCTAATCTATGTTCCCTCTAAACTGCACGGGTACATGGCCACGCAGCGGCCGTCACATTCCCGTGTACCTATCACAGAGGCCTGCGCAGCCCAAACCCCATGTCTCCTCTCTCCAGCCTGATCCAGCATAATTTCTCCTCACTCCGATGATCCCAGCGTCTCCTCCCTTCTCCCCAGCCCGATGATCCCCGCCTCGCTTCTGTATTCTCCCCAGCCCGATGATCACCGCATCTCTTTTTCCCATTCCAATGATCCCCGCGTCTCTTCTCCACAGCCCACTGTCCTTACAGAACCTCTTCCAGGAAACTTGGGACAAAGCCTCATTTACTTCTAAATAAAAGATCTTCTGGTGATGGTGCTGTTAAGTTATGAATGTAACTTGATTTTGTCAGCAAACTGATACCCACTTCTGAAGATCAAGAGTTATGAGCTCAGTTAGAAGACGAGCTGCAGGGTTGTAAAAGCTATAAATGATTGCTCAGTTTGACACAAATATTTATATTTGTCATCTCTAAAAGTGTGTATATTCCAGAAAATATTTTCAAGGGTCATTAAGAAATATCTTCAGACACTAATTGCTTTTTTCCAGAATTATTTTCTTGCGGTTGTTTTGATATATTTAACTTATGAACTGATTTATCTAAAAATACTTTAATTATGTGTGTGCATGTTTATAGTTACATGGATAATACTGGGTAGCAAAGTAGCACAGGCTAACAATTTCATCATCATATTCCAACACCATCCAATTTTTCTCCAAGTTATAGTAATGACAGTAATATAAAAACAAAACCCCAAATCCTCCCATTAAGTTAAAAGGCATGGGGCAGGAGGGAAGTGCATATATAATTCTAAACACCAACAACATAGCTTTATCAGTAGCCAGAAGGGGAATCATTTTCATTAATCAAAAGCTACTAAGGACTCTCTACTGGTTAGTTTACAGCCCTCCGAGTGGCCATTCATTTACATTCCAAGTTCAAAGGTCAGAGAGCTCTGCTCTTATGGCATCAGAGCCGTCCTCCGAACAGGTTGCTGTTATAGCTGACTGTAGTGAGTTTGCCTGACTCTGCAACTCTTCTCCCCAGCCAGTAGAGGCTAGATGGGCAGCACGTGTCATCGTCTCACATTCGTTTAGTAAATTAATAAAACTACAATATTTCAGTTTAACATTTTGATTAAAGTTTGAATGAAAAGACAACATCTATGCATTTCTTTTGAATTAAGGTACTTAGGCATGCTGACGCTTTCGGCGCCAAAAAACTGTTGCCCATGCGGCATGATGCCTCAATGCTGCTCAATGAGTATCATAACTTGCTGAGCTGCATCATCAGCTTAGAGGGAACATTGAAATATGGCAATCAGTTAAACCCTGAGCATGTGGGCAAGACTCACCAGCCAGACACCTAAGAAAGAATTCAATGGGATTGTGAACTCCACTCATTATCACTGCACCAAGGGATCTCTTTACAGGATCATTCAGCTGCCTTTTCAAAACTGTACATAATACCATTAGAGTGTAAGGAGGTAGTAGCATTTTGCTTTTCTCTTTATGTCTATATCATTGAAAGTATTATTAGTTTAGTTAAACATATCTGCTTTCATGGTTTTTATTACAACTTTTCAATGAGGCAGAGAACATGTGGGTTTTGCATGAAGATCTCTCTGCTGTTTTAGTCCTTCTAAATATAGAACTCTGGGTGTATTAGCTAGAAATAGATAGACAGCCCAGCCTTTGGAAGTCATGGAAGGTATAACTCATGAGAAAAAGATAGGTATTCTGATATGAACAGGGTACCGCATGTGGTTTTTCCTCTAAAGATGGGAAACATAGGAGCTGCCATAACTGGAACAGTCCAATGGTCCATTTAGTCCAGTAGCTTATTTGTAACTGTAAATTAATTTTTAAAGATTATAAAACCTAACAAAACAAAACACATGATGGCACACACGGTTCTCCCTCTGGGGAGAAGATGAGGGAGAAACAAAGCACACATGACAGATGCTAGTAATATTGCATGATGCACAACTGGAAGGCGCTGAGCTGAGATGGTGATGAGGGAAGTATAAGAATCAGAACAGAATAGAATAGAATAGAATGTCCCCCACATTTAATATATATCAAGCAATATGAAATGATATGACATGCAGGGTTAAGTGAGACATTTCTTGATTAGTGATCCCATTATGCCCTGAAAGCATAAGGTTTGATACATAAGGTTTAAATTTTTTTCTGGCTAAAATCACTGCAGATTTTATCCTTATTTCCATAATGGTCTAATCATTTAGTTATATTACTATTATTAGTACCAATTTGTTTACTTCGATGAAATCCTGCAGCAGCAGGTTCCATGGGTTAACAATTCTGCATTTACTTTTAATTCCATCAAATGCTCTCTTGTTCCAACAATATGGGAGTGGGGAAACAGTTCTTCTGTAGATTATTTTTGACCATACATATCAATATCAGATCCTCTGTTACACTTCTTTCCATACAAAATAGGTCTAGTCTTTTTTTTTTTAAAGTTATACAAAGAATGATACAATATTCTACAAAGAATCCAAAGAAAGTATTATTATGAGAGTGTTTTCTGGAACCCCATTGTGCTAGGGGCTCTACAAACGTAACATGGAAGACAGTCCCTGTCTCAAAGATCTTACATTAAATTTCTGGAAACAATGGGTGAAATTCTGTTCATAATGATGTCAATGAAAGCTTTGCCATTGACCTCATTCGAGTCAGGATTTCCTCCAAATTCTTGAAAGGTGGTGGAAAATAAGACGGAAATTGAACTCTGATCTATGTAAGGGCTCTATGGAGTGTCCAGGCACTGGGACAGTTCCATGCTCTCCCTCCCGTTTACATTTTCAAGTTAATGCTGAGTGCTAGTAAAAGGTGCCAAGTTTATAGTCTTGGAGATCAAAGCAAACAGAAAGCAAGATGCTAGAGCTCCACCTTCCAATTTTAGAATGTTTCTATGATGACAGGTGTAAAGTCCATTAGCTTGTTAGCTAAAAGTCCAGCTGGGCTATGTCTGCACTTACCAAAGCTAGTTTGAATTAGTTAATTCAAACTAACTAATTTGAACTAATTTTAGTTAGTTCGAATTAACTTAATTCGAACTAGCATGGCCCCACTAGAATGCTAGTTCGAACTAGCTATGGCTATGCATGGCACTTGCTTAGTTCGAATTAGTCAATTGCATTAAGGTCAAAGTTCTGGTTAGTTTGAACTAAGCGCTTAGTTCGAACTAACATGGCCACATTGGGTTAATTCGAACTAACTAGTTCAAATTAACTGTTAGTTCGAAAAGTATAATCGAATTTATTAGTTCGAATTAAGGAAGCCCTTAATTCGAACTAATGAAAGCCTAGTGTGGCCAAGGCTTAAGTTAGTTCGAATTAAGCTTCCTTAATTCGAACTAACTTGCCAGTGTAGACATAGCCCAGGTGTTTTATTGGTAAAAGAGTCACGGTCTCTACTATTTACAGTAACATGGAGCAGCTAAGCCACTGAGTCATCCGGCTGGTAATTTCAGGCTGTGTGTTTCAGATCTCTACAGAGAACTTGTCAGTACGTATCCCCGATACATTAGGGGCTGACTGTCCTGCAAACATTTAGACAGCCATTGATGGAATCTGTGCCACTCTGGGTGCCCTACAAAGCTTTGCACTTAAAAAGAGAGAGAATGAGACAGATCTCCATAAAAATATGAGACAGTTTGCAGCCTCTTCTTAATCAAATAGCCCTTGATTTAAAGCAAGGTGGAGAATATGGGAGGAAAGATGAGGTTGATGAAGGAAATAAAATACTTGTATTTCTATAGTCTCTTCCATCTGAGGAGCAGAAAGCACTGTAGAAGCACGAATGTATTAATCTTCAGCATTGTGCTGATGAGACGGGTCTTATACTCATTTTTACATTTGGAGAAACAAAGTCAAAGAGATGAAGTGACTTGCTCAAGCCATAAAGTGAATCAGTGAAAGATGCAGGAATAGGACCCCTGACGCTATTGAAATCAGTGACAAAACTCTCAGCAATGTCTACACTGGCAAATTAGTTTGGAGTAAGGAAGCTTAATTCGAACTAACGTAAGCCATGGCTACACTAGGCTTTCATTAGTTTGAATTGAGGGCTTCCTTAATTCGAACTAATAAATTCAAATATGCTATTAGAACTAAGGGTTAATTCGAACTAGTTAGTTTGAATTAACCAATGTGGCCATGTTAGTTCGAACTAATTGTTTAGTTCGAACTAACAGCCCATTGAACTCAATGCAATTCGCTAATTTGAACTACCATGAATGGCATTTGCTTAGTTCGAACTAAATTTTGCTAGTTAAGTTAATTCGAACTAACTAAAATTAGTTCGAATTAGTTAGTTCGAATTAACTAATTCAAACTAACTTTAGTAAGTGTAGACATAGCCATTGGCTTCAGTGGAGCCTGGATTTCATGTCAAGTGACCTGACTCCCAGGAGCCTGCTCTAAACATCTAAAGACATTGCCTCTCATTAATATTTATTGTTGCCAACGGAAAGCAGGGCTCCATTGTACGAAACACACAGGGTGAAATCCTGCTCTCAGTGAAGTCACTGGAAGTTCTTCATTCAATGGAGTCAGCATCTTTCACTTGCCACGGGACAGTCACTGATTCAAAGATTGTATAGTTCAAACAGACAAAAGAAAGAAAGGGTGGGTCTCAAGGATCTTTAACAGGTGTAAATCTACGTCCAGTCAATGGCATGATGTGGATTTATATCAGCTGAGGATCTGGCCCATGGTACAGGACTTTCCTGTACAAACCCTGAATTCAGATTCTCCACTCACTTACACTTATTCAATTCCATTGAACTCAATGGAAATACAGCTGAGTAACTGAGAAAACCTCTGAGTGGAGTCTTCCTAGGAAGCCTAATTTCAAAATGTAGGGCCCTACGCTGCATGTCCATGTTGGGGTCAAATGGGGACTGGAGTGGCCCATGTCTGCACTTTCCTCCTTAACTGGAGGGCCCAAAGATGGGAAGGGAGGGTTAAAACTGAGATATTCAATTCTGAAAATTCAGGACCAAGAATTGGAAAGTTATATTTGAGAGGGTTATAAAAGAGTTGCTTCTGAACAAACCACCACCAAGTTGAGAATTTTTGACTTTTTAGGCTCCAACGCAATACAAAAGTTCTCCAGAAAGTGCTGGACCAGGGCTCTGTTTCCTCAGCTGTTTTATTTCACCTGAGGAAGAATTTCATTTTTTAAAGACTAAAAAAAAAAAAGTTATTCCAAAGTAAACTGAGTGCATTCTTGCACCTCTTTATTGCTGCACCACTAACCTTCAGAGAAGACTAATGCACTTCCGAGACACAAGCTTCATGCCTGTTAGCAGCTTTCACGTTACCGTAGTGTGAGGCTCAGTTATGGTCCCATAATTGTGTCTCAACAGGGCCTGACATTTCACTTACCCAGCACAAGCATTGCTAATATGATGCAAAATGAATGCCTAATGTATTAGCGCTCTGTCACTTTTCATAGCCCCATCCATTCTCAAATATGCAAGCACAGCTTACCCTAAGGCAGAAAAGCAGCAACAGACCCTCCCTGGTAGTCTTGTGTAAAAGGTACATTCAATTCTGAGTGGCTCCAAGTGATCATTTGTTGAATGAGAGGTTTGGTTTTGTGGCTAAGCACAAGAGTGGGTATCAGAAACTACTCACACCTATTCCAGATTGGACCTGGATTCCATCTGTAGCTTTGCATTGATCATGTAACCTGCTTTGCCTCAGTTTCCCTACCTTTAAAATGGGCCTAATAATACTCTCACTATACATAGGGCAAGTGTGAGAATTGATTAATTAGTTTATGTTTGCAAAGCTTTTGGAAGATGGAACTTAAATACTAAGGGCCCAATTCTCTTCTTGGTTTATACTAATGTCATTTCACTGTCTTCAGTGGAGTTTCTTCTGATTTACAAGAGGAGGATTTAAGAGGAGGATCAAGCCTTGAGTAATCTTATTAGTATTATTTAATGTCATTCTCCGCATCTCTCCCACAGTCTGGCATGGCACAGTGCCAACTGCAAGCAATCACTTAGGAGTTTGGGTTGGATAAGGAGACTATTATTTTCTCCCTTCATCCTTTCCCATGTTTTAGTGTTAAAACTATATGCATAGTACTGTCTCCCAAAAGAAAAGAGGTAGAGCTTCACACATCACACTCCACTAATCACAGCTCTCCAGCCCAAGCAAAGCAAGGAGCATATTGGAATGTGAATCCCAGTGTATATATTGAAAGATAAGCAGGCCTGTGGATTTTAGGAAGCGGTCATCTTTGCTATCGACCACGCTCATCGGAAGTGCTGAATGCCAGCTTCCGTTTCACTGAAAAAAAACTGAGCTCTCATTTCTGTGAGGTACTGGATCCACGCCTCTTTACTATCACATTTACTCCCACCTTCCTTTGTGTTGCTACCTCTTTCTATTGTAAGCTCTTTGGGGCAGAAAGTGCATCTCCTTCTCCAAGCTAAGTCGCTCACTGTGGCCTTTTGTGATGTCTAAATGGCCAGTGACGGCAAGACACAGTGATATGCTGACAGACCTCCTGACATCATTGTTGAAAGGACTGACAGTGCAGTAATTAGCATGCTAATCTGGGATTTGGGATCTCAGGGTTGAATTCCCAGATCCGCCAGTGGGCATAACAGCACTTCCCTATTTTACAGCAGAGTTGTGAGGATAGAAACATTAATGACTGTGAGATGAATCCAACAGAGACTGGATATGTGTTCGGATTCCAAGAATATCCAGAATGATCATAATAAATGGCAACACATTTTGGAAGGAATATTAACCCTTGTGCTTCAGGGCTTGAGCCTTTTCTAACAATTAGAGATCAGGATGAGACCTATGTGTGTGAGCCGGGAGGGCAGATTATGCCACATCTGCCTACTCTGCAGGGTTATTAGGCTATCCTTTGCAGCATTTGTTTCTTTGGCATGCTCTTAAGTGCACGGGGTGCTGTCCAACAGCAAAGGCTTCATGAGCCTAAAGCCATTGCTGAGGGAAGCCTCGGATGGGAGCGTACATGTGCCGTGCCTGCCCAATATGTCTTTGACCTTTGCGCAAAAGAGGAATGCAATTCTCATTCGGCATGTGTCTCAGTTTCAGTCAGGGCTGCGGTGTATACGACTGAGGGGCCAGACCTCTTTGCATCTTGGTGTCAGTGTCCTGAGTGTAAGGAAGCTCTGACTGAGAGCTACGATATATCATTAAGCTCTGGTGAGCAAGCATAGTGTTTCTAACATGTGGAACAGAGGAGGAAAAAGAGAAATACAGCATTCAGGCAACAATTGCACACGTTTGCTAATTAGATGTGAAAAGGTCAGGCATGTTATCAAGGAACATACTGTAAAGGTCAGGTGGAGTATATACAACTAAGCCTGGGAGGAATGGGTAACTCTCGTTCATATTCAGCTAAAATCTGCCACAGAGACTCTGAATTCTCACCTTCTCCTCATTGTATTGAAGGGAGCTGACCCCAATGTAGGCTTCAACCTAAATAAAAGTGTCATTGAACTTTTCCCTTTTCCTCATCGAGACCCTGAGAAGCCCCTATGGCAACTTGACCGACCAACTCCCTTACATCAAGAGCGATTTGCATCAAGACTGGCTTCAGCTATTGGCACAAGCGAGAGGATATGAGAAAACCAAGTGGCTGTGCAAGGGAAAACACTGCTCATGAATGTAATGAAATATGGGGTTCTTCTCATTCTAAAACAGAGAAGAATGTATGATCATTATTAATTATGCTCTGTGCAATGAATTGTTGTATAAATTTGTATTTGTTATCCAATTTTTTATACCACTGTTTATAATGTAACACTGACCTAATATTTAATTGGCCCTTTCCCCAACATATCCTTAACCTACTATTTGTTGCTTTCAGTGGCTAAAGACTCTGGTCACTGGTGCAGCTGAATTGTGCTTGGTGCAGGATCTAAGACGTTGGGGAGAAGTGTCTTTACACTTTACTTTCATGTTATTCTGCTCTTGTGGACAACTCACTGGCACCAATTCTAGCACCTTAGTACCTCATGTTTACTGGAATTGCACTCCCAGGAATGTCTTCTTGGAGAGGGAGATACAGAACCAGTGCCTCCATCCAGATGTAGATCCAATGTGGTTTGGAGGCTCATCTGTAACCTGTTCAGAGGGGGAGGGACAAAGCCGGTAGAATGATCAGGGAAAGCTTTACAACGGGAAGTCTCAGGGAGTTATCCTCTTTAGTCTCTGCTTGCAGGGAGGGATCTGGCCCTAAAGAAGAGTTTCATGCATGGGTGCATCTACACTGGCACCTTAGGTCGACTTAAGGACGCTAAAATCGACTTAATAACACCACCTCTGAAGGTCGACTTAAGGCTTAAGTCGCCCTTATTAAGTCAACTTAAGTCGACTTAAAGCCAGTGTAGACGAGTATGTCTACACTACAGGCTCTGTTAAGTCGACTTAACAAGGCTGATTTAAATCAGCTTTAAGTGTAGATGCTCCGTTAAGTCGACTTAACAAGGTCGAATTTAAGTCGACTTGAAGTTGACCTTGTTAAGTCGACTTAACAGAGTTGACTTAACTTAACAATTGTAGACATAGTCATGGAGTGGTGAAAAGACTAATGGTTTGTGTCTGCAAGTAGCTGCAAGTTCAACTCCTGTCTACTCTATTGTAGGAAAAGGTTGCATTTTCTTAACTATACAATTTACATGAGTTACGTAAGAGGTCAAACAAGATGCTCACAGGGGTGGTCCTTTTTTGCTTTATAATCTGTGAATGAAAGACTTCTGGACTTTGCCCAAAGGATAGACTTTGGCAAGTCTGTGCTCTGCTTTCCCCATATGTAAAGCATATTATAAAATTTACGTATGTCAAGGGGTGAGGGCATGAGACTTAAAAAATTAATGGCTGGCAAGAACTCAGAGATCTTTGGTTGAAAAGTGTTGTTATTAACTCCATATAAAGACATCTTCTCCTAAGCAACATGCATCTGAGTCCCTTGCCTCAGTTAAATAACCCTGCCCCACTGCATTGCCAAACCAAGAAGACACCATTTTCCATAAGAGACAAGTTTTCAGATATTCCACTGAACAAAAGACTCTCCCCCAAAACAGAGAGACAACCACCAGACTGCCCCCCCCCCCCATGCATCAATCTCTTCGCATGCTGTGAACCCATCTCAGTCAGTATCTCCCTCATCTGTCACTGTGACGCTGACCCAAGCTGCACTGGGATTACAAATCAATGACAAGTTCTGTTTGAAAATGCATTCCTGAAATCCCCAAGGAGCATGGTTTAAGCTCAGCTTTTGCCACGTGGGGAAGGAGACACGGGCCTGCAGGGAATGGCTGAAAATCTCTTGCCAGGTTTTGGCCTAGAGGATAATTTAACATGAGGGCTATGTGAGCTGGATCTATGTGAACCCAACTAAATACAAGTGTCTTTGTATACTGCAAAACTCCAGTGCCTCAGTATTTGTGCTTTTCTTTCTGTTTTTGCCTCAAGGAACCACAGCTGCTAGGGGAATTCCTGTATCACTGAGCAGTATGAGCATACTCTCTTCCAACTACTCCCAGCCCCGAAACATCCCCTAGCTGGGGCTGTTTACATTGACCCCTATGCTGTTCCAGAATCAAGAGAATTCTCCTCTAACCCATTATGGCACCTTCCAATCCTCAACAGTCCTCTACTGTTATTTTGCCTCCATCAGTGGCTCCAATACTTTCTATTTTACCGAGGGTAAAAGAATGTCTTGCTGGAGGTCAGAGAGTGAGCCAGGGACAGAGCTGAGACTAGAATGGCAACCTCCTCATGCCCACTCCCTTTCATCACCAGGCACGTCTCCCATCTTGCTTTATGAAACAACAACTGTAAGAGGTTCTGCCTGGCAAGAGAAACTTTGCATCTCTCCTCTCACTGGCTGCGTCTACAATGGTAAATTAAGTCGATTTAATTTACCCTGTGTCTACACTACAGTTTCCTGAAGTTGACTTAAGCAGCTTGCTTAAGTCGACTTAAGGAAAATAAAGTCGACTTAATGAAAATTAAGTCGACTTTATAAAACCTGCTTTTGAGTAGACCTAAGGCTTAAGTTGACTCCCTAGAGTCGACTTAAGCCAGTGTAGCCATGGGGTAGCCCTAAGTCGACTTAGGGCTACCCCAGGGCTAAACCAATGCCCTCCCTGTTGGGGGGGCCACAGGGGTAACCTGGCATGCCCCCCCACCTGGCAGGGCAGAGCCCTTCCCACCCTTCCCTTATGCCCTGCCAGGGTCCCTGACCCCCTTTGCCCCATTGTACCTAAGTACAATGGGGCAAAGGCTGAGCCCCCTGGCATTGGGCAAGGGGTGCCCCCCCTGCCTCCGTGGACCTGCCCTAGGTCCCCCTAGTCCCACAAAGTCAACCTAGAGCATCCAGTGTGGACGCTCTAGGTCGACTTTTTAAGTTCCCCTTTAAGTCGAATTTATTTTTAAGTGGGGACACAATAAGTTGACTTAAAATTACAAGTGGAGACATAGCCACTGAGAGGTCCCCTCACCTAGTACAGCTACTTTCTATGAGACAAGAGTCCCACAGCTTGATTCTCAAGGCTCAGCTACAATGACATGAAAAATGCACACTCCGCTTCTAGACAGGGAGACTCTTTTAAGTGATTAGGTCCTTCGTAATGTCTGGCAGCCATCTGTCAGCTACATTTACACTAAAGTAAACCCCAGCATGTGTGGTCTAGAGTAGAGTTGAGCAAATAATTTATCTGATGAATTTAACCTATTTTGCTACTGCCTGAATATCTGTGAGGAGGTCACAGCATCCTTCATTATTCTAGTATTGAGTAAATAGCTTTTTGAATTATTTTACTCTGTGTAGCTGTGGAAAAAAAAAAAAGAGCTTTTTTTTTTTGGTTGGTTGGATACAGCTCCCGGTGTTGTTTCCTGATTGGATGAGCTTGCGAGCAAATTTGCATGTGAATTTAAAATTAGTTTTCTACCAATATTCACATGGGTGACACTGAAATTCACTTTCAAGGTGCCAGAAAAAAACACAGTCTCTGGAATGTTCATAGGAAGTGACACAAAGGGGGCAGTAGCCTCCTTAAAGCAAATTTAATTTTTAAAAAAATCAGACAAATATTTACAGAACATTTCTGTCTTATTCAATATCTCTCTAGGAAGATGGAGCATGGGTTTAGGAGCTGGAACTCTTTGGTACATTTCTTGCTCTGCCACACACCCTATGATTTTGAGGAAGTCATTTAGCCCCATACTTTCAGAGAAGTGGCCTCTAGAGCTTATTGGTAGGGTTTTTTTCCCCGACAAAAACAAATACATTTAAAAAATTTTGTTGACATTTTCTTGGAAAATTATTACTTTCTATCAAACCCCAAATCTTTTTTCATCCCAAACTGCCAAAACCTAAATCATTTTTGTCTGAAACCGAAAAGGAATTTGGTTTTCCACTCCTTTGCTTTCCAGTGAAAAAACAGTATTTTCAAAAGAGGCAGACATTTTTCTGCCTGAATTCTTCCTCTCATCATTGGCCTAGCTAGCCTAAGGATTTAAGGAAGCAACATCTGTCCTGTGGCATCCAACCAACTAGAGTCTAATCTTGCACAAGCAAAAGGAACAATCACTCAACTGGCTTCCTTAACTCAAGCAGTCTTTAAATTACCCTCCCCCATGCAGTTCCTCTACTGTAAAATTTGTACAGAATGTACCATTCCAATTAGGAGAACGTGGCACTTTCATAGATCCTTTCATCCCAGGTCTCAATGTACTTTTTACAACCATTAGTTAAGTGAGCTTCACAACCTCCTGACAAAGCTGGTAAATATAATTATTTCCAGCTTTCAGAGGGTGGGACCAAATTAATCCGTAGTTTAATTCCTGTGCCCTCACACCAAGGATGAATTTGGCCTAGAGACATGACAGGACTTGGCCATTGTCACAGCAAGTCAATAGCAAAGCTGGAAATGGAACACAAAAGTCCTGGGGTCCAATTCTCCCTCTGAAAGGTACATTGACTTCAGTGAAAGTTTCTGGTCTCCTGCAAAAGCAGAAGAGAGTGGATATCCCTGTGCCATAGCAACTATACAAGGCTTTCCCTAACCAACTGAAATAACTATGCCGGATGGTCTCTGGGCTTATTTATAAAAATGTGGTTACATGAGCCTGGCTTCCAGAGAGGCCAACTGAACTTCTAATCTAAACCAAATAATCACCCAGTGCTGGCGAACCGGCCATTGTGAAAGGTCATGTGCCCATTATGCTGGCTCTTTCAATAAACAAGAGATGTCCCCCACACAGTCCATGCTGTCCAGAGTAAGAGAAAGTGGCTCAGCTCTGCACGATGCTTCTTCCTGTGTTTTGCAAACAGGAGAGAAGCCAAGCCAGCCCAGAGCTTAGGCTGCGAGAAGGTGTCTGGCTTCTTGCCCAATGCATCATTTCATTTTTCCAAGGCCCCACAGAACCTTGTGTCGCCAAAAAAGGAAGTGGGAAAATGCTGCCTTCAAAACAAGAACATGCTGCCTCTCTCTCCTCCTCCCCTTTCAGAGGAAGCATCTCTTCAGGGCTGGCTCTAATCTAGAAGAAGCTGGCAGCTGCCATTACCACCTGGCTCTCATTCTGCAGAGGGATCAGAACGCATGGTGGCCTGCCAAATGCTGCTCCTGACGTTTTCCGCCGTACTGCTAGCTGCTGTTAAATGACTTGACTCTGAAGGACAGGTGTCACATTGCGCTCTGTCCCCTCCACCTGGTAGAAAAGCTCCAGGCCCTTTGGAGAAACGTTGACCAGTTTCTTTTTCATTCTGTGCTGGTGCCGTGTTAACAGCCCTGGAGACTGATGTGATGTCCCTGGCACAACCTTGCACAATTGTTAGGAAAACAAAGCAGTCCAGACATACACTTTGCTTACCCAAACTTACCAGATGATGATGATGACAGCAACAAACTAATACTTTTTTCTATCACATCAAAATAGGGAAGAAACAACTCACACAAAGCAGAATTTTGCAACACTGCTTCTGCACACAACAGGCAGAACACAAGTATGAATTCCCCTACACTGCCTCCCATCAGCCCTGTCCTGCAAGAACCTGCCATCTATAGGTGTCCTTATGGACCACTTAGTCTTTGGTCTCCCTGCTGGGGCTATCAGAAAGGGGGTCAATTAGTTCCACCTGCTGTGATGGTTTCTCAATGCAGACACCACTCCACCCGGAATTGGACTGAAATGAACGCATCAATTTCAACCATGCTACCAAAGAGCCGTTAGATAGAAACAAACTTTCATCTTTAATGGCCTGAGGCCAGGATTTTATCAATGGGTGTAAATCGGTGCAGCTCCATTGACCAACCTATGCTGATCCACTCACTGAACATCTCACTCCTTGTCTGGAGTCAGAATGGCTACTCTACCTGTAGTTTTAGCAGAACCTCTGAACTGAACACTTTCACAATTCCCCTCAATTTAACTCCACACTTCCCATTAAAGGCAGTAGACGTTATTAGAGTTTATGGAGCCTTCATCAGTGTATCACAGGCACAACTCTGTAGTGTGTTTTGAAGAGCCAAGAACTTCAATAAGGGCATTCCACTCACCTAAAGCAGTGTGGGAGGTAATATTTGTTTTCCAAAACTCTGGCATATCAGGCAGCAATAAAGCAGTTACATTATTTGGAACCTGTGTTATGCATGGTTCAGCTGATGACTTAAAGACTCTTTACAAGCACCAGTTAATTAAACCTTAAAACCCACAATGAGGATGATATTTTACAAGCACATTAAAAATATACTCGTCCTCAGCTCCCGTGTGAGCTAGTAACCTTATTTACAGATAGGGAAACTTGGCAAGTTAAGTGGCATGCTCAAGGTTACATAGTCATTCAGAGACAAAGCCAGGAATAAAACTCAGGAGTCCTGATTCCCATTCCCCTTGCTCTAACTTTCTGAAAACAATCCTCCACGTAAAGCAACAGGAATGGCTAAATCTTAGGTAACTCTCTGGAAAGAAAAAGGCAAGTACAAGGCAGCTTGGAGGATAGAGCAAACTAATTATTTTAACCTTTCTGGCTTATGGGATATGTGTCTTGTACCCCATTCTTCCTCAGATGCAATGGGTTGTCCTGACCTAGCCAAAGGCACTATGAGAAGAGCCTAGGGCTATGTACACATGAGAACACTTGTCCCGCAATAACTTATTGTATTATAAATATAGCGCTTTCTTGTGTACACATGTGCTGTTTCTTTCACAAAGGAGCATTCACCGTGTGAATGCTCCTTTGCGAAAGAAGAGCAGTGCATGGTGGGCACCTGTCCCACCATGCACTGCCCACAGCCAGCCCCCTAGCCCAGCTGCAGGGCTTCCGGTGGTAGCGGGGGCTGTGTTGCCAGCCCCTGCTGTCATCCAAAGCCCTGAGGCTGAGCTGGGGGGCTGGCTCGAACCAGCGTGGGCAGCTGGTTTGGGCCAGCCCCCTAGGTCAGTCCAGGGGAGCTGCCAAACCGGGCAGCTCCCAAAAATACTCAATTTCACTGCTCTGCTAGAGCACTGAAATTGACATATATATCAATATCACTGCTCAGCTAGAGCAGTGAAATTGACATATTTGACAGCTCCAATGTCCCAGAGTGGCCTCGACTGGCACTCTGGGACATTTCCGGAGGCTGTCTATTGCGCAAAATGAGTACACATGAGCATTACCGCGGAACAGCTGTTCCGCGATAATGCTACCACTCTTGTTTTGAGTGGTTTAACTGTTGCGCGGCAAGAGGGTGTTGCCGCGCAACAGAGAAATTGATCGTGTGTACGCTATTTGCTTTATTGCGTGGTAAGGAGCCTTACCGCGCAATAAAGTGATCGTGTGTACATAGCCTAGGTCATTTCCATTGAAGCAGTGAGCAGATTCCCACAACATGCCTCAGGCTAAATGCACTCAGCACAGGTAACCCAGTCAATTCCAGCCCAATCCCTGACTACAATTCCAAGTGAAAAGTCATCTTACATCCTGAAATAGTACTCACCCCTCTAGTCTGCAGTCCCTCCCTACAGACCATTTTAGAGGAGGTGGGGGTGGGGGAAGAAGTTACATAACAGAGGCAGAAACCAAGGGGAGGAATGAATGTTAGAACTTACTAAAATGCGAACCCTGGAGCTTTGTGGATTCAGTCTCTAACATCCATCAAACATGATTAATTTTAATGTCACAACATTTTAATGTCAATTACTTTTAATGTCACTGCTTCTCATTCCCTGATGCAGCCACGTTGCATAGCTGGTAATAAATTCCCCCACAGAACTTTTAAGTTAGAAAAAAAAAGTGATACATAAACAATAGCCTGATGCCTCTCTGCTGTCCTATGGCTCCTGACATGGTGAATCTGGCTGTGTTTCAAAGAGCTTTGCTATGAAGGATTAAAGCACTGTAGCTGAGGATATTGCGTTTAGGGTAAGATCACTCCTTAGTAAGATATGTTTCCATGTCTGGTTTACTATGGGACTAATTTGTCTGCTGCAACATGCTTTATTTGCTAAATACAGAGCTGTGTCTCCATGTTATTATTTATTAGATACATTGTGGTATTGCTCAGGAGACCCCTTCATTAACCAGGATCCACATTGCGCTAGGCACTGTACAACTACAGCAAAAAGACGATCCCTGCCCCAGGGAGTTTATAATCTAAATCAGTGGTCTCTAACCTTTCACCAGATGGCGAACCACTCGTAGGTTTTAACGGCAACTGCCGTTCCGAAGTCGATCACGATCAACCAGTTGGGGACCACTGATCTAAGTCTAAGAGAAGAGCCAACAGGGAGCAACAGACTGGAGAGCACAAGGAAGAGTTATGGCCAGATTTGTTTGCCTTCATTTTCCAAAACCGCTTGCAAATGGCACAATTAGGATCAGATGTGCCACAGAAGCAAAGGGAGTTTTACCACAGTCTTAAATGGAAACAGAGTCAGAGGATCAGAACTGTACAGCGCTTGCAACTGCACCTACTTAGTGAATATTTATATGTCAATAAAAGAGCCATGATGCGAAGTATCAGAACCCAGAACTATTGGATTGGGTTTGCAGGGCTCGGGCTCTGGGGTTAAAAATAGCAGTTTAGACATTCCAGGTGAGGCTGGAGTCCAGACTCAGAAACCCAGTGTTGGGGAGGGTCTCAGAGCCTGGGCTCTAGGCCAAGTGGGATGTCTACATTGCTATTTTTAGCTTTACAGCCTGAGTCAATTGAGCAAGATTCTGGGACACATTGCTTGGAGTTCTTCTTTGCAGTGGAGATGTACCGTTAGCGAGTTCTAGGTAACTATACCTGCAGAGTGTGGAAGTAGCTTTTTTGTGGAAGTGAACTTTTAAATGGATCCAATTATGTGCAATAGTTTGCATTTGTAATACAGTACTGGAAACAAAATTGATGCATAGCTAAAAACCAGGATCCTTAGCAGAACATTTAAGCCCATGCCTAAGTTGAAGGAAATGCTTAAGTTCCAATGGCTTCTTCATTCTTCTCATTCTTTTTATTAGAAATTTGAATAAATGTGACTAGCTGACAGGGCAAAATAATGAATGGTTGCTAAATACAGTAAAGGAGGCATGACCCAAATGGAAGCTTTAGTGCTAGTCATGAAAATGGAAGCAGATGGCTTTAGTACTTGGGAGAGCAGTTCTAATTAGCAGTGGTGAGAGGATTCTCAAATTGGAGGTATGATGGGGTACTGGGCATGTGACTTACTGTCCATTGGATACTGGAATATTAGCAGACAGCTACAGTAGCAGAAATGGGTGGGACACATGCTAGTGGGGGCTGGGAAGGAGCTGATCAGTGAGGGTTTACTGCAAAAAATATAAAGTAACCAGGAAGATGCAAAGTCACTTTACATCATTTTGAACACTCCTGAACATTGTGGGTTTGCAAACTAGCCTTGCACTCAAAAGTCTGCAAACCACTTGGCAGGGATTGGTAAGGAGCAGACTGAAAAAGTCAATAAACTGAAAAGTGAAAGATAGAGCAGAGAATGGATAGAGTGCAAAACAAATACCGAAAGAGGAGGGAAAGGAGCAGAAAAGGAACATGCGGGAAAAAATCCAATGAAAATATAAATGCAATATTTTAATGGATTAATTAATGTGTATGTGCATCACTGCCCTGTACAGAACAGAACATGCTCTCCTGTGTGTCTTAGGGTTTGTAGGGCTAATCACTAATTGAGACTTTCCTGTAGTCAAGTAGAGGCCTGTGGCCTTTGAAGAAGGAGGATCTGGCTTTTAACTCTGCTGTCGCAATGTGCTGTGATGCTGAGGATAGCAACAACTGTGAAGTTCTACACAGCCCCAGGTTTGTTAAAGCCTGTTATGTGTATGGGTGTGTATGGCGCTTGCTTATGCTAGGCTAACTTGGGAGTGGGGTTAATTGGGGCTCTCCTAGGTCTATGGCTTTAGACTGGTTGCTCTACAGCAAGAAAATCATGACTGTTGTAAAGCAATTTACTTAGTCTAGAAAAATAAATGTCATGTGTTTAAAGGATGGGAAAGAGCAGGTCAGGAACTCTATCTAGCCTGTTTTGCAGATTTTAAAAATAGCCTGCAAGGTTCTCAAAACCTCAACCCTATGAGACCCCTAAAAATACAAAATAATCATCCACATTTTTCCAACCCTCAGAAAAGGTTTGATACGATTTTGGGATGAGAGTTTGTGTCTTTTCTTATTTCCTTTGAATGACAGGGACCTGAACTCTAACTGTATTGCACTATCATGTGGAAAAGAAAGCAAGAAATACACAGGAATATGACAGGGACACAATGTATCAAAACAGGAAATCAAGGAAGCACTGGAAATTAAAGGGCCTGTAAATTTAGAACAAACAGAAGGAACTTCTTTACTTGCACAGAGTGGCCATGGCCTGCGGAACAGACTACTACAAGAAGTTGGGGCCAGTGTAGGTAGGGTTTTAAAAGTCCAGGTTTATTTTATGAGCAACATACATGCAGGCTAAAGCTTAAATTGATCACTACAGCTACAGGGGTTAGGAAGGAACCATCTACTCCCTCTGGACCAATGTAGAGCATTGCTTAGGTAGGTGCACTATGGTGGAAAGAAAGAAAGAAAGAAAGAAAGAAAGAAAGAAAGAAAGAAAGTGTGAAGTCACCTTTGTTTAAAGCATCAGGAATTAGTCATTGCTGCCTTCAGGGCACCAGACCTGATGAATCAACAGTCTGGAAAGGAAAACAGGATGTTTCACTGAAAAATGATGTAAATCACACACTGCATGGGGGATATTTTTTCACCCTAATCATTGTTCATATAAATCAGCATTCCACCAATCCAGATGAGTCTAAAAGCCACAAAGACTACATCACTATGTAAATAAACAGAGCAAACTATGTGGAGACGGTGGCTTTTGTTGTACTGTTTTATTTGCTGCTTGTTTGTTTTGCTTTATTCAGCTCTCTTCCTAACAATGTTAACTCTATATTCCCTTCCCTTTTACATTTCAGATAGACTAGTACTTTTTTTTGTTACTGTATCATTCATTGGATGAGCCATTGTGAAGCATGGGCAGCTAAATTTAGACCAAATCCTTAGGAATTGCTGAGCATCTGCAACTCTAATGGAGGTCAGTAGGATTTAAAAGTTCAGCAACTCTCTGCATATGGTCCTGAGTAAGGACTTTGGATATGGCCCACAGAAAACAAGGATGAATGCAGGAAAAGGGATGTGAAATATTTGCAGATTTTATTATACAAAAAGCAAAGTTATGCAAAGTAACAAAAATCAAGCAATTAGGTCCGACCCTTCTTAAGGAGAATGAGGAAAAGGTCAAAAGAGACTGTAATAGTCTGGCAGTGTTTTCTTGAACGGTCCGTCAGCTAGTGTTGGTCCTGCTGGAAAAGGATTAAGTAGGTTCTACTGGGTGCATCTACACTTGTAAATGAAGTCGACTTAAGCCTGTAAGCCCTCCTAGCCGGGACCCGAGACCCGCGCTCCAGCTGCCAGCAGCCAGCAGCTGGAGCGCAGGTCTCCCGCTCTTCCTCCTGGCCGGGACCGCAGAGTCCCAGCTAGGAGGGAGCATGAGGCTCCCTTCTCACCGGGACCCGAGCGGTCCCGGCTAGGAGGGCTCCCTTCTACCTGGGACCTGAGAAGTCCTGAGCAGAAGGGAGCCGAGTAGTCCAGGGCAGAAGGGAGGTCCATGCTCCCTTCTCCCCCGGACCACTCTGGGGCTTTCTGCCTGGGGAGAGCCAGCCCCGACAAGCCCTCCTACCCTGGGGAGCTGAGGCTCCAAAGGAGCCTCGCCTCCCCCTGGACCTAACTAGTTGACTTAGAGATTCTAGTGTAGACTTTCTAAGTCGACGTAGTATGGCCCACCTTAAGTCGACTTAGGAGTCCTGTGTGGACTCTCTAAGTCAACTTAATAAGGTCGACTTAAAGTCGAATTATTAAAGTTGACTTAGTTATGTTGACCTATATTCCCCAGTGTAGTCATAGCCTACTGCCTTATTACACCACCTGGATATAATGGAGATGGAAGTGGCTCTATAGACAGAAGATCTAGGGTAGGGGCTGAGGTGTGGTGAAAGGAGAACTTTATTTCTTTTCTTTTTAAGTATAGCCAAACCCAAGAAAATGGATGAGTCTAAACCCCTTACTCTGTATGGGCTGCATGTGTAGAGCAGTTTGGGAAAAACACCCCGCTCACAGAAGCCATTAAAGATGAGTTAAGTTAAAACATAAATACCAATCTGTTTTCCTATGAGTATGTCTTTCTTTCTTAGGTGTGTAAAGAACATTTGCCTCCATCTGAGCATTGATTAGTTATTGTAAAGCACTTATGTACCTTCAGAGGCCTATGGCTCTGATTAAGTAATGCACTGAAACCCATATATAATTTTAAGCTGTGAGTTGTAACACAGGCTAAAGAGTATCATTCCTGCAGCAAGTCCAATAACTTGCGATTGAACACAAGTGTCAATTTCAGAAAGTCATCCATTCTTGAGTAAGGATTTCAAGTGATAGAAAAGTCATCACACCCTGGATGAAATGTTCCAATGATTAATTACCTTCACGGTTAAAATTTTGCAACTTGATTTCCAGTTTGAATTTGTGAGTGTTTAACTTCTAGCCATGGGATGTTGTTGTCACTTTGTCTGATAGATTAAAGAGCTCTCTGACATCAGATGTCTAATTACCCCAGATGTTTTTAAAACTTTTAATGGAGCTCTGTATTTGAACTCATTTGTCCTACAAGGACACAATTCAAGGACAACGAGTTCACTTCTTTGTACATACCCTACTAAACTTCTGTTGCTTCCTATGCTAGTGGCAGGGTTTGTCCTGAATTTAGGCTCCTTTTGAAAGGAAAGAGCTTTTTCATCGACCAGGCCTAGCTGTCAGTTGATATTAAGATCTGAGACTCATTCAAAACAAGGGGAACTTATATAACTTGGTGAGCTGTGTTTAATTCTCACTCTTCTTTTAATAAATCAAGTCGTTGCACAGGACCTTGTAATCTGGGGAAGTCTATGTCATGTCACCCTTACATCTTTTCAGGCCTGCACACATCCGTGCTTATTAAAAAACATTGACTATAAATGGTAATCAGGTAAACTGTACAGAGCTGCCAAGAGACGTGAGACAGCACATTCTGACAAAGCTTCTGTATACATTTGATAGCTACCATAGCCCAGAGTTGTCTCCCAATCCCAAACCGTTTGCATTCCTTCCCCAAGCTAAACTCTGCTCAGCAGCATTGTTTGAATAAGCCAAAAAGCAGCCTCTGCCAGTGGTTAATGGAGAGAGACCTTTACTCTGACCCAAACTCTCCTAAGTCCAAAACTTAGGACATAAGGAATACAACCATTGAGTCCTTAATGGCTCATCAGGTTACTCCCTGGGCCCATTGTAGCTGGCACATTCCTTAACATTAAGGAGACAATGGTTTTACAAGTTAAAGTATAGATATAACACCAAATACCTAACTAAACTAACTTCTAATCCAAATACAATTCCGACACATAAACTATATAATCAGTCCCAGCAAATTACTACCTTTCTATTGATACCAAATATGACATAGTTCCTATGGATTACAGCATTTATGATATATGAATAGAAAATAATATCATAAATGCTTCCCTAAATCCAGACAGCATCACACCCTGCCCACATGCCCTGCCAGGGTCCCTGTCCCCCTTTGCCCCATTGCACACAAGGGGTTCCTCCCCCCGCCACCATGGACCTGCCCAAGGTCTCCCTAGCAACTAAAAGTCGACCTAGGCGTCCAGTGTGGACGCTCTAGGTCGACTTTGTAAATTCCCCCTTAAGTCGACTTTAATTTTAAGTGTAGACACACTAAGTCGACTTAAAATTACAAGTGTAGACTTAGTTAAAGTCTACTTAAAATTACAAGTGTAGACATAGCCAAGGAGTCGAATTAAGGCTTAAGTCGACCTAAAACAAGGTGTTGTTAAGTCGACTTAAGCTTTCTTAAGTTGACTTAAGGAAATGCTTTAGTTGACTTAATAAAAGCCCAGTGTGTATGCAGCTTTGTTTAGGTCAACTTAAGCCTCCTTAAGTCGACCTAAGTTGCCAGTGTAGACCCACCCCATGTGCCACAGTTGGCTTGTTTATGTGTTTTGCCATCATGAGACAGGCAGAACAAGATAACCACTGGGCTTCAAGAGACCAAAGCAAACCCAGTGAAAGCTGAGGCCACATGAAACTCAACACAATGTTGGAACCCAGACTAAGTTCCTCAAGAGTTTTATCAACCTTTCTACCTAACTGCTCCATCTATCCATCCACCCAAAAATCCAGAAGGCTTGTTAAGGTTCAACAGGTGTACATACCCAGCCATCTATCTACATCTTTCCAAGGTGTTCATCACGTAGTATTTAGGTACTGGTAAAAAAAAAGCTTGTCTTTCATTGAAATCATAAGAAATTGGCACTGTACATATTGTTATACTATGTGCCACATTCATCCCTTCCAAGGCAGTGTGTGAAATCACCTCTCTAGTGTATGTGGGGTATTGAGTCCCCCACTCTGAGTAGCATCTCAGTTGCTCCATGTAGCACACCCAAAACCCTTCTACTGTACACACAAGAGAGGTCCCTTAAGATCTGGCCACAGTCTAATAAAGACCCACAGCATAGCCAGGGCTGGCCTATCTCAGCTGACCCATGCTGAGATCCACTTCTGCTGACCTGGGCTCTGAGAAACAGTGTTGTGGGCTTGTTAATCACAGCATAGGCATACCCTTAGGAGCGGATTCATAATTCTTTGAGCTGAAGAATTCCCAACAATCTCTTTTTGCAAGACTGATTCCTTACCAGATGCAAAGAGAGTTGTGTGTCTGTAACAGGCACTGCATACACAGCTCTTCACTCACGGTAAGATGGCTGTGGGGATGGCAGGCAACTAGAATTTTAGCAGAATGGGCAGAGGAAGACAAGAGAACCCCATTAGTTCAGGAACATGCAAAGGCAACTGACTGACTGGCCCCAGGAAGGCAGATGAAAGATTTTGAGTTTAGCAGGATTCAGAGAGAGATTAGACATTTATAGAGATCAAAATCCAAAATTATACTAGAGAGAATATTTTTTAAAAGTAGTAATATGTAGCCTCCTGTGTCAGGTCATAACCCAACCAGTGACACATGGGGTGGGAGAAAATCTCCCCAATGGACAGGTCATGATGGGATTCCTGGGTTTCTCGCATCTTTATCTGGTGTTGGCCATGGTCAGAGTCAAAATAATGAACTATCAACCTGATCTGGTCTGGCAATTCCTAACTTCCTATTCCCATGAAACCAACACTTGTTTTTAGACTGGAAGTAGACTGACTCACTGAATACATTTATTCTATGGGAGGGAGTGAAATGCTTGTAAATTATGGGGTACTCTGTGCTTTCCAAGCCACTGGTCAGACAGGGCAAAAGAGGCAATCCTGAGGGGACCTGTAGAGATGAGTCTAAAGCAGTGGTTCCCAACCTTTTTGGCTCAAGGGCCACAAATATAATTTTTAGAACCCTGAGGGGCCACCAGTCTATTTAATTAAATTTACCACATTAAAATTAAATTAATTAAATTAAAATTAAATTTTAATTAAGACTAAATCAGTTAATTAAATTTAAATATTTTTTAAATTAAATAGACTAGTGGCCCTTCAGGGTTGTCAAAGTTATATTTGTGGCCCTTGAGCCAAAAATAATTTTTAAAAAATTTGAAAAAAATTGAAAGTTTTTCTTTATTTAAAAAAAAAAGGGGGGGGGGGGAGAGGGAAGGGGAGCAGGGCTGGGTGCCCAGGAACAGGGCCAGATTGTGGACAGGCATTTGGGCCCCAGCAGCAGGGCGACACTCTAAACCTGAGTCTATGGGACCCGAGCTTATGGATTTGGTGTTTCCAAGCCTGCACAAGAGTGTCCTCACTCTATTGTAAACCTGAGCTTACAGTTGCTGGGCCTGAGTCTCACCAGCCATACTAATGCCTCCATACTGCACTATGCAGAACTGCTCACTTGAATCTACAGCTTGAGCTGTGTCACAGTGTAAAATCAAGGCTATGTCTACACTATAAAAAGTGAGGTTGACTTTGTTAAGTCGACTTAATAAGGTCGACTTTAAGTCGACCTAAAGTTGACCTTATTAGGTCGAGTTAAAGTGGTTTCCCTTAACCAGGACTTAGAAATTCAGCCTAACTTCCCTTAGGTCGACCTAAGAAAGTGGACTTATGCATCCACACTGGGCTTAGGTCGACCTAAGGAAGGGTTAGGTTGACCTAAGGAGGGTTAGTTAGAATACCCCACAGTTCTTATTAAATCGACCTAAGCGTTCATTAGGTCATCTTAAGGAAGCCCCTTAAGTCGACCTAATGAAAGCCGAGTGTGGACAGGGATTAAGTTAGGTTGACTTAAGCCTCCTTAAGTCAACCTAACTTGCCAGTGTGAACATAGCCCTAGGGCAGGGGTAGGCAACCCCCGGCACGTGTGCCAACAGTGGCACACGAGCCCATTCGGAGCGGCACTCGGCATCCTCTGTGGCGCCACAGAAATTGCCACTTCTGCCACCAAAAGATACTCCAAGTGGCTTCTTTCGGGAGCAGCTGCAGTGCGGAGGTCCCTGCCATGTCCATGCATCAGGCAGACCATGTTAAGAAGCCGCCCAGAGCAGCTCCTCTCTGTGGTGTGTTGCCACCAACAAGAGTGACTCCAGGTACCAGGAGATAGAGGTCCCCAGGCACGCTGCTGCGAGGAGCCCCTCCAGGTGGCTGCTTTCCATGAATGGGCCATCGGTACCAGTTGAGGGTCGAGGAGGAGGGGTTGGCACAGGGGTCGGCAAAGGTTGCCAGCCCCTGCCCTAGGGCTTCGGCTCAAGTCAAAGCCGGAGTCAAGCTCTGACCCACCCTCCAGCAGGGTTCTATGAACTCAGCCTGAGTGCTTGCTGACTAATGAGACTGATTTGTGTATGGATGGAAGGAGGGCTCAAACTAAAACCAGAGTCAAACTCCAGTCTTGGTGTGAAGTGTAGACATGCCCTATGTGGGTTCCAAGCTCCCTCTGTGCGTTTTTCTTTATGAGGCTGGAGACTTATTCTGTGGCCATAGTACCTGCTGGAAGTATAGATTGGTGACATGGCCTATGCTCCTGCTCTCCTGATTTTCAGAAACATACAGTATTTGCCCTCCCAGCGTATCTCCTTTTGTCTCCAGCCAAGCAAGTTGAGCAGTAGAAAAATCAGAATGGCTTCATTGTGCTGCAAAATTTATATTCCCTGTGCCTATAAATTAAAACACTATCCAGAGAAAATAAAAGCCGGATCCTATTTCTATTTTCACCAAAATGTGGAGGGACGGGGGAGGAGAAATCTCTGAGGCAAAGACAGCAATGGATCATTGGCACCAGCCTGCACTCATGTCTCAGTCTGAGCCTCTTTTGCAGTGAGAAACAATACCAAACTGTGATTATCTGGACCAGACAATTGGTCTCTCTATTTGTCACTTACATTAAACAAGCAAACCCACTTTCAGGATCCTGATTGCTTCATGAGACTCACTTGGGACAATTATAGGAGTTCGCATGATTATAAATCTTGCTTGAAATGCCCTGTTTGGCTTGTGATTAAATTAATTCCCCTTCTCCCATCCGTTCTCTTAACCCAACAGCAGGATATTTCTATCTTCTGTAAAGTGGAAACTGCCAGTTTTGTGTGGGACGGTGGGTGGGTCGATGATGGGTTTTTTTCAGGATTGCTCTATTCAGGCTATTATACTCAAAACAAAAACATTTTCCTCACAGATTAAAACATCTGGATTCTGTTTATTCTGCACCAAGATGACAAGATTCTGGTATTTGGAGCTTTTGTTTTGTTTTTTTCATTTAGGAAGGACAGCTGTGTGCACATTTCTTGCAAAATTTTGCAGAACAGTGAAGTAAACAACTTTGCAGCTCCTGGAGGATTCAATTTATTTTCTATTAAATAATGAAGTGATATTCAGTCCACCAACAGAATACATTATGGCTATGTCTATACTTGCTAAAGTTAGTTCGAATTACTTAATTCGAACTAACTAATTTGAACTAATTTTAGTTAGTTCGAATTAACTTAATTCAAACTAGCAAATAAGCATGGCACTTGCTTAGTTTGAATTAGTCAATTGCATTAAGGTCAATGTGCTGGTTAGTTCGAACTAAGGGCTTAGTTCGAACTAACATGGCCACATTGGGTTAATTCGAACTAACTAGTTCGAATTAACTGTTAGTTCGAAAAGTATAATCGAATGTATTAGTTCAAATTAAGGAAACCCTTAATCCGAACGAATGAAAGCCTAGTGTGGCCAAGGCTTAAATTAGTTTGAATTAAGCTTCCTTAATTCGAACTAATTTGCCAGTGTATACATAGCCTTTGTGCCTAGTTACTATGGGTGTATTATAAATTAGAATGAAAGACAAAAATTGCAAGTTCTCTGGAAAGGATATTAAATAGCAAAAACTAATACATTGCATTTATTTAGCACTTTTCATCTGAGGGCCTCAAATGCTTTACTAATTTGGGGAAATTATTTCCATTTTACAGATGGCAAATTGAGGCATAAAGAGGGCAAATGACTTGCACAAGGTCACTTAATCACAAAAAGAGCTAAGAGTAGTGCTCTTGATTCCTGACGCACACCTGCCTGTTGTTCTAATAGCTAGACAATTCTGCCCCGTCTATACTATAATGATACTATCTAGCTCTTTTTATCCTTTGATCTCCAAGTACTTTAGAAAGGAGGTCAGTATCTATACCTGTTTTATAGCATGGGAAACTGAGATACAAAGGAGGAAAGTGATTTGTCTATGGTTATTCATCAAACCAGTGACAGGGTCAAGACTTGAACCCAAGTCTCAAGCCACTGCCCCAGCCTTTAGGCTACACTGATGGCTACCAATGCATGCATGCTAGAGGGACAAGGCAGATGAGTAGGGTAATAACTTTTACTGAACCAACTTTTCTTGGTGCAAGAGATAAGCTTTCGAGCCACACAGAGCTCTTCTTCAGAGCTGGGAAATCTAGCCCGAGTGTCATGTCACTGCCAAAACTAAATACAAGGTGGGACAGCATAAGGGACTAACACATGTTTCAAGACCCCATTGACAATGAATTGGGCAGTTATATATCTGGAGGTGTACTGTATTACTACAAACAGCATGGAGTTCTGAGACCTACATATTGTTTCTCAGATGACTTGATTTCTAATGCATACCTAATAAACTTTGCCTCCATAATACCATAATTTTACCTGCTTCGTGCATATAGAGAGGAAAATGGACCATGGCAGTTATTTATAATGCGTGCAGAAGTAACATTTGTCTGCTGCATGGAGCCTTCCTATGTGCACAACATGAACGTTACTAATGGTGTGCGTTTACAATTTAGGAATGTATAATAATTACCTGCTCAAGTACAGTCATTATAATGCATGGCTGATCAGTAAGCATGGCCCATTTCAGGACCACAAAACCCTCCTGGAGCAGAGGCATCATGCATGGGTTTGTTTTGGGTTTCTAATTATAATAGTGAAGGCAGTTGAGAAAGAGATTAAAAATAAGGCCCAATCTGGAGAGGTATTGTCTTCATTTGTAGTTGAGGCCTCTTAGAATTTGCCCCCAGGATCAGGTCCTAATTTTATGCATCTCAGAGCTGATGGTATTTTCTCTCTTCCTTTATGTTATTAGTCTGCTTGCCATATCCTTGCTGAAAGGGATTCCTCACTTTAAGCCCCCTCTTGGTTGGCTAGGATGGCCTCTTTTGGCTGAAGTTTATAGGCACTGACAGTGCTGACACAGAAAAATAAAACCCAGAGTGATTTAAAACAATGAGGAGGGCTCATGCCTCAAGATCAGGAATGTACAGCTAATAGATTCCTTTCCTCTTATGGCACAGATCAGTTCTGGGCCTGCCCTCGCAGGGGCTTTTGATGAGTAGGAGTAATTCATGCCCCGATTGACTGTTCATTTATCTAGTCTGCACTTTTAAATTATTTATCTAAAAACTTATTATAGCCATAAATAATAACAGCAGTAATTAGAACTTATGTAGCATTTCTTCCCCTTGGAGCTCAGAATGCTTTGCAAAGGAGATTCAGGATCATTGTGAACATTTTACTGGACTATTCTGGCTTCTTTTGTTGGCGGAGCTATGTTAAAGGCAGTATTGCCTAATGGACAGAGCAGTAGATCAGCATGCAGGAGACCTGAGCTCAGTTCCTGTTCATGGCCTGTTAGGTGACCTTGGGCATGTTACTTCTCTCCTTGTATCTCTGTTCCCCCATCTGTAAAATGGACATCATGATATCGACTTAATTTGTAAAGCACTTTGGGTATGTCAACACTGTAATAAAACACAGCTGATTTGGACTTTGGCCTGGAGGTTATAAAATTTCAGTGTTGATGTCTGGGCTGTTGGACTGGAGCCTGGGCTCTGAGTCCCTCCCTCTTCATTGGCTCCAGACAATGCCCACTCATTAACACTGCAATTCAACAGCTCCTGAGCCCATGCCCAAGTGTAGACACTAGACATACCCATGGAGATCTAAAGCACGATATAAAAGCTAGGCAGTGTTGTTATTAATGCAATATAAATATTACATAATAATAATCAACATCATCGTCTCTCCAAAGCAAACTGGAAGCTGATGTAGAACTCTGTTGTCAATGGTGCACATGTTCAGTGCTTTTCAAGTAGAGCACATTGCATTAATCTAGTTAGGAGGTTGTGAAGACACAGATAAGAGCCCACATGTGAGAGGAAGAAGCAGAGCCTCAGGTCCGGTGGCAGGTGAAATGAGTCTCTACATGGCACCAGAATATTCTAAGAGCTGCTAAACACTGGCAGCTTTGGAGCTCAGTGGGAGCTGCCAGCACTCAGCACCTCTGAAAATCAGGTTCTAGAGCAGTAATGGAGCCAACATGACCTGCAGGGCATAAACTGTATGAGCAAAACACTCATGGACACCTCCAAGAGGAGTTAGAATTGCAGGCCTGTACCATTCTTCGAGATGTTCAGCCAGTTTCTTAACATCACTTCAAAATTGATGTTGGTTGTTCTCAGTGTTCCGCTACATTTGATTCATGCAGAGGCGTCGTTGTCGTCGGGCTGGCAGGGCACCAGCCCCGGGTAGAAAATCCTGAGTCCCGAATCTATTTTCCCCAGCAGGCACATGCGCACCCAGGCGGAACACTGCATTCCGCCCAGGGGCCCCAGCAAACCCGCAGACTCCTGCTGCGGCCGGGCTGGGAAGATTCAAATCTCCCGCCCTGAGCGTGCTCAGACAGAGCGTGCTCAGGGTGGGAGCGGCCTGGCCCAGAAGCAGCTCTGCCGGCCGTCCCTGCAGCTCCGAGCCTCCGGCCAGGTAAGGGGGCTGGGAAGGGGCTGGAGGGAGGCCTGGAGAGGGGTGGAGGGGACAAGGAGAGTGGCTGGGGGCTGGGTAGTGGTGGAGGGGACTATGCACGGCAGGAGTGGGGACTTCGTGGGGAGCTGGGGAGGGATGGATGGAGTTAGTGGCCTGTGGAGGGGGCATGGGGAGAAGGAGACTGGGTAGGGGCTGGGTAGCAGTGGAGAGGACTATGGGCAGCTGGAGGGGGACTGGGTGGGGAGCTGGGGAGGGATGGATGGAGTTAGAGGCTTGGAGAGGGGTGGAGGGGACATGGGGACAAGGAGACTGGTGGGGGCTGGGGAGGGGTGGAGGGGACTATGCACGGCAGGAGTGGGGACTTCGTGGGGGGCTGGAGAGGGATGGAGGAGGTTGGGGGATGAGTGGAGGTTAGGGACAGAGGGGCCTGGGGAGGTGTGGAGGGGGCTTGGGGGCTGAAGGGGGGTGGAGTGAAGATGGGGGAAGCTGGGGAGTTAGGAGGGCTGGAGTGGGGGTTTGGGGGCAGGGGTGGGCTGGGGTGGGCTGGGGGCCACAGCCCTAGATCTTTTTGCTATCCAGCAACGCCCCTGGATTCATGTATGAGACTGTCTGGATTATAAATGTCTGTCTAACTGAGATCATCAGTCTCTTGTGGCCCACAAGAGCTGTGTCTCTTTGTCCGTTATCTGTACTGCATGGAGCACACAGCTAGTGCTCTGCAAGTAGTATAAGAAAAAGTAATAAAAAATCTTTAGAGTAAATAAATACAATGAACAAGTTTCCTCCTTATCCTGACTGAGTCTAACCAAATTAGATCCCACATCCCTTCCTCTCTCAGATCTTGGGAAACTCAATATGCTTATGATTTCATTCATATTTACATTATAGTAGCACCAAGGGGGCCAATGCAAAAGAAATCATATTTTTCAGAGAACACAGATCAGGAGCATACATGCATTATAAGCAATAATACCACAAACCCTTCATTCAAGGAACTAGACTGAAGTGTGATATAATTTTCTGTCTCCACCTCATGGCCAACCCCTCCACTCAGGAACTGATCTAGGCTGGACTTGATTCCCTATCTGTCCCATGCAGAGGAGGCCCTGAAAGGCCATATTTGCCATTTTATAAAGATCCCTGACTGTGGTTCTTCCCGTCTGCCAGATCATCATTCAAATGAAAAGACTCCTGTATGTCAACAACGAGCAAAGAAAACCGGTGGCAAGCTCTTTTACAACAGCCAAGCTCCACTCTCGGCAAAAGAAATACTTTAATTCCTCATGCGATAAATATATTTGTTAGTCTTTAGAAGTGCCACCAGACTCCTTGTTTGTTTTATTAATTCCTTAGGCTCCTGAAAAGCTGAATGTTTGTACTCCAGAGGCTCAACACACCAGGTGTTTTCAGTTGGGGAGAGATTTTCCATTCCACTGACATGTGACTGCTGGAGTCCAGAAGCGCAAACATCTACAGCGAATATTTTGGACTCAACCAGGAAGCCAAACATGGCCAAAACCACAAGAGGAGACGTGCGTGCCAAGTTAAAAGACCTCAGCATGCCCAAACCTTATCTTATCACAATGAAGGAAGCCTGAAACTATTAAATAGGCCACTTTTTGTCCATGTAGACCAAGTTTTACTGTACATATGGCTGAAGAATAAGAAGTGATTGAGAGGACTCACTGGGCTATGGGAATGTAAAGGATTTGGAGGGAGGTGGCACGGAAAGGTTTTGTAAGGCATAAAGCATTTGGTTGAAAAGATAGTGGTGATTATTAATAATATTTATTTATTTATTATTATTTATTTGTCACGTGGTAGCACCTAGGAGCTCTAGTCATGGACCAGGATCCCATTAGGCTCTGTACAGACACCCAGAAAAATGACAGTCCCTGTCCCAAAGAAGCTGCCCTTGGCAAGTCCCCCCGAAACAGGCCTTAAAGTAAGAGTAGCTTTTATGATCTGGTGATGGGTGCAAAACCCCCTGTGTCAGTGTTCATGAGGGAACCATATTAACAATCTCCTTGGGCCAGCCCTAAGCATTAGACGTGGGCTCTTAGGCTGTGTCTACACTTGTTAATTTAGGTCGACTTAGCTAAGTCGACTTAACACAGTCGACTTAAAGTTGACTTTGTTAAGTCGACTTAGCATGTCCACACCTAAATTTTAAGTCGACTTAGGGGGCACCCTACAAAGTCAACCTAGAGCGTCCACACTTGGACACCTAGGTCGACTTCTAGGGGCTAGGTGGACCTGGAACAGGTCCATGGTGCCAGGGGGCTCAGCCTTTGCCCCATTGTACCTGGGTACAATGGGGCAAAGAGGGACAGGGACCCTGGCAGGGCATAGAGACAGGGTGGGCAGGGCTCTGCCCTGCCCTGTGGGGGGGCATGCCAGGCTCTCCCCACCCAGGCAGGAAGGGCAGTGGGGAAGCCCTGGAGTCCCCTAAGTCGACTTAGAGTTGACTTAGGGGTACTCTACGTCTACACTGGCTTAAGTTGACTTTAGAAAGTCGACTTAAGCAGAAAGTCGACTTAAAATGAGGTTTAGTAAAGTCGACTTAAATTTTCCTTAAGGAAAGTGTAGTGTAGATGCAGAGTAATTTACTTAATTTACAAGTGTAGATGCACCCTTAGGTACAGAGGAGCAGACAGTGTTCTCTTTTCTCCAGCACATGATGTGGAGAACCCCAGTGAGAATCTCACACTAACTCAGTGAGTTTTCTGGTCTCAGCCCTCCGGTCTTCCATTGAAGGTTCAAGCAATGCACTATATACAAGCAGCAGTAGGGACTGGACACCCGGCTCTAAGCACAAATGACTAGAAGAAAATCAACAAGAGTTAAGCCTCTGACTTGGTTAGGTGCTTTTGTAAATCCCACTAGGCATCTATCCACACCTGTAGGCAGCTAAATACCTTTGACCATCTGTTCTCCAGAGCACAAGCACCAGCCTCCTTTTTTTTTTTTAACTAGTAGCAACCATCTATTATAGGGGACACATGGTCACATACACTAGGCCATGATGGTAGTGTACATCATCACACTGCACAGTCAAGGAAGGGCTGGAGGCAGAAGTGCAGTGATTCACAGCCCTTCGGTAAGCATCCATTTTCATCTTCCCCATGGACAACAAGTCACCTCTCTGTTATCTCAGCAGAACCTTGTCAGCTACAGCAGAGTTGCAGTGGTTCAAGTGAAGGGAAAACATATTCCTACAGGAGCGTCTCTTTGTCAGAAACAGACAGGAAGCCCACGCAGGTTACTGCCATTGTGTACGGTTGAATTCAAAGGAATCCTCCTTCCTGGGAAACTCCACGAGACCGTCTCTAAAAAATAAAAATCACCTCTCTGCTCCTAAGGGTCAACTTTAAAGCTTCTTCCAGGTGGTCTGGTACAATTCTGTCTGACCTGTGACAACCCACTAGTTTCTAAGCTTGCTTAAGATCATCTTCACTGTACACCTCATTAGATGCAATAACACCACAAACACTGCTGCTGTAACACAGATATACCCTTACAGAGGGTCCATCTTGGGGCAACTGTCTGCTACTTTCTTCAGCTGCAGACACGTCAAAAAGGACTGGGAACAGTCTTGGGCCTTAGTTGCTCTAGGAAGGAGCTCTTAATAGGGGAGACAGATGATATTGGCATCTTGAGTAATTTATTTAACAGGCCAGTTAAACAAATCCTTCCACATGCATGAGTGTTATCAGCTTCTCTCTCCGCTCATGTCTCCCTCCTACTGCCTCCTACAAGCTGAGAGAGATGACTACAAATCCAGCTGAAATTTACTCAAATTCAATTGAGAAAGCCTTACTGCTCTTGCTGATCTGTGTGGTTTAGGCGATCAGAGCAACCATGTATTTGAAGGTGAATGTTTTAAAAAATGTGACTAATTTTGTTTTGTTTTCTTGGTGGGGGGAGGTGTGCAATTTTCAGGGGCCCAATTGAAAATTGGTTTTCACAAAGCACTGAGCACCAGCCTTCTGGAAATCAAGCCCATTTAAAGTATGTCAAATTGAGCACCCAGAATCATTAGTTGCTTTTCTTCTGAAAATCCCTCTGCTTCAGCAAAACCTAGACACTCCAAAGGAAGGGGAAAAGCTTAATTCAATCTGATTAATTTATCATCGAAAAGAAGACTGAGAAGTAACTTGATTAGAGTGAATAAGTACTTTTCAAGGACACTTCGACTGCACAGAGAAAGAGAGAACAAGAACCAATTGCTGGAAGTGGTAGCCAAACAAATTCAAATTAGAAATAAGGAAAGTTTTTTTTTTTTTTTTCAAAGTCAGAGTGATCATTGATCAACCACTAGAGGAACCTACCAAAGGAAGTGGTGGATTCTCTATTTGTGATGTCTTCAATTCAAGACTGGATGCCTTTCTGTGAGATACGCTATATTCCAGAGATGACACGTAACTGTTGGTAGTAGTTGGGGGGACACAGTGTAAAGGCTCTGGTGAATATGTAGCAGGGTTCAGGGCAGGACATATAAACCCTGGAAGAAATCAGGGGGGGGGGTCACATGACCCTGCATGCCCCCCACCCAACATGTCACCTCTACTTTAATCTAACATCAGTTATTGGACTCAGTGTAGGGGTTGCTGAGTAAAACGCTGTGGCCTGTGATATACTAGATAGAGGATATCAGTTCCAGAGGAGTAGCCATATTAGTCTGGTTCAGCAAAACAAAAAAGGAGTCCTGTGGCACTTTTAAAGACTAACAAATTAATTTATCACATGA
>ML685842.1:4457938-4587941 GCA_007922175.1 Pelusios castaneus | reverse complement strand
GAGTCCTGTGGCACTTTTAAAGACTAACAAATTAATTTATCACATGAGCTTCCATGGGAGAAAAATCCCACTTCATCAGATGCTTGAAGATGGAGAACTTACAGTATGGCAGGGAAAAATACATCCAGTGAAGTGTGAGTGACAGGTACAGGTCAGACTATTTCAGCAAATCAAAAAGATGATACTAGATGATCCAGTGATTACTTACAGCCTTGAAAATACATAAGAACATAAAAACAGCCATACTGGGTCAGATCAATGGTCCATCTAGCTCAGTATCACATCTCCAACAGTGGCCAATGCCAGGCGCTTCAGAAGGAATGAATAGAACACGTAATCATCAAGTGATCCATCCTATCAGCCATTCCAAGCTTATGACAAATAGTATTCCTTGTCTATCCTGGTTAATAGTCATGGATGGACCTATCTTCTCTGAATGTATCTACTTCTTTTTTGAACCCCATCATAGCCTTGGCCTTCACAAAATTTTCTGGCAAGGAGTTCCACAGATTGACTGTGCATTTTGTGAAGAAATGCTTCCTTTTGTTCATTTTAAACGTGCTGTCTTTTAGTTTCTTTTGGTGATCCCTAGTTTTTGCATTATGAGAAGGAGTATTTAATACTTCCTTATCGACTTTCTCCACACCACTCATGATTTTATAGACCTCTCTCATATCCCCCACCCCTTTTCCAAACTGAAGAGTACCAGTTTTATTAATCTCACTTTATATAGAAGCTTTTCCATACCCTTAATAATTTGATTTCCCCCTTTCCCTGTCCCCTCAATCTCTTTGTACTAACTCCATGGAGACCTGCTGAACACTAGCTGCAAGCCAGTATGGGAATTCCTGTGACTGTGCCTACCCAGAAAGTGCCAGGGGTTTCCCCAGAGTCAGACGCACACTCAGAGCAGATTATAATTAGGTTTTCAGAGGTGTCTTTGTCTGCTGAGTGCTAGAGATGTGAAAGAGCCCTTTGTGGTCTAGAACTGGCCAGCTATTGGGAGTTTTGGCCAAAAAAAAGAACTACGCGTAAGAATTAGCTTAGTATGAGGGAGATCTTTTTTGTTCCAGATAGAACAAACCTCTTTCACTGAAGTTAATCAGAACAGTGACCTCTAGCCTTAAGGCCTTACAGCCTTCTGTCTGTCCAGTCTCTCATAATGATGATTGTAGGCATGTGCCATTGACTGTCTCTCAAGCACTCCCTTGTGGCCAGTGGTGCCTCAGCAGTACCGTGTGCAGTTTCCCTTCTTGTTAAGAGCCAGTTTGAGAACTCACTCATTCAACAATAGTTCAAACAGTCCCCACTTGGAGGACAATTTAGCAAGTGCTCCAGCACATACAAGCCATCTAGGCCCCCAATTCAGTGACTCTCATTAAATTAACCAAAAATAAACATCCCCTATTCTTCATCACAAGTGGCCTTGACTGCCCCTCCCCTGACTGGGCAGTGGCCTCTGCCAGGCCTTACTACTTGGAGAGATTTTTCTTCAACTTTCCCCCTGTTGATCCTATTATTAATTATTATTATTATTAGTAGTAGTACTAGCACCTGGGAGCCCAGACCTGGAGCAGGACCCCATTGTGCTAGGCAATGTACAAACACAGGAAAAAACAAACAAACAAAACTCTGTCTGAAAAAGCTTGCAATATAAATAGTATTTCTATGTATTTCCTCATAGTCCTAGAAAGAAAGAAAGAAAGAAAGAAAGAAAGAAAGAAAGAAAGAAAGAAGCCTCCACTCCCTTTAGATGGCCTTGCTTACTAATGGGTGTGCATTCACCATGATCCTGCAATGGAAGTAACATGCCCAGGGCATTACTAAATAGGAAAAAATAAGTAATTAGAGGAACTACTACTGTGCATTACAGAATCATTAGTTCCAAAGCAAGTGACCTCAGAGTCCTCAACCTCTCACACAAGGTCACTGTGATTCTGAAATAACTAACAGCTTCAGTGTTCCCACTTCTGTATGGCTTTCAGTTCATTTACTTTGACACAACAACAATAGTCTGCATTTCTGCAGCACCTTTTCTCTGGTGATCTCAATGCATTTTCAAAACCATGACTGACTCTTCATCAGATTAATGCAGATTATTCTCACTTTACAGGTGGGGAATTAAGACTAGCTGAGACTGTTAGAGCTTGATCCAAAGCCCAGTGAAATCAGAGGAAGTCTCTCCATTGAATTCAGGTGACTTTGGATGAGGCCCTTAATCTCAATTTTCACAAATGCTGGTCCTACGCAACTCACATCGGCTACCTAAAAATAGAGGTGCTCAAAATTACTGGGCACTTTTAAAAATTACTTGCCTAAATTACTTGTCACACAGTAAGTCAGTGGGAGAACCAGGGACAGAAGCTAGATACCCTGACTCCCAGCCTAGTGCTTTAACTATCAGACAAGCCTCACACTTCCCTAAAAGTCCACTGTGGGAAAGAAATATGGAAAACAGTAGGCTATACCAAATGCAGAATTTTGTGAAATTGCTCGCCATGTTGTCTTAGGAAAATCCACCTTGTGTTTCCAAACAAAGAGTGCGTCTACACTTATAAATTAAGTCGACTTAAACCGGCTTAAATCGACTTAATTTAAGCCACGTTTACACTAGGCTTTCCTTAATTCGATTTAAGCTGCTCCTTAAGTCAAATTAAGGAAAAACTAGTTCAAATTAATAACACCTCGTTATAATTCGAACTAGTGTCTAAGTCAACTTTATTAAGTCGACTTAGCCAGTGTAGATGCCCTAAGTTGGCAGGGGGGAGAAGGGAGCCCCACATGGCTCCCTGGCAGACGGGAGCCACTGTGGCTCCCTTATTTCCTGGGGAGCCCCTGCTCCCTTCTCCTGGAGAGAAGGGAGCCCCGCAGTCCCGGCTCGGAGGGAGCGCGGGGCTCCGTTTGGTTAGGACCGCTCGGGGCCCGGCTAGGAGGCAGCCCCGTGCTCCAGCTGCCGGGAAGCCTCCAGGGTCTCCCCGCCAGCTGGAGCGCCAGCAATTGCAGGCACGGCTGCCCTCCAGCTCCTGTGGGCTTCCCGGCAGCTGGAGCACAGTCCTAGCCAGGAGGGAGCCACAGGGCTCCATTCTGGCCGGGACCTCTGGGGTCCCGGCAGAAAGGAGCCCACGCTCCCTTCTAGCCAGACCCCTGTGGGTCCCAGCAAGAAGGAAGCAGTGGCTTCCTTTTTGCTGGGACCCGCGGGGGTCCCAGGCAGAGGGGAGCCGCCAGCTTCCTTCTCCCCGGAACCACTCGGTCCCAGCTAGAAGGGCTCCCTCCCTTCTTGCCCGGGCCCTGAGCAGTCCCGACCCGAAGGGAGCCGAGCGGTCCGGGGCAGAAGGGAGCTCCACGCTCCCTTCTACCCCGGACCGCTCTGGGGCTTGCTGTCTCGGGAAGAGTCAGCCCCATGCGGGGCTGGCTCTTCCTGGACCTAACTAGTCGACTTATTTATGTCGAGTTAGAAAGGCCCACTTTAAGTCGACTTAGGAGTCCTGTGTGGACTCTCTAAATCGACTTAATAAGGTCGACTTAAAGTCGACCTTATTAAAGTCAACTTATTTGAGTCGACCTAAATCCTCAAGTGTAGACATAGCCAAAGAGTTTTGAGCAACCAAAGTAGAAATGGGTTTTGCACAAGCCTCTGTCCACACTACAACTGGACTAATCAGATCTGCAAAAATGTCCAGCCAGAATGGATGTGCTCAATAAAGCTGTTAATTCTCTATATTAAATGCTGAAAGTCCTGGACGGGGATCTCAGAAGAGCAGAGCCTCAAAGCAGCACCAGTAACGGACACCTGCAATGAAAGCCAGACTTACTCCAGCAGGCTCAGATGCTGCGAATGCCATGCAAAGACTTCAGTCCTAATGCCTGGCTAGATTTGAAGGGCAGCCTTGGACCAACAACAGCTCCCAATCCACTGATGTGAAAGTGAATTTCTGAACTTTGATGGCAAAAATATCTATGTGCTCCAGTTCTTGTGCTCCGTGTGCCAAATAACAATATCTTACATTTATATATAGCACCTTCCATTCCAGGGTACTTTATAAAAGAATAGATTTTATTGGATATATACAGATACTGGAATCACTTCACCTTCCTTCCAATGACTGCTTCACTGCACATAACAGTCTCAGACCAGAAAAAAAAAAAAAAGTGCCGAGTGCCACATCCATCTGTGGTAGGAATTTAAGTTAGTAGCAAGTAATAAGCAGAACTGGCTTAGGCACTGGTGCTATTACTCCCATTCTAAACCAAAAAACGATAATAGGATCTTTAATGGCCACACATGAGCAGAGCCTCCATTCAACATCTTATTCAAAAGCTGCCCAGGGCTGGGACTGTCTCTTCACTTTGCATACAGTACTCATTACAATGGGCCCTGCACCTGACTGAGGACTTTTAGTGCTATTGCAATATACATGTTTAACAATACTACTTTTACTGCTAATAAAAGGTCCTTCTTATCCCATGTGGAGCATTCGTTCAGTGCTGACACAGCGCTGAATCATCAATGCTACTTCTGGGCCCACCTGAAGTCAATGGTAGCAGCATGATCATCTTACACGCTTACTAGAACACTGGGCTGGGAGCCAGCAGACCTCAGTTCTAGTTTCTATGCTGCTACGGTGTGACCTAGGAGAGACATGGGCCCCCAATTCATTGGCTATATAAACTAAACTCTTTTGGGATTAGGTCTGTCTATGTGATTGTATAGCACCCAAGCGACGCAGGATCCTGGTTTTGGCTGGAGCCCTCTGAAAACTACCATAATGCAAATAATAAATACTACTACTAATTCCAGCTAAACTACTAATCAGGCCCAATTTTACTCAGAGTCCATTTCAGCACAACTGCAAACAAAATAAACGCTTCACTAAGTGTGATTACAGAAAACCTGCACTCTACTACTTGATTATTTTTCCACTCATTTCCAAGTAATGCTATTACAGAAAGACATCTGCAAAGCTGGCAGAGCTCTGGCTTTCATTGGCAGGTATGCTCTTCTGCTTGATTTTACCAATTCACTGTTATCAAATGCCAGGCTTCATTCTTTCTGTTCTATTGGCACATGGAATAGGTCAGAAAACAGACTTTCCATCCCACAATAAAATAATAATTTTGGGGGGCTCGAATTGGAATGAAATTTCAAATTTTTTCAAATTGGTTTGGAGCAATCAAAACATTTTGTTTTGGTTTTGAATAAAGAACATTTTAACTCAAAATGTCACTCCAAAACAAAAGAAACTCAAAACTTTGAGTTCTGAAAATGTCAAAACGGAACTTAATATTTTTGAAACTTTTATTCCAAAATATTTTCCAAATGAAATTTTGTCTAAACTACGTGTTTTGTTTTGTTTTTTAAAAAACAAATCTGTTGAGATGGTATTTTCGGATGAAAATCTTCTGTTTGGCTCATCTTGCCACGGCATTGGTCCAAATACCTCGGAAGGAGGAACACAGCCTGCTTCATTGTTAATCGCCCACCTCAAAGATGGGTTCTGCAGGGAATTGGCCTGTGGTACTCTGAAGACACAATTCATTCTAACATATTCATCAAGTCAGGCAAGTGAAAGTTTTATGTTATACAAAGATAGAATGCACCAAAGCTGAAGAAAGAGTTTTGAATTTGGACCATGATTCTGCTCTCACTTGAACTGGTGTACCGTAGCAGTGGAATCACACCAGAGAAGTGGAGGATCTGGCCCTTTAAATCCAGAGGCGCCCAACTGCACCAGCGTCCCAATGCTAGCATAGTCATCATCTGGCATGACAGGAAAATGATTGGACGGTTGCATTACCACACTGAAGTAGAACATCCTTCCCATTTTTCCCCTGGGCAGGTCCTGATTTGTAGTGGCTCCTTCCACTTTTACCACATGGCCCTTGGCCACAGAATCCATTTCTTGCTCTGTCCACAACCTGGTGAGCTGTGCTGGGACATGTTTGGGGTGCATCACCACTTGACTGCCAGTGGGGAGAGCAAGAGCTGCCTATTGTTCAAAGCCCAAGGCACAACCCCTGAGGAATTCTAATCACTTACAGATAAGGGGGATGTATTGATCAGTCATTCCTCTGTCTTTCTTTAGCCTTGCACTGTTGGGAAGGGTTTTTTAATGAAACAATGGCAAGTGTCTCTTGAATTACAACTGCGCCAAATTCTCCATTGGCATAATTCTATTAAAGACTATAGTATTTCACCAGAAGACACTTTGTTTTCCTGTTCCCAGCACAGGCCTCCCTCCTCACTCTTTTTCTAAACAATAATAGGTTTGCATTTCTACAGGCCTTTTCATGTAAGGTCTTTAAAGCATTTAACAAGCAACAAGCTTTCTGCAGCCTCTCTGAAGCGCATACTACCCCCAGTTTACATCAGGGAAACTGAGGCACAGACAAGGGAAATAACTTGCCGAGTGTTACCCAGCATGTCAGTGCCAGAGCCAGGAACAGAACTCCTGAGTCCCAATGCACTAGGTTTGAGTCCAGTTCTACTGATTTTACCACGGTGTAACTGAACTCAGAATCTGACCTGGTATTTCCCTTTCTTCAGTGGTTTGATAAACTGTCCTTTGTTCAGAAAGCCTGATGCTGGAGAATCTGGCTCCATTTCCCTCTTGTCTCTGGAATTGTGATTGGAAATAATTGGAAGTGTCACTGGAAGTAATCAGAAGTGACAGTCCCTGGGCTATGAGGCTTTTGCTTGAAGTCTAACGATCCCCCACCCCCACGAAACAAAACCTAAATTTAAACAATGAAGTCACAAAGTGATTTGCCTTCAAGGCTGAAAACCCTGTGGCGGGGGGGGGGGGGGGGTCTGAAATGGAAAAGGAAAAAAAGAAGCTGGACTCAGTTTTAGTTGACTATGCCACGCTTATTGTGGTGTATGGAAGATCCCTCCTGCCTTCCATAGTGCATTCCTCTGCTAACAGATAGAGCTCATTTCTATATTAAACATTTCCATAGCCGTTACATTTTAGCAAGCGGGTGCGTATGTGCCCGTCAGCAGGCTGAGTGTGAGATCCAGCCAGCACATAGCTCATAAATATTCTGAGTGCAGGAAAACCACCCTCTGCTGATGCTTTTACTAAAGAGCAACTGGGGAAGGGGACCGAGTGGCTTTTATTATGATGGCTTTTATTATGATGGTTATTTATATTACAGTAGCCCTGAAGGACCCAGTCAAGACTGGGGACCCATTATACACCATGTTATACAGACACTGTAAAAGAGAATCCCAGCTCCAAAGGAGGCACAGCCTTAATAGTCAAGAAAAGAGTACAGTGCACAAGCAGATGAGGAATAGAGAGATGTAGGCTATGTCTACACTTGTTAATTTAGGTTGACTTTAGCTAAGTCGACTTTAAGTCGACTTGGTTAAGTCAACTTAGCATGTCCACACCTAAATTTTAAGTCGACATAGGGGGGAACTTACAAAGTCGACCTAGAGCATCCACACTGGATGCCTAGGTCGACTTCTAGGGGCTAGAGGGACCTTGGGCAGGTCCACGGTGGCAGGGGGGGCACCCCTTGCCAAGTGCCAGGGGGCTCAGCCTTTGCCCCATTGTACCTGGGTACAATGACCCAGGTACAATGGGGCAAAGGAGGACAGGGAACAGGGACCTGACTTAGAGTCGACTTAGGGCTACTCTGCATCCACACTGGCTTAAGTCGACTTTAGAAAGTCAATTTAAGCCTGAAGTCGACTTTAAACTAGGTTTAACAAAGTCGACTTAATTTTCCTTAAGTCGACTTAAGCAGCTTGCTTAAGTCGACTTAAGGAAAGTGTAGTGTAGACGCAGAGTAAATTAAGTTGACTTAAGCAAGCTGCTTAAGTCGACTTAATTTACAAGTGTAGATGCACCCTAAATGACTTGGCCCAACCTCTGTAGCACAGCAGGGAATTGAACCCGTATCTCCTGGTGTGCTCTCTCCCCCACCTGCCCTTCACCTTCACTACAGCTTGACTTGGTTCAGTGGTCAAGGCCCCACTAGCATTCAATTCCCTGTTTGACCACAGACTTCTTAGAATCCTCTAGCATGTCTATCTACCTGTGCTAGGGAGCACCCTCCCAGCTGCTACAGAAATATGCCCAGGGATGTGATTTCCAGCTTATGTGGACATACTTGTGCTAGCTGTCACCTAGCTAGCATGCTAAAAATAGTAGTGTCTCTGTGATGGCACAGGCTAACTGCTCTGACTACATACCCACAGGGTTCAGGTGTGTTTCTACTTGCGGGAGCTAGTACACCACTGCAGCTACACGGCTTCTTTTTAGCACAAGAACTCACCCAAGTATGTCTGCATTAGCTGGGAATCACAGCCCTAGTTTGTAGCATAGATGTAGCCATAATCTCTCTGTGCCTCAGTTCCTCATCTATAGAATAGGAATAATAGCACTTCCCTACCTCACATAGGTGTGTGAAGGTAAATACGGATTGGGAGCTGCTCAGACACTACAGTAAAGGGAGCCATATAAGTACTCTACATAGAACATCTAGATCAGTGGTTCCCAACCTGTGGCCCGGGGGCCAAAAGTGGCTGTAGTGCCTTTCAAAGTGGCCCACGGCTCCTCTTCTGCTTGCGGCAGATGGGAGCTGCTGCCTAAGGCCCCAGGCAGAATGTTAGCATGGGGCTTAAAGACCAGTGTAGGCTCCTTGCTGCAGCCCAGGGGATGGGGGATCAGCGCTCTCCTTCTCCTGTCTGTAGCCGGGAGCACAGCACAGCTCTCCACGTAGGTCCATAGGTGCTGGTATGTTCCTGCTGGAGCCAGAGGGAGGAGAGCACTAATCTTCCATCCACCTGGCTGCAAAAGGGAGCATCTGCCTAGGGACCCAGGTGGAGCGCACAGAGCCATTCGACTCCCTGCTGCAGTCATGGAGACAGGAGATCAGCAAGGAGGCAGCCCCCTCACTGAACTCCTTCTGTCTGGCTGCAGTGGGGTGGTTGCTGGCTGTTGTAGGCAGGTGGCCCTTCAGGGTTGTAAAAAATGGTATCTGTGGCCCTCAAGCCAAAAAGGTTGGGAACCCACTGGTCTAGAAAGTCCCTGCCCCAGTATGGAGCAAAACAATAAAGGGAACAAACATACTGAGCTCAAAATTAATTTCCTTGGGTGGCGGTGTTTCTCTTAATAAAATTATATTGCATCATTTATGTAATGAGTTGGTGTGTCTCAACATAATATCCAGTGGCCTGTGGCCAGGAGTCCATGTTATAAACTCCGCCATCCTTTCTGACAATAATTTCTGAGCAATTTTAGCAGGAAGCAAGGACCAAATCTGCCCTCTCCTCTTTCCCCTTAGAAGGTATCTCTCCAGAGAAGAGTTAAGGCACATTGTTAAGAAAAGCTTTTCTGCCCATTGCAAGGAACTTCCTAGATTTATTTGGTGGCCTTTACTGATTCAGCTAGGAGCAGCTGACCATCCACCCCTCTTCTGGGTATATTTCAGGAGGTATCAGAGCAGGATAATGCAGGACACATTAAAGTGGTTAAAATAGAAGACAAGGAGTCAGGACTCATGGGTTGTACAGTCTCAGCTGTGCTCCTGTCACTGTGTGACCTGCGGCAATGTCTGTGCTTCACCTTAGCCCAGTGCCGGATTTAGGCACAAGGCAAGTAAGCCAAGACTTGGGGCCCTACATTATGAGGGCCCTCTAACTATCTTGGAGGGAACTAAGATTTATCATAAGGTATTTGATAATGCAAATAAGGCTTTTTGCAAGATGTATGTTTTATTGACTTGTTTTTCGTTGCATTTTTGCTTATGTATATATGCAAATATAATGGTTTATCATTTATTTTTTTCCCCTTTCTGTTATAATGTAATACACTTTTTTCTCTTTATTTTTTATGGTATGGGGCCTCTGAATCTTGACATAGTTTAGGGCTTCAGCATGTCTTAATCTGGCCTTGCCTTAGCCCTCTCTAAACAGCACTAACAACACTTCTTCACCTCCCACAGAACTGAGGCTACATTAATTAGCTTTATTCTTGTAAAAGTCCCATACGTTCCCGATTATGAAAGAGCCATAGGAGTGGAAAGCAGCACCCATGTGGCACTGTAGTTAGAACAAAATCTGTCCACACCACCTCCACATTATTCTCTTTTAACTGTGCTCACCTTTCATTTTCAGTAGGCCAGCTTCCTTCTGCAGCTGCAACTTGCCTGCCCACAAAATTTTCAGTGACCTTCTTCCATGGACAATTAAACTACAGGCACAGAGCTGAGTTCCTGCCTCTCTCCTTCGCCAGTTGCAGCAACAAATCAGCAGTAACCACAAACACTCAAATTTGTGCCCAAAATTTATTCCATAGTTATAAAAAATGTGAGTACATTCTCCAACTGAGAGTAAAGAAGCCAGGCTGAAAATGCACCCATTAATGTGCAATGCTCCTTGCAGAAGGGGGATTCTGGCATACATAAGTGTAGCCCTTGCCCATTAAGACAGGTGAGGAGCTTGAAGAACATTTGCTTTCCAGAAACAACTCAGCCCTTTCCTGGAAAGAAGGAAGGTGCAGATGGCGATTTCAGAACAGAACTTGTTCATACGCCTGTCCAGTCATTACATTTACTGTCTTCAAAACACTTTCCAAACATTTACCCATCTATAAGGGAGAATTGTTCTCATTTTACATATTGGGAAACTGAGGCACAGAAGGTCTAAGTGCCTACAAAAACTTGAAAAGGTTTAGGCTGCTGACATTCTGAGAACACAGCCTGTCATGCTAACCAATACTGTGTCCTCGTTTAAATTGTCTTCCCCCCTCTTTCTGTCTGTCTATTCATCTATCTGTTTTATACTTAAATTGTAAACTGTTTGGGGCAGGAAGAATTTTTATGTTCAGAGTTTGTACAGCACCTAGCACAATGGGATCTTGATCCATGATTCGAGCTCTTAGGCATTACAGTAATACATATAATCAGTGGCTTTCACAAGAAAGCATCCAAACCAGCATTAGAACTGCTGTCGTGAAGTCTTGTATTCTTCCCCTTAGAGATCTCTCTGCTCTGTCACAGCTACCATTTCAGCCACTTCTATAGGTATAGAAGGAAGTTCTTCTTCACACAACGCACAGTCAACTTGTGGAACTCCTTACCTGAGGAGGTTGTGAAGGCTGGGACTATAACAATATTTAAAAGGGAACTGGATAAGTTCATGGTGGCTAAGTCCATAAATGGCTATTAGCCAGAAAGGGGTTAAGAATGGTGTCCCTAGCCTCTGTTTATCAGAGGATGGAGACGGATGGCAGGAGAGTGATCACTTGATCATTGCCTGTTAGGTTCACTCCCTCTGGGGCACCTGGGCACTGGCCACTGTCGGTAGACAGATACTGGGCTAGATGGACCTCTGGTCTGACCCAGTACGGCCTTTCTTATGTTCTTATGTTCTTATGTATAGAAGAGATGATAGCCAGGGTAAATGAAATAAATAATATGTTGTGTTCTCCTTTCTTCTGCTAATTCCAGTTCCCATTGCTGGCAAGAAGCCTTTGGAGCAAAGGCCCCAACTGCAGCCGCAGCCACAGCCCTGGCCCCCAGCTTCGACCATGGCACGGCCCCATTCTGCTTCTGACCCTGCTCCCAGCTCCTGGCCACAGCTCTGGTACCAGCCTCGTTCCCAGCCATGGCCCTGACTCCCAAGGGGGCGTGGACAGGAGTTATGGGGAGGTGCAGCATACAAAGATGGGGACCAGTGCTTTGGGGGACACTTCCAATTTATATCTTTGCAATTATTTGTGCTTTATGATATTACCAACCCTGATTCCCCTCCCCCCCCGTTTCAGTCTTCCGAGTGTCTATTCATAACTGTGTGCAGGGAAGGTCCCAGAGCCCGAAGTGAGTCTGAGCTCTGAACATATAGACCGTAGTTTTGCAGCCTGAGCCCTGCAAGCCTGAATTAGCTTGGGCCAGCCCCGGGTGTTTAATTGCAGAACAAACATACTCTTAGCGATTGAACTTCACCCGAGTCTCTTTGCTATGATACTTTTGGAAACTCACAATTTTCTAAAAACAGATGAAGAACCCATCTGAAAAAGACCCATTCATCTTCGAGACAGGATGGTGCCAAGTTTACACTGCAGTCAGAATGCCTTTGCTTTGTAACATGCCGCCACAATCAAAACACACAGGGAGTCGCACACATATGAATAAAGTCCCATACACACCAGTCACTCCTGTGTGCATGCACAGAAGCCATACTATATATGAAATCCCACACATGCATGCACGCACACATATGTGACAGCCACCATCTTGGCTGGCACTTTGTGTGGTGAACCACAGACCTCCAGAACTAGAAGCATTAACTGCTGCAGCTTGAATCACACAGACATTGCCAGGGCTGTAACAGAGGCAGAATCAGAACACATATGTACAGAACAGGCACCAGCACACCATAAATAAGGGGGGGGTCAAGCCTGCAATCTTTACTCTTGGATAATTCCAGTTAACTTTAACATCCTATCCCTCCCACATACACTGAAAGCTTTATTAGGGTGCTTGTTTACATTCTGTTCTCAGGCTATTCCTGAAGATTTAAACACCCCCCAAATTTCCTACAGATCTGCCCTCCTTATAAAACCCTGTATTTTTTGCCTTGTGGGAATCAGAGGGCATTTATTGCATTAATGAGGAAAAACAGAAAGAGCTCTCCTTCCATAGGAACCAGTTGTGCAAGAGTGAACATTTCTGGGACTTTATGCTACAGTTTAACAAGGCTTCTTTCTAAACAGAGCCAACACCCCACAAGCAGACCAGAGATTACTTGAAGGAGAGAAAAGCAAGGTCCTGTGTCAGGATGATGGAAACGTGCCAGTTGTTCTTCCATGGATGATTTAGAAAAGTTCTCTTTTAAAAAATGAAATTCCTGTTATTTGTTCCTCCAGTATTTCAACTCTTCCTACTTTTCCAATGACAAGATGGAAAAAGCGGAGAGAAAGGGTGGGGGGTGGAGGGGCACAAACCAATATAAAAATGTTTTGTTCAAAATTTGAAAAATGTCATACAAAACAAAATTTTTCATTTACAATAAGGCCATTTTCTGTTATATATATGGTATATATAAGGGGAGAATTTTGGATCAGCTCTACTCTAGTTCTTACTACTCCCAGTTATAAAAGGTCCTGTGGTGCTTTTCACAAGGAGCGTCAACACTAATGTCTAACCAGATTTCAACTCGTTTAATTACATTCATCCACTTTGAATTGCCCCAACAGTTTCAAATGGATATGCTGCTTTTCTTCATTTTTCTAATGTTCACTGCTTTGTACTGTTAAATAGCTGCCATGCCTCACCCTAAATATCAGCGTGTATCATTGGTTGATGGAACAATTCTTCTGTGCAGTTTGTGTATGTTTTCTTGTTTCCTTTGGGTTCTTTCCTGTGACATAAATGTGCATCTGTGATTACTTCAGATTCCTTCCTCTTCTTATTTTACTTGTGCATAGGATCTCCAATATGGACCAGCACCCCATTACTCTATGCACTGAACAAACACAGAATAAAAAGATAGATTGCTAGCTCTCTGAGGTAGGGGCTAGGCAAGAGAAAACAGACAGATGAAAACAGACTGATGGGTGTGCACAAGTAAAGAGTGAGTAAATAATTCTAATGCTTACTAATTATAATTTTTAAAAGAAACTCAATAAATGGATTATTCATGGTATCATGACATTACCCAAAGATTTTAGGTAGTTAACTAATGAACTGGGAGATGACTAGTAAGACAAAAACAAAAAACATTTTAAATGAGGATGTAGCAGTCAGGTCTATTTAAGATCACATGGTTTTCTCTAATGAATCGATCTTACATTTCTATAGCACCTTTCATCCAGAAGGATTCCAAAGCACTTAACAATACACATACAGATATAAAAATGTACAACATCCCCAACATATAATGCATGTGCAGCTGGCATGAAACACATCGTACCAGTGTAGAAAACACACAGACTATTTTATCCTGTTGAAACTGCTGGGAAATTGTAATTAGTAAGAATGCAATTATTTAACTGGAATTTGACAATCACAACACGATAGCTTTCTGAGAAGTTATATAGCATCTGTAACAACCACGTGTAATGACGATTGGTTTTATGTTCCCTCTGAAAGATAGCGTCCCCAGAAACACCGCACACCAGACCACCCTGCTGGTTCAGCACTCACGGCAGGGGTAGGCAACCCCCGGCACATGTGCCAGCAGTGGCACACGAGCCCATTTGGAGCGGCACTCGGTATCTTCTGTGGCGTCACAGAAATTGCCCCTCCTGCCACCAAAAGACACTCCAAGTGGCTTCTTTCAGGGGCAGCTGCAGTGCGGAGGTCCCTGCCATGTCCTTGCCCCAGGCATACCATGTAAAGAAGCTGCCCAGAGTCGCTCCTCTCTGTGGTGTGCTGCTGCCAAAAGGAGTGACTCCAGGCAACTTCTTTCCATGGTGTGCCTGGGGATAGGGGTCCCCAGCCACGCTGCCGAGAGGAGCCACTCCAGGTGGCTTCTTTCCACAAACGGGCCATCAGCACCAGCTGAGGGTTGAGGAGGAGGGGCTGGCACAGAGGTCAGCAAAGGTTGCCGATCCCTGACTCACGGGAGGAAGAGTACTATCTCCAACACCACATGCTCTAGAGCACTTGACTTCCTTTGCAGGTCTCCCATTCAAATACTGGCACAACATTTTCTATGAGATCTTCTAAGCTCACAGTTTGGTATGGTACTGCTTTAGGTCTCTGCTGCTGGATGTAGAACAAATCCTAATTTATCAAACAAGCAAAGATTACTGACTTTAATTCTAAAGAGAGAATAATATGTCTGCAAATAAAATAAACGGGATAGTTTATTTTAAGAATTGAAGACCCTGTTACATAGTGATGGGACCATTAGAAATGTGGGGGACAGAGGGATTAAATAGTTCAAAAGCACAGACTGGAACTATTACCCACCCTCACTAAATTTAGCATGGGGGGAATGAGACCGATCCTTAGCCTGTGTATATTAGCATGGCTTTGCTGAAGTCATTGGAGCTATGTTAATTTACACCAACTGAGCATCTGGCACAGTATGTAGCTTAGAAACGAGATGGCGAGGCCAGCCAGCTCAGAGTTTTCGGGTTACTTAATAATGTTAATTAATGTACACCTCTTTCCTGCTCCCATTAAAACCAACAACAACTTTCCCTACTAGGAGCAGGATCAGGGGCCTTTATGACAGACCTCCACTCTGTTCTAGTGTTGCCAGGCTTGAGGTTGTTAAATGCATCAGAAAAGCCTCCATTTTATTCCAGAAGACTCAACTGAAGAACTCTGGGGAATAGATAAGAAGCTACACATCCTTGTCAGAGCCGATCACTCCATTTTGGGACAGCTCAGCTCATGCCAACTGGCACTAGAGGGATTTTCACTATAACCTTTTCTCCAGCACAGTGAGAGCATCGGAGTCTTGGAGTTTGATTCACTAACCATGGACCCTTGGGACAGCACTGAAATACTTCCTCGGTATTAGAGATTCAGAAGACAGAGTTCAATACAGTGCTATGAAATTAGACCAGATAACAGAAATACTCTTCTTTATTTCACACAGTCAGTTTGTGGCATAAGTTGCATCTGGAGTGTGAAGAAAGGTATAATATGTCTCAGCCCTATGCTCCTGCCAGGAGCTTTTCCTTCCCCAAAATAGTTCTAGTTTTTGGTCCTCCCCTCCATTCCTCCACAGTTCTAATCAAAAACAGATTTTAAATGGAAAAACTCATTGTACAAAAATACCCCAAAACCTGCTCCATAGTTCATGGGCTTTCAGCAAAAACACACACCAAAAAAAAAAAAAAAAAAAAAAAAAAAATTAAGATTCCCCCCTCCCCCAACTCTTAGCATTCATGGATATTTTTCATGTGGAATCGGAGGTGAGAATTCTTCACCAGCTCTAGTTTTAACTCTTCTTTGCCAAGGACACTGTGCATAACCTTGGTAGAGTCTCTTGCTCATTTATTGCTTCCCTATCTGTAAAACAGGTTTAACAATACTTACGGAGAGTGTTGTGGGAATTAATTAGAACTTCTAAAGGGCTTTGAAGATGCTACGGGATAGAGAGTGTTTGGAAGCCCGAGTCAAGACTATGATAAAGGTGAGTCATATTTCATGCTTTATGGTGTTCTTGGAGAAATTTTAAGGTAGCATATTCACTCTGCAATCCTCCACAACTGCCAACTGCAGGCCAGGTCTTAGGAAAAACCGGTGTGGTATGTTTAACCAACACTAACTGTTGATCTGAGAACTAGAGAAAACCAAAGGTCTGTTAGAGTCCAGAAACCTAAATTAAGGATCCCTTTATATTCATTACAAACTAGTCCTGTCTCTCTCACCTTCTCTTTCCCCCCAAAGATAGTACATACAGTAGTTGCTCTGAAGCTGTCACCCAAGCAAAGAGCAGACTCGTCACATGGCACAGGCTCTTCTTTGCCTCTAGCTGGTCAGTCAATTAAAAGACACTATGAATACCTCCCCCAGATTAATTTTCCATGTAAGAAATTGCTGTAGTTCCAACAAGGTGGTTATCTCCACTGTGCAGATCTATGAGGCAGTTTATCTGCTGATCTGTAAGGCCCCTACCATACAACACTGCAGAAGCACTAAGCATATTAGCATGGGCTTCATATCTCTGAAATATCAAGTCTCAGCCATTGTATAAGACAAGATGCTAGACTAGGTGGACGAATAATTTGATCTGGTCTGGCAAATCTTATGCTTCTTCAGGTCTTGAACCCATCAATCTCTGAAGCTAAACACAGCCAATGTGGTTGCCAATCTCTGTTATGTCTCTAGTGTGGAGAACATGGGAATATTTTCTAGCTTTGTGATTTATCGAATCTTTCCGCAAAAGAAAAGGACCAAATTTAGCCCTACCATAAGTTAAGGTAGTTGCAGCCACTTAACACCAGACCTGAATTTGATCCAAAGTGCCTAAAACTTGCATGTTCAAATGCATATTTTTACAAGCAGTTTTTAAACAGGAATATTTTTCAGTGAGATGACAGCTCTGGAACGGGTTGGAAAATGGAAGACGATTTTTGCAGAAAGCCTCTCCCTCTTCCCCCATTTTTCACTGAAATTTAATTTTGGCAGATGTTTTCAAACCAGCTCTAGTCAAATATTTCTGCTGATTTTTTTCATGTGAAAAATTATACTTTTTTTCCCCATTTTCCATAATTGCGTGGGGGGATTTCTTTGAAAAAAGAAAAACCTCAAAACTGAATTTTTAAAAAAACTTTTCACAACAAATAAAAAAAATGAGTAAATTATGCAAAATGTGGTGGTTTTACTGAAAACATTTGCTCAACTGGATGATTTTTTTTTCCAGTTTTTGTTTGCCAAAATGGTAAAAAAAAGAAGCAGTATCCAGATTTTTTACAAAAATAACCAAAAATTGACATTTCCCAAAGAAATTAGAATTTTGACCCAAAGAGCCATTTTTGTTGAAAACACAATTTGAAAACAAACTTTCAACCAACTCCAGTATAATTGAGATTCGAACTGGATGTCTCCAGAGCTAGACGTTCAAGAGAGGAGTGTGCTTTGTACATACACATTTTCCTCCCACTTCTCCCTCTTTTTCTGTTCCCTCCACCCACTCTCTGATTCATACCTTTTGCCCATGCTCTGCTCCATGCTTGGAAAAGTCTCTTAATCTTTGTCTTTCAAGAGGATAGCCACCCTTCTTTAAATCTTCCTTCTTCCAAGAGTCATTTGGCCCTGATTCTGCCACCTTTACCTGAACTGTGTACCTGGACTGATCATCACTGGACTGTTTTGGGGCAGGGACCATCCCTCATCCTTTCTGTAAAGCACACCATGTATTTATTGGCAGTGCCCTACACATATTTAATAGTAATAGAAAGCCAAGCTGTGCTTCATTTTGATTACCCTCCTTCCAAACCTTACTTGCCTCTTTCAAATGCTATTCCAAAGCTATGCTCTTTTCATCATTAAAGCAAAGAGCCGTGGGTTGCTGGAGCTTGGAAACCTAGTTGAGTGTGGGATTGCCTGGCCGTTTTCAGCTAGTGAATGGGTCTCTCCTGCCTTCCTCTATCTTGCTCTGACATCTGATCCCAAGAACAGGAGCCAGGGTCCCTCCTCATTTTTCTTTGAAAATTACTATTAATTAATTTTTATTTAGCGCTGACACAAGGTGCTGGACTTCATAGTCCCTAAAGATTAAATTCTTCTGTTTATCTACAGAGCAAGAACAATGGGGGTAATAAAATACAAAGGACAAAAAGAGGTGAAGGGCTATCTTGTGGCTGAGACAAGGTGAGGTGGAAAACTGGGTTCCATTCCTATCTCTGCTATGATCATGAGGAAGTCTCTTAACCTTCTTGGAGAATTGGAGTAACAATACTTCCAAGATTCACAAAGGAGCTGTAAGGCTTAATTCATTCATGATTATTTAGATTAAGTTCTTTAGGACAGGGTTGACCTTTCATTATAACTAAGAACATAGCATAATCGGATCTCTAGAGGCTACCAGAATGCAAACAACCATAAAACTAGGGAGCTAGTGCTAATAGGGTTCTGTGGCAGCCCAGGTATGACCCTTTTAAGAGGAGTCTGGTTGTTAGTCTTTACCCCAGTGCCTTTGGAAGGCCATGTGCCAACACAGCCTCCCCAACACCCTCAGCCTGTTGAGGCACGAAGGGCCGAGACTAACGTGCACAGGGGACAAGCTCCCACTTGCAGTTCTGCTGCAGACTTTGCAGTGTGTTTGAGCTGCTTCCAGCTGTCTCCGGCACTCCAGCCCACGTCCCCGCAGAGAAAACTGTACACACAGAGCTACTCGAGTGCTGAAAACCTTTACTCACAAATAATTATTATGACAACTGATGAGGGGGAGGAATGAATGGAACATACGAGTCATGATTATTACTCAATCAGACTGTCCTGTGTCTCCTGGAACCGTATCTAGAAGGCAGACCACCGTCTCCTTTTCAGATCTATGAGCCTCAGCAGACAAGACCCTCCACTCCAGCATTTCCCTCCATCTTTCCACGTCAAGCCATTGTGGTGGCTTTCTGACCCGTCCCTCAGAGTCTGCAGCCCCAGAGAGGAGGAGACCTTGTCCTCTCACCCAAACCCCAGTTTCCTGGCGGGGATTCAAGCACCAGAGCCCATGTCTGGCCCTGACATGAGATTTCTCGCTGAGCTGTCTGCCTGTCACTGCGCTCCAGTGAGTGGAATAGAAACAGAGGCTAACTTCTCAGACTGTGGAGGCTCTGGAGATGAGGAAAAGGTCTGCTCTGAGCATGTTGCTCAGGGAAGATCCCTCAGAGACCACAGGACTGGAAATACTTTATTTCTTATTGCTTTTATGAGCATCCCTTTTTCAGCCTCTCTGCCTTTTTTACCCCTCAGTCCCCCATTCATTCATCTTTCCTAGTTTCCTTCCTGTCCTCTGCCTCCCTCTCTCCTTTCACTCTTTTTCATACTTTCCCTCCTCTCATCCACTGCTCTCTCCTCAGTTTTTTTTACCCCTCATTCCTTTCCACCCTTCAGCCACACCCCCTTTTTCTTCTCCCTCTCTCTTTCTCCATCCTGTATTACTTTGTCTCTCACTCCCCAATCTCTCTCCTCTTTGTCGCCTTCTCTCTCTCTCTCTTTCTTTACCTTCCTCTCCTCCTTCTCTTCCCCCCTCCTTTTCTCCATCTCTCCCACCTCCCTCCCACTTGTACTTTAACACATCTGTTTCTAATCTGAGCTGTCTGCAGCATCTACTGGAAACAATAAGCTCTTTTTATTTTTTAACCTGAAATGAAAATTTCTGGATGAAATAAATTAAAGTTAAACAAATTTGACACCATCCCTGGAACAATGACACTTTCTTCATCTTTGTTTTGTCAAGAAGGGTCAAATTCCTAAATAGTGCACAGCTTAGAACCGCAGCACCTCTTAAAAACAAAAAGAACTCACATTTACAATGACTGAGTTTGAGCAAAACACATGAAAGGAAAAATCAGATTTAAAAATTCTCCCATTTTCAAACCTGGTAATAATTAAAACAACAACAACAAAACTAAGCCAGTCTCTGAACTCAGACTTCGCTACAAGTTTTTTTCTTTGTAAGAACTTCTCCTTTGCTAGTCCATTTTCTGTTGCCCAGAGAAAGCATGTGTAAATTTGATTTCCACCAAAAAAAAAGCCCCACTCACCTAGAGAAAGGATGGTAAGTGCAGACATTCCGTCTTCTAGAGAGAGAGAGAGTTTTCTTCCCTTTTTCCTCCTTTCTTCCAGGAATGGCAGGCAGACCTGCACAGAATTCAAAGGAACGCCTCTGGAATGCACTCAGTGTAATTGCATCCATGTGCCAGAAAAATAACCAACTTCGCTTTTTCTTGCCTTCTGCTATTCATCCCCTTTTCAGTTTCCACCCAGATTTGATAGCAGATTTTAGATCTCTCTGCCTGTTAATTCAGGCCCTTGAGTTTCTGGAAGAGAAAAGACAGAGGCAGTACAGCAGGGAGACACATCTATGGCTGCATGGAACAATTTTGCATGTCTGAAGAGAAAAGGAGAAAAAAAATACACTGTGCACAATGTTAACCACATGGCTGCCTCCCAGGACAGCCCCTCCCTACGATCAACTGGGATTAGCATTGAAGGCCAGTCATGTGGTGAGATGTACTTCTGACAATAAAGCAGCTCTACCTTCTTAGGGGAAACAACCAGACTTCTCTACTGTCAAAATAGTTAAGTTTGAAGACAGTAAAGGTTCAGCATGGAAAAAATCAGGCACTTATCACTCAAGAGCCAGAGACATAGACTCCCTTGGAAAGAATACACTAAATAAATAGATAGACACCCACATAGACAAGCCTCATGTCACTGGTATCAGAGAAGCTGCAGAATACACATTTACAGCCCTGCTCACGGGTGTTTCCAGGGTGGTGATATTTTGTTTGTTTGGGGTTTTTTCCTTCTTTGAAAGCAGAATTTTAATTTCCTAAGGAGGAAAAAAAAAAGCTGAAGGAAAACTGATTTGATTTTGTGAGTTCCTGCCTCCCTCTAAATTTGCCATAGAGCGCAAACAGGAGAGGCTGTTTGGATCAGATCCTGCAGATGGAGATGCAGGGGCTTGCCTGGAGCTCCACGGATTTAAACAAGACTGTAAAAGCCTGCCCATGTGAATGAATCCCTTTGGAGGACTAGGCCCTTAGCTGACAGGGAGAGGGAGCAATAGAAGGCAACCAGATTGGAATGATGAAGGCCACAGAATCTATGTACTTAGGTCTTTATAAAGTCAGCCATCACTCTGGCAGCTGAGCAACCAGACAGATACAAACAGATGTTCCCCTCCCCATCCCCTTTTGATACCTAGATTTAAATTACTGTCTCAGTGGGGTCACAACACTGCCAATTGAAGTCCTGCTTAGCTGATGCTGCAGCCAGTTTTTCATTCATGTAGTAAGTCTACACCGCAGCAGCTGGAAACGGCCAGTGAAGGAGAATTTCATACTAAACACCCAGTCATTTTCCACCACACCAGTATTCAGTCTCCACTCAACTGACTGCATGAGAACATATCCACAGGTTGAAATCAATATAGTTAGTCCCTTCTTACAATAATGGCTCTTGCATACGCACAATCTGTCCTATAATGATCACAGTGATCTCGCTGCATGTTAAGGATGCTCAGCCCTGCACAGCAGGCAACAAGCACATCACAGGATTGGGCTCCACTTACTTAAAGGTGACCAGCAAGGAAAACAAAAAGTTAGACTGGTATCTCTCCTCCTTTCTGATCACAAAAAAGAAAAGCTGGCAGATTTTCACTGAAACAGGCTGTTTTTCAGCCTTTTTCAAACCATTATCTCATGTTACAATGGAAAACATTTCTTTTTAATTTCCCCTCTCCCGTAAGTTTCAGGACTCCCTTCCCATCTGACTCTAAAGAAGGAGAGGGTGTTCATGAGCACCCAGGTACCTGATGGTGAAGCACAGGTTGGGTGAAAAGTAAACTCACTTATTCAAAAATATGGGTCTTGGGTAAAGTCTTCAGAAGTGCCTAGGTACTTAGTAGCCAAAGTCTCATGGGAAGTCAGTGGGATGTTAGCCCTTGGGTCACTTCGGCATTTTTTAAATTTTACCCTTTATCTACTCTGAAAGATCTCTCTTGTGGGGACTGGATGAAGTGTTCGAATGCTGCGATGAGAGAAAGCGAGTGATAATCTTACTGCAATGACCATGAGGACATGATAGTCATACTCTTTTCTACGTTTGTGTATATCCAGCAACTTCCATCCACAGCATGTTGTACACATAAAGAAGTCACCTCTACCACCACTGAGATGCAGCTGCCTGGGGATTGGCCAGAGGATTTGACATATTGCACCATCATGGGAAGAGCAAAAATCTCGGCCAACTGCATTAGTGCTTTCACTCTTGTGAGCAGTCCTAGGAATCTGCATGTGATGCGCTAGTGAGAGATGATGATGGTCCAGTGATTAATACACTGCTGGGGATTCAAGAAATCTGGGTTCAATTTCCTAATCTATCGCAAGCCTCCAATATAACCTTAAACAAGTAATTTTGTCAGTCTGTGATCCAAGTCCCTATTAATAAAGTGGGGATAACAGTCCTTTCCAACACCAATGGGTGCCATATGACTATAAATACATTAATGATTATGCAGTGCTCAGCTACCTCAGTAATGAGAGCCAAGACTGTAAGATCTTGGGGACTAGGAAAGTCTTTTTCATCTGTGCTTGTGCAGCACCTAGCACAAGGGGTCCTGGGCCATGATGGAGACGCTCAGTGCTATAGCAATATGAATAAATAACAATCATGCAGTATACCAGTATATTATCTGGCACAGTTTAACAGTCTTGGCATTGATATATGAAAACAGGCATTGACAATTATTTTAAAACTTCACCGAGCAGGAGGGATTGAATCTGCAGCCATGCTGTACATACTTCTTCCAGTCAGCCCTGGAGTGGCTGCAAAGCTGGGCCCAGAAAGAATTTAAGGTCTCTTTCTTGATCTGATGTTTACACTGTAAGGCATAAAGCTGTTAGCACTGGTTGTTATCTTTCATTTTTAAGTTTCCGTTTGGGTCAGGTTATCCCTCAGGCCTTTGTGTTCAAGTTGGAAATTCCATGCCTAACTTCCGACAGAAATGGCCCAAGATCAAAGATGCACTGTTTAATACAGATCAGTAAGTATTTCAAAGGCATTTCTTTTGTTCCTTTGCTAAACTGTCCCAGTGGCTCATGGAACATTTTCAGGTGATAGGGAGCCCTTTGCCACTAGATCATCAGTCCAGAAACAGCCCAGCTTAGTGGCGACTGAAGCTCTGTAGCACACCACAGCTGTTCAATGAACAGTGTGAAATGAGTAGAGGGTGGGGTATCTAAGCCCAATTCCTAATGTACAAGTAAAATTAACACACACAATCTTGTCACATCTGGCACAATCAACTGCACAGGTGATGTGAATGGGACAGCTCACTAATAAGCCTCCAGGCCCCTCAAGAAGGACCCTCCAGGGGCACATCAATGAAGCACACCTTGCCACTGAACGTGGTTTTTGGAACAAAGTCATTAGTCTCCAGGGCTGTCAGGTCATCACTTTACACCACTGCTAAAATGGAAACATCTAGCACTGAGGGAAATATATAGCTCCTACAACACTTTTCTTCCTGTTCTTCATAACTTGGTTCTTCAATATGACACAGACTTTTTAAATATTTACTGTAAAACAGGAAATGAGTTTGACAGGAAATGTAGCTACCCTGATCTCCACAGGAGCTGACATTCATAGGAGTTCCATTAGTGAGAAGTGATGGTTATTGGTACCCAAGTTTTAAAGAAACTGATCTCTGCCAATTCCTTTGTTGACACATGCAGTCAAATTTGACTCTCAATTACATTCGAGTAACCTGTCAGCTCCTCTGATGCGAACAAGAGCAGAATTTAGCTTGTGATCCACTATACAGTTGTTCTCCATGTAATGATGACCAAAAAAAAAAGCTTGAACAGTGTATCCAACTAGTGGAGACAAGTAGCAAAAGCCATCACTAGCAGGCAAATGAAACAGTTGCAAAATGGGAGCAGCGGCATCTGTCTCATCAGCCCATTGAGCAGGAGTTGGATCCTTTTTGACCTTCCCCCCCCCTCACACTTGGCTGCTGGTTCTCAAACAGCAGAGTGTATCCGAGAGAACAATGCTGATTTTCGATGTAAGACACAAATCAATGAAAAAAAGCACATTTATTCCCTTCCCCCTCTCTCCAGAATCCAAGGAGCACTGAGCTTGTCTCTCCATATTACGGCTCTGACAGAAGATGGCCCGAGCTATGCCACGAGTACCCAGAATGCTTCCTTGCTTTAATAAAACCAGTGCATCAAAAACAGAGAGAGAGAAGTAATGTCATCCCGCACTTATTCCACAGCATCCACTGAAATCTGCAAAGTACGGACTAGCATGAGAGGTGAAAGGAAGGTGGCAGGGAGAAAGCCACACTTTGCAGAACTATGTCTTTATCAACAAAACAAGCCATTCTACATCCTGTTGTCAACCTACACTTCCGTCCCTTCATCCCTGTCTCAGGGTGAATAATGATTTGAGGCTCCGGAGAGATTCCCCCTTTGTGTTAGTCCTACTATTGAAAGGACATCTCTGTTGCCTGCATAACGAGACAGCTCCAAAGCACTGGCTTTTAAGGTTTGGTTGGGCTGGTTCAGGCACTCAAGGAGGACCTCTGAAACAGTTCCATACAAGCTGATTCTTTCAGGATCTTTGCTGGTCAATTTATAGGTAAGCAGTGGTTTCCACAGCATAATGTCTTCTGCTAAAAAGGCCAGCTTTTTCAGAGAGGATTGTGAATGATTTTCTTTTAGTCACATACTGGAGTTGTAATAGCACGGGAAATGTAGGTTGTAGGGTCATAAAAATTCATAAAGGAGAGGAATAAACCAGAGAAAAATCAGGAGGCTATTACAGATATCTAGAATAGTAGATTGGATATTAGGAAAAACTTTCTCACTAGGAGGGTGGTGAAGCATTGGAATGGGTTACCTAGGGAGGTGGTAGAATCTCCATCTTTGGAGATTTTTAAGGCTCGGTTAGACAAAACCCTGGCTGGGGTGATTTAGTGGGAGTGGTCCTGCTTTTCAGCAGGGGGTTGGACTAGATGACCTTGTGAGGTCCCTTCCATCCCTATTGTTCTATGATTTCAATTAAAAACCCTGTAAAAATAGATTAGGATTTCAAAGATCCAGTAACAAAATTCTAGTAATCCTTACTCCTTAAGACTCATCTTTAAGTAGAAGAAAGTGTTTCCTAAAGCCTAGGCTCAGGGCAAAAAAAATCAGAAATTGAGCCCTCTCCTCACCTTTAAAAAAAATTACTCAAGGAGAGAACTGAGGGTTGGAGAGCTATCCTGCATTCACTTTGAAGAGGAAGCTCCTCTCCTGGAGGGCTGCACCTGGCTCTAAGGATTGCAATCTGGTACACAGGGCTGCTGCACCATTCAAGTTTGGCCTGGCTGCCCCTTTAGGGTAACTCAGTTAAGTCAGAGGCATTGTGACCCAATGCACAGGGCTTCAGCAGCACTCAATTTTGCACTTGGTCACATCACCGCTTGGCTGGGGGCTCCTCTCAAAGAGGTAGGTGGCCCAGCACAAACAGCCCCTTTTGCTCATTCCCCAGTCAGCCCCACCTGTGCTAAGGTCTAACCTGCACTGACTTCTAGCTGCAGGTGAATTCTGGAAGGCTGGAGGTCAATTTACAGAATCCCTTCTTGGCATCTCTTTTAATTTCAGCCAGTCAACCCCTTCCACGTTTGTGTCTGTGACCCAAGCTAGGAGAACATGTGCCTTTGTTTTGCTGTAAGGCAATGATTTTCAGACTATTTGTATTGGGAACTCCTTAGACAAGCAAGCCTCTGAGCGCAACCTCCTGATGCCAGTGGATGCCCCCCATATCTCCTGGCTTCTCCAGTCCCCCTTCATCCCTAGCCTCTGCAGTGTCTCCACTCTCCCTGCACTCTGTTGGAGAAACTGACCTGCAGTCACAAAGCTGCTGGTATTGTAGCTTGCTCCCTGCACAAACACTGCTCCTTTGCATGCCCCTAGAGAATTGGGGGTCAAGAATCAACTTCATGGCCCCTGTTCCCCAGGTGGGCTGTGCAAGAGAAGGGCAGAGAGCTGTAGCTCCTGACGCTGGCCTCACAGCTCAGCCTAGCCAGGAAAAGTGACCAGGATGCAGGGAACCCTAGCACTGCTTTTTCTCCCCCCCTTCACAGACCCCTAGTGGGGTGCAGAGGACCGTGGGGATGGAGGGGTGAATAGTAGCTGTTTACTACCACTTACCTTCTCCTGTTCCTCTACAGGGAGGAAAAAGGAAGGCTCAGTCCCACCCTTGGCCAGGGTTCACAGCTGGTGACCCACACAATGACCCCAGTTTCAGAAACAATACTCAAGGGGCTAGTCTGCAGAAGAGCTTGCTGCAGCTACTTGCTAGTCCCAGTGCATTCCTACAGCTCAAACCATAGCTGCACAAGGGGCTTGGCACTGAAAAGCTACAATTCACACTCTGACCATAGCTTTGTGGTTGCAACTTAAAACTAGTTTTCACCCCTTCATCCTTCGCTGCCCTGGAGGAAACAAAGGGCTGCCAACAGGAACCCCTCCCCATAAATGAGGAACAGAAACAGCCTTAGAATTACACAAAGATCCACACCCACTCACAAGACTGCTAGTTCCTTCCCCAGCTCCTCACCTGGCAGCTGCATTCCTAGCACCAGGGGGCCCTGTTCGCCGGTATAAATAGCCAGACTAAAGGTAAAAACAGCGTGCGATTGAGCCCCTGGTGGCTACAGAGCCAGTTCTGAGGCAAAAGCATTGGTAACCTGGTGTCTGTGCTTTGTGCTAGAGATGGTGCTTGGTATACCGTGTCAAAGAAGACTTTTAATAGGCCATGTACACACAATCACCTTTTTGCGCAATAAGGCTCCTTACCGCCCGATAAATCTTCCAGTGTACACACGAGCATTTTCCCTCTTGTGCAGCAATAGCCTCTTGTCCTGCAACAGTTAAACCACTCACATCGAGACTGGTTAGGCTTACCACGGAACAGCTGTTCCATGGTAGAGCTCGTGTGTACAGTTTTTCCGAATTTGACAGCCTCCGGAAATGTCCCAGAATGCCAATCGAGGCCACTCTGGGACATTGGAGCTGTCAAATATGTCAATTTCACTGTTCTAGCAGAGCAGTGAAATTGACAACTGTTGGAGCCACCAGGTTCGGCGGCTCCTGGGGATTGCCCCCCTGGACTGGTGCTCCTGTTTGGGAGCCCCCAAGCACAGGTGGCTTCAGCCCCTTTGGCTGCTGCCGGGGCTGGGGGCTCCTAACCGTGAGTCCCTCAGCCTCTGTGGCAGGCAGCTCCTCCAGGACCTGCTCCCTGTGAGCTGCCCCAGCAGGCAGCTCGCAGGCAGCAGGAGTTCCAAGACCAGATGCTCCGCTGACAGGGGAACCTCGGGGATCCCCTGTCAACTGGCAGCTGCCCTGGCTCCACCTGACAGGGGATCCCCAAGCTTGGTGACTGGGCTTCCGGGGCTGGCGGTTCAGTGCCGCAGCCCCCCACAGCCACCCGAATCCCACTGGGCTTTGGGAGGCAGCAGGGACTGCAGCCGGCCCCCTAGCCCAGTGAACCCCTGGGGCAGCCCACTGGCAGCCAAAAGGCTGGCTGTGGGCAGTGCATGGTGGGACAGGTGTCCACCATACACTGCTCCTTGTAGCGATACTTCAAAGGAGCGTGTGAATGCTCCTTTGCGCTACAAGGAGTACGTATGTACAGAGAAAAGCGCTATATTTATAGTGCTTTCCTTGTCCCACAACAGGGTGCCCCCCCCGCCACTGTGGACCTCTCCCAGGTCCACCTAGCCCTGAGAAGTCGACCTAGGCATCCAGTGTGTAGCTAACATCGACCTAAATTAGCAAGTGTAGACATAGCCCATGGTACTTCCCTGCCTCCCAGGGTGTTGTGAGGTTCTCCCATCCCCAGCAATGGTTGCCAAAAGACATATTTCAAACAGGGGAATGTTGGTGCTTACATGAATTAATCCCCCCAGGCAGGGGATTAAAATAAACCTAAATAGAGAGTTTGCCTTAAACAAAACAGCCACCTGGGAAATAACACTATGCATGTCCCTTCCTTGCTGGGACTCCTGGCTGTGAAGCTCTGTCTTCATAAGTGATTCCCTCACAATATTTAGGAACACAAAGCAAATGCTTAACTATCCCTTCCCTTTCACTAGTGAAGAGAAGGAGGAGAAATCAGAGCAAACTATTGTCTTGGATATGGCATGCAAATGAAAAACATTGAAGGGCAGTAAGAAAAGCTGAGGGGAAACAAAATTAGACAGAAGAAAGAACTATCATTGGGGAGGAGAGCTAAATACCTGGGGAAAAACTGAGGCAAAGGAAACATTGAAAGAGAAAAAATCTGAGTCTGTGGAATAGAAAAAGGGGTCATCTAAATATACTGGTTTTAATATTATACAAAGTCTGAAGCATACCTCAATCTCATTTAAAAGAAGAAAAAAAAAAAAAACACCTCAGAGGAAACTGCAGTTTATCTCATCCACAACGAACCTTGTGAGCTACTTTTTCTCCTCATGTCAATTAGCATTAGAGACTGATGAAAAAAAAGCTTTAATCTAGACTCTTACAATACAATGGTTTTGTTATAAAATGCATTGAACAGAGGCAAGTAACAGTGATAAAAAATATAAATATATGGGTGAGAAAGGATTTATTCAACAAGGAGACAAACAGCACCAGCTTATTGTTGCTACATTTCCACCCCCACCCTTAATTAGCATAACCCCAGCTGTTAAAGAGACTAATTCATAAACAGACCTTCCTTTATTCGGGATCTCTTTTCTGAAAGAAGCACAGCTCCTGTTGAAGAGAAACCAGGTAGATTTAAACAAATGGACTAAAAAAAAAAGTGTAGGAAAAAGAAATGTGATAAAACTTTGGATAGTGTACAGCCTTTGTTCAGTCTGACTGCTAAAGGAGTAAGAAGAAAGGGAAAAGAATCTAACCCTTTATTCAGTGAGACTGGAACATTTCAGGCTTCTTTCTCACAAGTGATAAAAATTTCTGAGTATTAGTGTCATTAACAGGGACTGTCACGGAATTTTAACTGCACTTAGGACCTGAGCTTGCAAGGGCTTCTGTGTGGATGCAATACCTTTATGGATTTCATGCAGGTTTGGGGGTCCATATACCACTCTGTCTCCCAACTGGCAATATTGTATATGAAACAGGGAGGATTTAGCAGTGAGTGATTCAGCTGGGTGTATAGTCTCAAGTTTTCTGTTTAGACTGAAAGTTAATATAGTGCTACAAATGAGAAGAGAAATGCAGGGTTAAATGTGCAGCACTTTACAGTTCCCAGTTATTACAGGAGAGGGATGTGATGTAGTGTTGAATTACCAAACCTTACAAATGTAAAATTGGAATAAATCTCATAACATGCATAAGGAATAAGGTGAGGATGGAGTAATTGTGGGGGTGGTGTTATCTACTGGAAATGGCATAGACAGAAACTCAGAAGTCCTTGGATGAAGTCCTGTTGATTTCAGTGAGACCCAGTATTTTATCCCTGGGAGCTATTCCTAGCTCTGTCACTGGTCACCTATGCTTACCTTGACAAGTCATTTCTCCTCACTGTGCCTTTATTTCCAATCCAGTCAATTGTCTGTCATGTCTTTCTAGATAGTAAGAACTCTGGGCAGTGAGTGTTTGTCTCCAACTTAACAAAAATTGAGGCCCCAATCTCAGCTCGGCCTCTCTAAAGTGCTACTCTAGTCCAAATAATAATTCGTTTGTTTGCAAAGTGCCTTGGAAATGTGAATTGCCATATTGGTGCTAAATCCCAGGCTTCTTCGGTGATGGGAAGAAGTAGCCCCAAACCTGGAATTAACTGGAAAACTTGGGTTCTAAAGACAATTGTAATACAGTTTGTTTATCATTTAATGGTAGCATCAAAGTCAATGCCAATACCAGGATGCAAAACAGGCTTTTGTTATTTTACTAGTTTTTAAAAACTTTCCTGCAGTGTTTATAAATCAAACATCTAAAGATCTGTGCTACCCATTTGTATATTTTAAAAAATCATTTTTTATTTTTTGTTTTTGTTTAGTACAGTGGAAATAAGAAGGCTTAATTCAGGCTCTGTCTTGGTTATGTGCAGGTCTTTCACTTGGCAAGGAACATTTCCAAGTTTAGTAGATCTAAAGCTTGACTTTATTTTGAATGTTTTAATGTTGGTATGAGAATTCTGCTATGGTATTTTAAAGGGCAAACCTAAAGTTCTTTCTTCAGTTAAACTCTATGCAGTACAAACTGTGAGCCCAAACTTTGGGGTTTGGACCTATTTTCCTAAAACTCTCTTTATACAGTCCAGTGCTCCTAAACAACCCTACAATAATAACTCAGTAGACATAAGCCAGCACTCATGAGTCTTCTGTAGTAACAAACCAGCATGTACAATACAGAACTCACAAGAGCCGGAATAGAAATAAAACTTATTTGCACAGCTTTCCTTGTATGATGGAATGTTAAGCAAGTACAGTTTCACTTTCAGGTTTACAAGGGGTTATTTCAAAACACTGAGTTGGAAAGAAGTTTGTTTGTTTGTTTGTTTTTTAATTAGAAAAATGCCTTAAGAGTTTTTCCTTTTAAATACATTTATGGACACTGAGCAGCAGTGAACCGGAAAGTGCTCCAGAGGCAGCAGGCAGGGCTATCCAGAAATACCCAGCCAGGGAACCAGGCTCCAAGTCCCAGTCTGTTGTTGGCTCTGTTGTACTTTTCATTTATTCAAACTCAGCAGGAAAAAAGTAATTTCTGTGTGGAAACGGTCACTCTATATTATTTCCACATCCCTGCAGCCTCTTCTGTTCTCTTAAGGCAGCCACCAGTTTGTTAGCAGTGAAGGGTGTTGCAAGTAAGCGTTGGCACTAGGAGAGTGTCTCATCTGACCCTAAAGACAAGGTGAGATTCATATTGCACTGGAACATAGAAAAGAGAGTGGCAAGAAAGGGAGAAAATGGTTTGTCTCTTAATTTGTATCACAGATATAAAGGATTCTTAACTACACATTTTTTTTGTTAGTGATTATTTTGGATAACAACAGAGTCCTGTGGCACTTTTAAAGACTAACAGATCTATTTATCACATGAGCTTTCGTGAGAGAAAATCCTAGACGAAGTGGGATTTTCTCCCACAAAAGCTCATGCGATAAATAGATCTGTTAGTCTTTAAAAGTGCCACAGGACTCTGTTGTTTTTCTACAATAGACTAACACGGCTACCCCTTTGGAATTTGACTATTTTGGATAAGGATTTATTATTGGGATATGTGGGCTCCTGGTTTGCATCTAGCTTAGTTTGATAAGTCAGCAAAAGTTGTTAACGTATGATGATTGCTCAGTGGACCAAATGAAATGAATTTGGTTGGTCTCAGCCAAGTTCCTACTGGGCACCAGTCCACACAACTCAAAAGCTACCACTGCAATTGGCAGTCTAAGCAGAGAGGCCAGAGGTTAAATGGTCAATGGAGACTCCATCTCTTAGAACTGATTCTTCCAGGTCAGGGTGCAAGCATGTTGTCCAGTTGGAGCAGTGTGTTTGTGAATGGTTATCCCTGTTGCGTATAATCAGTGGCTAGGCAGAGTTCTCTGTCTTGGGTATGTCTACACCAAGGGTTCTTGGTCTTTTCTCTTCCACAACACAGTTGCCACCAACACCAACTGTGCCAACACAGGAGGGCCCCCCCCAAAAGGGCTGCTGTCAGGAGTTTTGGGGGTGGCTTTTTTTCCACGCTGCAGTTGGCCCATGTCAACTGAATCCAGCCTAAGCCTGGACATCTACAGTGTAATTTTATAGTGCTGCAGTCTACGCCTCAAGTCAACTGACATGGGCCAAATGTGGGTGTTTTACTGCATGTTGAGATACCCTAGCACTGAATGTACGTAAAGATACAATGGAACAATTCAGAAAAGCTTGTGTGTGCTTTAAACAGAGGCAGCTATTGGCGTAGGCGAAGCAGGCACATGCCTATTGCCCCAAGTAGTAAGGGGCCCCCTTGCCTGCTTCGCCTACCCCAAAAGCCATGTCTGTCTCGGTTGGCAGCAGGAGGAGCTGGCCCCTGGGGCTGGGGCCACAGGGCGGAGCTGGAGGTGAGGAGCTGGGGCCACTGAGGGGTTCCCACACAGACTTATAGGGAGCCCCCTGTGGGCCTATAGGGGGCCTCATAATGGGCCTTCGCCTAGGGCCCCCAATAGCCAAAGGCCAACTCTGGCTTTAAAGAATAGTCAATCTAAAGCAATGAACTGGAATTATCTGGAGCCAGTAATATTGGCATACTTCATTCTATTAGTTGGAGTTCCTTGAACCCAGATTGTTGCAAAATTATGTTGTAAGATATAGTAGCTGAAATAACATCATCTTGATGTATGCAACTGTTTTGACTGGCTCTGTCCATTGACTACATTGTTATAATGAAATCTGTGTTTTCTGAAATTATTCAGATGTGCTCATATGTTTGAGGGATGCTGTGGCTGCCATTAAAATTTTAGCATTTGTCTGCTTCAGTGGTTCTTAACCTATTTACCATTGTGGGCCGCATATGCAGCTCTCTACGCATTATGTGGATTATATATAATTATATACATCATCTATATGGTCCTGAGGATGTCACATGGTTTGCAGTTGTGTACTGATGGGGCCACAAGTGGCTTGCAGGTTGCAGGTTGAGAACTGGTCTACAGTGTCTGAATCACCATATGTTTCTCCTGCTGCTTAAATCCCTGTAAATAATCTGAATGAGGTCAGAATCCAGTGCCCAGAGAAAAAAGAGTTCAGAAGTGACTAGTGATTTGTGTTATCTATTGGCAAATGGGGACCAGCTCCTGGTGCTGATGGAGAATTAATTATTGCTTTCTCTGGGGATAACCAGTTATAGCTGAGCAAATAATGAAAAAAAAATTATTGTAAATATAACGCTAACTGCATTGACTATATTTGGGAATGAGAGAATAATCACAGTCGTTAGAGAAAACAGCACAAAATTAAATGAATTTATTCAAATGTTATGCAAACAGTTTTAGTCACAATAATTCCTAGCCTGAAAGTTCCACTTGCAAAGTGTGAAGAGAAACAGTGATGAGTTGGGACACATGTGTCGCTTGCTAGTTAAGTCACATTCTGAAAGATTAAAGAATGCTGTTGACTGGTGCTGCCCCCTACAGTTGGATCACGGTGAGGCTCTCCACGGAGACAAATTGCCTACACCCCAAAAGAGAGGGGTGCAGTGGGCTTTTTGTTTGTTTGTTTTTTACAACGTGAAATTGACTGTTCTCTTGGTCCAAAAGACAGGGATGGAGTAGGTGGTGGCGGAGTGCCAACTCTGATGACTGACATCCTCTGTCGTACTCCTCTTTCTATAGGTATAATAGTGTAAATAAAGCGTCCTGTGAGCATTTACTTGCCTCAGCCCTGACCCCTGGGACCATCTCTCGTGGTGAGCGGTATTTTAGTTTCTATGTTATCAGATGTTTGGTGACCCCCTGGTAACACTGGCAGCAAGGGAGCCAGTTTGTTAATGTGAACATCCACAGGGAACTGGAGTGAGATCCACCAGCTGACTTCACCTGTTCAAAGTCACTGAATCGGCACCAGTCTGTGAAATCTCAGCTCCTTTGATGTTAATGGGAGTCTTGCCATTGATGTTCAGCAAGTAACTAACTACCTCTAGTAGCTAGTATCAACCTGGAGTGGATCAGAACCCAATGTCATAAAGATGAAAAACTCAGTGTTCCATGTTTCATGCTGGCACATCGTTGTGTTAGTCCAGCTATGTTGTTGTAAAATATACATACAGTTGCAAGGAAAATTATCTCCAAAGAGAGAATTTTTCCCCCCTAGCAGGGCCGTATCTCAGACAACTATCTATCTTTATCCTGGCATCTTTAGTTTGTTTTCCCAGATCTTAACAAGAACAAAACACAAAAAAACCTGGTGCTTCACAGAGCTAGTTTCTCTCCTCTTTCCCTCCTATTCACCCCTACCTTGAGACTGTATAGCAATTACCTTCCTTGCTAAGGCCTTCTCTACACTAGAGGTCTCAGTCAGCATTGTTCAGCCACTGGCTTAGCTGCACAAGTACAAAGCTCGAACATAGGCCAAAGTACAAGCTGCAGATTGCACGATGGTGTTTGCCCCCAGATGAAAGTGGGTATGCTGTACTAGTGCAAAAATTGTAATTTATGGAGTTTTGCTTGTTTACATGAGAGGTTTACACTCGTATAGTTACACTATCTGACCACCAATAACTGAAACTGGGGCAAACCCTCAGTGCAAACTAAGCTTAGGTTCAGTGCCCAAGATTTTCTGAAGTGACTCCTGATATGGTGCCCAACTTGAGACCCTTTAAAATAGTCTGAGTTTTTTAGAAAAGTGTTTGAAAATTGGGGCCATTTAAGGTATCTCAAGTTGGGCACCCAAAAATCACTAGTTACTTCTGAAAACTTTCCCTTCTAGGGCACTGGATTCTGATCTAGCTCAGATTATTTGACTTTTAATAGCAAACGTGCACCGTCTCCATACAAACTTGAACATTACTACACACTTGTGAACTTGCATATGCACGCTAACACATTGCCTAGACACTCAAGCATACATAAGCTGCATGATCATTCTTTTTATCTGCTGCAGTCTGCCTGAGCAGAATGCCCTGTGAGATATGTTTGAATAGTGCCATTTCACATAATTTATATTTACAATATATTGACAATTTAATATAAACTGTAAGGACTGTTCATTCAGCTCCTAATAATGTAGTATGGTCATTGGAGCCATAATGCTGCTGCTTCATGGCAAACAGAAACTCAGGCCTTGTATACACGATCACTTTATCGCGCATTAACAATCATTACCGCGTGATACCAACAACAGCGTACACACGTGCAATAGGGCTGTTGCATGTTAACTGCCTTGTTGTAGTGCAATACAAAAACCACCTCGACGAGGGTTGTAGCAGTTAACGCAGAACAGCTGTTGAGCCTTTCCACTCGTGTGTACGCTTACCGCACAATGATTGGCCTCCGGAACAGTCCCAGCATTCCAAAGTCGTCCTCTTTGGTCTTCCCCCCACCCGCTCTGTGGCTGTGACGAAACAGTCCCCACCTTGATCAGATTCCCAGGATTTTCGAATTTCTCGTGTTTCACTTCCTGTTCTCTTCCTCGTGGAGTGGAGTGCAGCTCCGATCATCAGTAGCAATGGCGGCCCGTCGTGGAAGACGTGCACCCATTTGGAGCACGGCAGAGGTGCTGGACCTGATCAGCATCTGGGGAGAGTCCACTGTGCAGGCGCAGCTATGCGGCAGCACGCGAAATTATGATACATTTGGCATAATTTCTTGGGCCATGTCAGAGAGAGGTTATGATAGAGACACTGTGCAGTGCAGATCAAAGGTGAAGGAGCTAAGAATAACCTATCACCGAGCAAAGGAGGCAAACCGCCGTTCTGGATCAGCGCCTGCTACATGCAAGTACTATAAAGAGATAGAAGCCATCCTCAGTGGGGACCCCACAACCACTGCAAAGTGTCCTGTGGACACATCGGGGCCCCCCCCCCCCATCCACTGAATGCCAGACCCGAGCAGGATGAGGATGTGATCGATGAGGAGGAGGAGATGGAGGATGACCTGGAGGAAAGCGCAACAGCATGTAGCCAGGAGCTCTTCTGCACCCCTGCTGAGACGTCCACCCAAGATATGAATTGCAGCGTGTCCTCTGAGGCGGCAGAGGAGGGTTCCGGTAAGTTTCTCTTTCGTGCAGCTATGGCTCCTGCTAAAATATCATTGTCCTGGGTGGGGGTGTTTGCTGTCTCGGTGCCCTCTGTGCACGCTCTTCACTCTGCATTCTTTAGAAGTGCATCAACACAAGCAGTGACTGTCAAAAAATCATCTGTATTTAGGTCAGTAAAGGTTTCCTCGATGTACCTCCAGAGCCTACTACTCAGGTTAGATAGGAGAGCATTTGTGTCTACGCTCCCAAAGACGGATACTCTGTCTCTCCAGCTGCAAAGCACAGCCCTGGGAACCATGCAGCAGCATACGGTCCTGGCTTGCAACCGGTGGCATGTAGGATATGTATTCTAGCTGGCAGGGGCACTCTGAGGAGAGAGATATCAGGTTCCATCTGTGTGCCCTGTGCAGAATGTTAGCCCCCAGAAAGCTTTCTATTAGGACGTACCTTGTCCGCTTCAGCGAAGCATAGGATGTTGACTGCCCTGCACCTACCAGTGGAATGTGCTACTGGAAGGTTACATTGGTTATCTAGGCTCTGTGTTAACAACAGCTTTATTATTATTATTTTTTTTAGATTGGACCTTCACAAGGCCGGTGTCTACCCCAGCTGACCGCATGAGAAACATTCGGCGGGAAACAGGGAGGATATGTTTCAGGACCTGCTGAAAACAGCACAGGAATCCGCAAGGGAGAATCGAGCCTGGAGAGAGGAATCCCAACAGAGGAGGCAGAAACACAGGGACGAACTGATAAGCGTGATGAAGGAGCAAACAGAACTGCTCAAGAGCATGATTGCTTTGCAGACCCAGGCGATTAATGTACGGGCTCCACTCCAGACAGTTCAACCGTGTCTGCCTCCCACACCCCGTAGTCCTTCAAAGCATTTCTTTGAAGGCCACCCGTCCCCCTGGTACACTGCAACATCCAGTCCCTCACAGAGCTACTTTTTAGAGACCCGCAGCTACACCCACCTGTAACCCCCCCTTTAGGTTTTAATAAAAACAGTGACAAATAATTTGAAGAGTGGCTTTATTTGTACACATTGAAAATCTCATAAGGTGCACCTGAAGCATCCTGGAAGTTAACGAGGGGAGGGCATCATTGAAATGGTCCCTGAGTGCCTCACTTATGCGAGCAGCTTCTCCTTGGGCCCCCCTAATACTCCTAGTGGCTGGCTGTTTGTATGCTTCCTCGAGGCGCTGTGCCTCCATAGCCCACCCCGGGGAAAACTTTTCTCCCCTACTTTCACAAATCTTATAAAGGACACAGCATAACGCAATCACAGCAGGGATGTTGTCCTCCGCCAAGTCCAGCCTCCCATACAAACATCGCCAGCGCCCTTTTAAACAGCCGAAGGCACACTCCACAGTCATTCTGCAGCGGCTCAATCTGTAATTGAACCGCTCCTTGCTGTGATCCAGGTTCCTGGTGTACGGCTTCATGAGCCATGGCATCAGTGGGTATGCTGGGTCTCCGAGGATGACTATGGGCATCTCCACATCCCCCACAGTAATTTTTTGATCTGGAAAGAAGGTACCCCTTGCAGCTTCCGGTACAGACCAGTGTTCCTGAAAATGCAGGCATCATGCACCTTTCCCGACCACCCAGCATTGATGTCCATAAAACACCCCTTGTGAGCCACGAGTGCTTGCAGCACCATGGAGAAGTAGCCCTTCCTGTTGATATACTCGGTCGCGAGATGGTCTGGAGCCAAAATAGGGATGTGTGTGCCGTCTATGGCTCCCCCACAGTTAGGGAATCCCATGGCAGCAAAGCCGTCCACAATCTCACGAACATTGCCCAACGTCACCGTCCTCCGTAGCAGAACGCGAATGATGGCTCGGCACACTTGTGAGAGGGCTAATCCGACGGTGGACCTCCCGACTCCAAACTGGTTTGCAACCAACCGGTAGCAGTCAGGAGTCGCCATCTTCCAGACAGCAATCGCAACACGCTTCTCCACGGTTAGGGCTGACCTCATGTTGGTATCGTTACGTCGCAGGGCAGGGGCCAACTCTGAACACAGTTCCAGAAAGGTTGCTTTCCGCATTCGAAAGTTCTGTACCCACTGCTCGTCATCCCACAGCTGCATAATAATGCGATTCCCACCACTCAGTGCTCGTCTCTCGCGACCAGAAATGGCGTTGCACCGTGTGCAGATGATCGGTGAAGGAGCTGAGCAACGCGCTGCTGTTGCTCTGCATGGCATCGATCAGCCCCTGCTCCTCAGCATCCTTGTCTGACTGGGAGCTCATTGCGTACTGAGCAACCAGCCGAGATGTATTTAGAATGCTGAAGGTGACAGTGGAGATCAGAGCAGGATCCATGCTGTCACTGTTGTGATTGCTCGCAAGTAGTGCGTCACTGCACTGTTGAAAATAGGCGCGAGTTGCTATTGGCAACGAGGAAGACGCAAGGGGAACACAGTGCACCATGGGAAACTGAGATTTTACCCATGGCGCTTTGCGTTCCTTTCCTTCATCCCATGATTCCAAGCTCAGATTGAGGGAAAATTGAACTGTGGGATATGTGCCCAGAATTCATTGTGCTACACCGCGATATTGCAAAGAATTCTGTTGCGTTACAAGGAGCGACGTGTGTACGCGCTCTCCCGCAATAAAGGTCACGTGTTTTTTATAGCGCGATTGCCATGTTGCGCTTTAATCTGATCGTGTGTACATAGCCTCAGAGTGGGTTCTTCTTAGTGGCTAAAACTCTTCTGACAATCCTGGTTGCCCAAATCCAAACCATTTAAACCCAATGGTCAAGGATACGCTTGTGAAGGGTGATAGGAATCTTCTAACAGAGTAGGGACACAGGGCATTGGCACACAGGATGCCTTAAAGTTTCCATTGCACTTTAGCAGAGAAGACGGAGCTGTGAGTCTGTGTAATATTCAACCCCTTCTCCAAAACCACTATACCTTTTTTTTTTTTTTTTTTTTTTTTTAAAATAAAAAGTGCGGTGGAGATTATGGGCTTACCACAAAAGAAATTCTCTAGCTAAACAAACAAGGAGTCCTGTGGCACTTCTAAAGACTAACAAATTTATTTTTTGCATGAGTTTTCATGGACAAAGTCCCACTTCGTCCAATGCCAGAGTGGAGAAAACGCACAGTGAAAAAACTTACAGTAAGTTTTCTCCACTCTGGCATCTGATGAAGTGGGACTTCATCCACAAAAGCTTTTGTGAAAAATAAATTTGTTAGTCTTTAAGAGTGCCACAGAACTCCTTGTTTGTTTTGCTGAACTAGACCAGTGGTTCCCCATCTTTTCTCTGCTGTGGCACACCTTTGATACCTTTGATTATTTTGAGGCACACCACCATATAGTTTCCAAATGAACTCATGAATATTCATGAGCCAATGAGCCAATCCAGAACTCTTTGAATAGTTTCTCAAAAAATTCCTTGGCACACCTGTGTGCCATGACACACTGGTTGGGAAATACTGAACTAGACTAGCACAACTACCTCTTTGGAATTTGAAACTAATGTCTCTCTAGCTAAAGCATCTCACTCTTTCCTTGACCCCCTCTGTCCCTTAAACTCCTCTGTTCTCGCTTGATGAACTCTGAGTCCTTTTCCACTGACAGTATAGTTACATATGCATGAATGAATGGCTAGCCTGGAAGAATCAGGCCCACAGTTAATGGGCTTCATTTGACAATTGCTGTGGCTGAGACTTGCTCTAGCTAGGGGCCTGAGGGACAATCGCTTTCTGTATGAGTCAGTTGTCACTCAGGAGGAAATATCTCAATCAAACCAACCCCTTCTCACTCCTGTCTTTGCTGACTGAGGAGTAAGACTCATGCCTCCTGCTTTGTAAATGAAATGATTTTTTTGTGCTGTCACTGCCAGCCCTACCAGTTCAAGCTCTGATTGTGTCAGATCTTGAAAGGGAAGACTGTGCTACAGGTGACGTTGGGAATTTAGTACTCATTCTTCTGAGTCCCGAGTCCATCTCCCAGCAACTGGAGATAATTTCTTTCAAAGCAGACGTAAAATGAATGTCCTGACCACTTATATTCAGTACTGATCCCATGACACACTTTGCAAAGGAGGGTGTTAACCTCAAAGTCTTGGCCAGGCTCCAGCCGGGGTGAGTATATTCTGAGTACCTGAATATCCCCCTGCTGTTTCAAATCACTATGCTACTTTTCTTCACTTCCTATCTTAGCTGTTGCTATTCACTGCTGTGCAGCTGTTCTGCAGCAGCTGCATTCCACTCGAGAGGTGGCCGCATTTCAGGTGTGAATGAAGGGACTGCCCTATATGTAATAGCTTCAGATATGTTTCAGTTTCTTTGCCCAGGGTTTTGGGATGAAAGATGCTGTAGAAATAATGTAACATTATACCCCCATGTGCTCAGCACAGGAAGCTTCATGTGGCTACCCTTTTTGAGGGCTAGAACAATAAGAATAGAATTTTTCAGCTCCAGTGCACTGAGATAGCATGGCATAGCTATGTCAAGCTGAGCAATCTAGCTATCTACCAGCCACTCCATCTCCCTAGTCTTGCTTCAGCCAGGCCCAAGATAAGGCAGTTAGGGTTAGTTTGTGCTGAGGAAGTCATGCAATACCCCAGAGGAAATCAGTTCCTTGTCTGATAAAATTAACATTGGAGGCCTAATTCTGTCTCTCTGCAGAATGATTGATGAAATGAAGGGCTCTGGTGTTTTAAAAGGTTGTGTTTGGCCTTCAGCTAATTGTAGCTATCAAACGCACTAATGGCCCTGAGAAAATGGGGATGGGGGAGGGAAGGGAAAACCCTTTAAATATCTCTAGCTACTAAGTCCTTTGGCGGTGGGAAACATGTAGTAGCTCAGTAAGAATTGAAGCATAAGCTGATTGTGAAAGGGTGTGTGTGAGAGAGAGAGAGCTGAAGAGAGGAAGTTAATGTTGTGGCTGGTGGGGTACAGAGAGGATGGCAGCCTTTTTTATAGTGGGTATCAGATGTTAGTTAATGCACCATATGTCACCCCTGAAAGTTCCTCTCCTTTCCCTTGCATGCGCATAGAACAATTTCATTCTCTTTGTGTACATCAAGCTACCAAGATTTATCTTCTTCCTTTCTCCTAGCAGGGTATTAGAGAAGGAGGGGGGAGGGAGGGAAAGATGGAAGGGCTTCTGTATTATTGAGCTGAAGATTAGGGCACTTCAGACACTTCACGTGGTTTCCTTGTTAATCTCTAGTTTTGTAGACGCAAAGCTAAAGAGACCATTATTACCACAATACCTGAGCATCTCATAGTCCTCACAAAAATCCTGGGAGATAGGGAAGTACTATTATCCTATTTTACAGATAAAGAACTGAATCATGGGGAGACTATCTGCACTGGCACACTCAGGAAAATTAATCTGAATTAAAGATAGAGAGAGGATTAGTGAATAAGTGAATGGTGAATAAGTAGTATGCCCCACTTTGCACTTTCTCATAACAACAGAACAAGAGAGAGACAATGAAATTAGAAAGCAAAGACTTTAAAACCAATAAAAAGAAATACTTTTCTTTTGAAATACAACATGTAATTGATTTGTGGCACTCATTTACGCAAGATATTAAGGTCAAGAGCTCAGCAAGAATTAAAACAATGAATTGCTCTTTTACTTAAGTGATTTTAAGGCCAAAAGGGACCATTCTGAGCATCTAGTTTCACTCCCTGCATAACACACACCATCATAGAATTTCACCCAGTAGTAATTCCTACATCAAGTCCAATAGTTCGTGGTCAAAGGACAGGATACTATGCATTAATTTGTGGCACTCATTGACACAAGATATTAAGGTCAAGAGCTCAGCAAGATTTAAAACAATGAATTGCTCTTTTATTTACGTGAAAAAGGTATATAAAGGATACACACCCTCTGATTTCAGGGTATAATCTGACAACTAGATCTTGCGATCAGGAAAATCGTCCCCACTGAGATAGTTATTCCATAATTTCCTATTACTGTGTGCAGCAGACTGGTTGGTGGTTTGTTTTTGTTTTTAATATCCTCCTTTAAAACTGGCTATTGTCAGAGAAAACATCCTGTGCTAGGGTGTTCCGTTGGAGTAATGAAGTAGGCCATTCCAATGGATCTAGTTTTCATAAATTTTAAGGCCAAAAGAGACCATTCTGAGCATCTAGTCTCACTCCCTGAATAACACACACCATAGAATTTCACCCAGTAGTAATTCCTACATCAAGTCCAATAGTTCATGGTCAAAGGACAGGATAATATGCATTTGGATTGGAGCTGAGCTTTATCATTCTCTTCCCCACCAACTTCTCAATTCTGAACAAACCATAGGGGAACAGTGTGTGTGTTTGGCATTGTTTTCCCAATTTACTTAGGAAAGGCAGAATTGCCACTGTTCTGTCTCAGAAGAGCTATTTACTGCAATTACCAGATGACAACCTGACATTTGGAAGCTAAAAATACATGAAGTTTCACAACTTGTAATTACATTAGCGAGAGGCAGACAGTTCTGGGTCGTACCAGGGGGCTTACGAGATACACAACACCATACTTGGCCTTGAAAGAGATTAATTTTGCATTTTGAGAATCACCATTCAGACTCGAGCACAGAAGTACCCTGTTATGGTTTCAAGACTCTGTCTCCATTTGTTTGGAAGCATTTGGCAAAAGAGTACTGGGTTATTATGAATTCAAGCCTGTTATGTTGGCAAGTATCTTCATGGAAGATGTGAATTAAAAAGGTTAGAACTCTAGTGTTCACTGTGTTTTGGGAGGTGCTGTAGATGGTGATGATCTCATTGGGCCAACCCAATGGTAATTTGCTTGAGTGTTCCATAGTTCAGAACACGGTTCTGGCAGTTGTATCCTGATAAGAGTTTTGCTTCTGTTGCCTCGTTGTCTTTGTCAATTGCTTCAAATTAACTGGTAAGACAAGATCAGCAGTGAGGATATTGGTAGCTGACCCAAGCAACCATCTCTGTCAGTGCTGTTTTGTTTTTAATGGCTTCCTTGCTATGGACATATTCATAAGATGTAAGACCAATGCATTATGAAGCACATTTGTCAAGGAATGTCTCTACATAGCTGGCAATCACATGACCACCAAAAGTTTCAGTGGTGTGAAAAGAGCAGGGATGATGGACGTTCTTAGACTGAGCACCCAGCCAGTTTGTTTTAAGGATCTAACTAGAAGTGTAGATCTTTGATGTGCAAGAAGGCTATATAAAGTTTTTGGGATTTGCCACGATGATAATTACAGTGATACCACAGAGATGATCATTGTACATTTATATTAATTACACTGTGATGCTTTCTGGCTCTATCTTCGGAAACTCTCATTGTGGTGAGATCTCTGTATGTGCTATATGGCCACCACCAATGCCACCGGAGGTGGGCATCATACGAGGGTGGAAATAACCTTGCTGGGGAAGTCTCCGGAAATGGTGTTTTCAGAAGAGCAGCTTACATTGTGGTTAGAAACTCCAACCTTCATAACAGCTAGCTTACAAATCCCATGGTTCCCTTTTAACTCAGATACAAATTATTATTTGATGAAAATTAAAAAACCAAAACAGAACTTTAGCTTATTGTCTTTCACCTCTCATTATCATGGTAAAATTACCTTATCCCTTCTCTATACATGTAATGAAAACACATGAAATCATTAGGATTTATATAGACAGATGAGGCTGCCTTTTCATATTTACTTGGATGCCAAGAAACATGAGTCACCCTCTGTTATTAATTATTAGGCATGAAGAATGTGTGCTTTTTATGATTTTCATTATTCTGCGTTGTCTTAACTGTCACTGGCATACACACAGTCCTCGAGGAGGACTCCTTGTTGCCTTTTGCAAACATTTAATTACATGGAAATGGAAAAAAAAAAATCAAACAGGACTGTCATATGATTTGGAACACCTGAAGAAGAACTCTGTGTAAACTCAAAAGCTTCTCTCTCACCAAAAGAAGTTTGTCCAATAAAAGATATCATCTCACTCATCTTATCCTGGGACCTACACAGCTACAATGCTACTGCATACCTATAGTTTGCAAGCCAGATAGCCATCAGAAATGTAGAAATTGGAGAAGAAAGCATAGAAGGAGTTTTTAAAAACAACTTTTGGCTGGAATTCAGGTGCCATACATCCACTGAATTTTAATGAGAAATGGGAGCTCAACTTTCTTACGCTCCTATGGAAATCCTGGCCTAAGTGTGCAAATCCCTGTTGGATTAGAAATGGAGTTACCTTCTCACACAGATTCATCCAGCACCCGGGCCTGACCTAACTGTGCCTATAGCCATAGAACTTTGGTTGGTGTTCTTGCCATGGTTCATCATCTGTCACATGATGCCCCCCGTGGTATGATCAGTGTGACTTTTCTGTTCATTCCTGCCATGTAGTTGTGTGGTTTGATGCAAAATGTGCCACGTAAGGGTCCCTTTTGAATGCTCATAACATACTCTGCCTTATTTGTATGGTATCATGTTTCCTGCAGCATCATGTATTTGTACAGATGTGAAGCATGTTCCTAGGTCCTTCTCACGGCTCCGGGGGGGGGGGGGAGGCAGATGATCAGGGCTACCTCTCTGCATGGAGACTGAAGAGGTACATGACAAGGACAATGCAAATTGAGTTCCCTGGCTCAGGCTGAAAGAAGATCACCTCAGCCCCAGAAGAGGGAGGATGAGGGGGACTGGAAACAAGTAAACACACTTGAAAGGGTTAGGGGCTTTTGGCCAGAGAAACACCATCTCGAAAACATCTCCAACTACAAGAAGGATTGGGCCCTGCCTATGGAGAGGCAGAGACTGACTGCTAATCCATCATTTAGACAAACTTTGTGAGTAATCCTGGACAGTGATTTTAGGTTAGAATGTGTTTTATATCTTTTGCTTGTGGTAACGCCTGACACCTTTATTTGTGCATTGCTTTGCTATATACTCATTTAATACCATGTCCTAATCAATATCCTAGTATTCGTTTTATCTAAAGCGGTGTGAACTTTAGAGGGTGTGAATGAGCAGAGCTGGGGCATTCTCGTTTCTTCGATAAACAGGCAAACAGGAGTCTGTGAGCCTACTGTGATTGGGGAGGGTCCCAACCCCTTTAGGATGTAAGTTCCTGATGTGGTATCTGGGGGTTGAGGGTACTTGCTGGGGGATTGTCCCCTGAGTGGCTCTAACGTGCACATCCACAGCCTGGGACCGATTACATGCAGGAGGCTAGTGTGGACTGACCCAGTAGTGGGTGGCCAGACAGACTGTAGTGGAAGAAGGAGTTTTAGATAGGAGATCCAATCGAACAGTGTGAGTAATAGGGGTTGGATGAGGTGTTACGTAACTCACGCTAGAGAACTTGAAGATGACAGATACTGAACAGAGTATTTTACTGAGAACTAAAGAAGGACCATAGTTATGAGTTTTGCTCCAGGCAAAGGCACAATCCTTTATTCAACGTAAAGAGATAAATGCTGGCATGTAGAAGTAATGCCTTCAAGTTGGCAGCTGAAGGCAAGAAAATCTTGCTTAATAAGTATCTTTATCATATGATGCTGTACCAAAGAGAGCAGTGATTCATGGCAACTTAAACCTGTACTATAGGAAGACACTTCAGGAAATATTTGTCTTGAAGTGTTAGAGGCATGTGAGGTAAACTGGACTTGGGCTGTAAAATATACTGAAGCTTCAGGTAACTTAGTAGTTGTGAGGTGTAAAACTAACTATCTGGTGGAAAGAAGGTCTTGTGGTGAAGACACTGCACAGGGAGTTGTGTGATGTGGATTTATTTCCCAGCTCTGTCATGGACTTCTGGTCTGGCCTTGGCTAATTACCTTTTAAAAAAAATCTCTCTCCATTTCCCCATCTGTAAAATAGTGATAATGCTGCTTCTTTCCCTCATCCCCTTGACAGTTTAGATTGAAAGTTCTTTGGGTCAAGGATGGGCTCTTACACACCGGGCCGTCCCTTGGGGAGAGTGGGGCCCAGGGCCAATCACCCTAGGTGGGGCCCCGCCCCCCCATGCTGGTGGGGAGTGCAGCAGGCTGGCCCTCTTTGCCCCCAGAGACTCCGGTCGCCCCCCGGGGAGCCAGCCCTGGAAACCGAGGCTGCCCGCCAGGCAGCGGGGAGCCAACACTGTGGCCCCGGGGAGCCGAGACCCCAGCCCTGGCTCCGGGAGGAGCAGGGAGCTGAGGCCGTGGCCCCTGACCTGGGGGGCAGTGGGGAGCCGAGGCTGCGGCTGCCTGCTGGTGGGAAACCAGCCCCGAGTGAAGCTGCCGAGGCCCCAGCCGCAGCTGGGACCCCACCCCTGCCCCGCTCCTTGGCCTGCCTGCTCTGCCCTGGGGGCGGGGAACAGGGATGGCCCAGGGGGCAGGGGAAGCGCTCCTGGCCTGCCCCCGCTGGGAGCGGGACAGCGTGGGGCCCACCTAACCAAGGGGCCTGGGGCGATCGCCCCGTTCGCCCCCCCCCCCCCCCCCAAAGGACAGCCCTGCTTACACGTGTGTGTGTACAGCACTTGGTATGATGGAGGCCCTGGTACCAGCAGGGGCTGTAATGCTACCATAATACATAACTACATAAGTAGTAATAATGGCCGGGGGGGGAGGTGCATTGTCCAGTGGAGAAGAAATTACTTGGGTATCAGAATAATGCCTCCATTGAACACTCAGCTCTGCTGATTTGGTGCACCACTTCAGGATATGTCACTTCCTCTCTCCGTGCCTGAGCTGTAAAAATGGGAATAGTGATACTATGTTAAAGAAGTCTGAGATCCTCCAAAGGAAAACAAGATGTTAAGGACAACCTATTTTATTATGGTTCCTGATTGGTCCATGTTTGGCTCTGAGCTGTTGGATTGTTAAACCCTTATACTGCCTTCCACATGGTCCTCTATGCATTGTGAGACCACCCTAAGTTTATCTGCATGCCCCCACCCTGTCCATATCAAGCCCCTTTTAAAGATTGACTTCTCATTCTGCTGTGCTTACAGTGAGCTGAATTGACTTGTGTATATAAATTGTTCACCTTCCCCTAACCTGTTACCTGTCTGTCTCGAGATTATGAGGTTCCTGGAGCAGGGACCATTCTTCTTGGGTGTTTGGAAAGGATCTAAGGCCATGTACACACTACAGGAATAATCGCGCAACAAGCCCATTGTGCTTTAAAAGTCACATGGTTTTTGTAGCGCAGGATCGTGTACATACTCTGCCGCTTGTGACGGAACAGAGCCCCCCCTGCAATTCGCGATTTCACAAGAAACCCAATTGAATTGTGGGAACCTATCCCACAGTTCCATCCATCCTGATTTGGCACTAAGAATCCTGGGTAGAAGGAGAGTAGCGCTGAGCACCATGGGTAAAGTCTTGGTTTCCCATGGTGCATTCTGTTCCCCTTGCATCACGAGAGTTGCTACTAGCAACTCGCGCCCATTTTCAACAGTAGCGCATTGCTTCCCGGAAGTCCTTTGGCAGCAACATGGATCCAGGTCTGATCTCGACAGCATAATGAATACATCTCGGCTGGTGGCACAGTATGCGTTCAGCTCTGAATCAGACCAGGATTTGGATGACCCTGGGCTGGTGACTGCCATGCAGGACAACAGCACCGCATTGCTGAGCTCCTTCACAGAGCATCTGCACACGGTGCACCGCCGGTTCTGGTCACGAGAGACAAGCACCGAGTGGTGGAACCGCATTGTTTTGCAGGTGTGAGATGATGTCCAGTGGCTACAGAACTTTCGAATGTGGAAAGCCACATTCATGGAACTGTGTGAGGAGCTAGCCCCTGCCTTGCGACGCAAGGACACCAAAATGAGAGCCGCCCTCACCGTGGAGAAGCGTGTCGCAATCGCGCTGTGGAAAATGGCGACTCCAGACTGCTACCGCTTGGTCGCCAATCAGTTTGGAGTTGGCAGGTCGACCGTCGGGTTAGCACTTTCACAAGTGTGCAGAGCCATTAATCGTGTTCTGCTCCGGAGGACAGTGACATTGGGCAACGTGCGGGAGATCGTCGATGGATTCGCGGCCATGGGATTCCCGAACTGTGGAGGGGCAATAGACGGCATGCACATCCCTATTCTCGCTCTGGAGCATCTTGCGACTGAGTATATTAATAGGAAGGGCTACTTCTCCATGGTGCTTCAGGCACTCGTGGATCACAGGGGGCGTTTCACGGACATAAATGTGGGGTGGTCGGGTAAGGTGCATGATGCTCGCATTTTCCGGAACACGGGCCTGTACCAGAAGTTGCAGGCAGGGACCTTCTTCCCCGATGATAAAATCACTGTTGGGGATGTGGAGATGCCCATAGTCATCATAGAAGACCCAGCCTACCCACTGATGCCTTGGCTTATGAAGCCCTATACTGGAAATTTGGATCCCAGCAAGGAGCGTTTCAATTACCGGTTAAGCCAGTGCCGAATGACCGTGGAGTGCGCCTTTGGGCACTTAAAAGGCCGCTGGCGCTGTTTGTACGGGAGGCTAGACTTAAATGAGGACAACATTCCAGCCGTCATTGCGGCATGCTGTGTCCTGCATAACCTCTGTGAAAATAGGGGAGAGAAATTTCCCCCTTCATGGGACGTGGAGGCTGAGCGGCTAGAGTTTGCCTTCCAGCAGCCAGCCACTAGGAGTATCAGGGGGGCACAGCTGAGAGCTGTCTGCATAAGGGAGGCACTTAGGGTGCATTTTAGTGATGGGGACTCATAGGACGTATTGCATCACTGTGCAGTAGTGTTCCCAAGCACTATTGGGTGCTGATTGGGGGTGGAGGGATGGTGCCGGTGGGCGTGTACTGTGCTATGCTCGAATGAGTGAATACTAAACATGCAACAAGTAATCTTATTGTGTATCAATAAAGACACTGTGTAAAGTTCAAGTGATTCAATTTTATTATTATAAAACATTAAATATTTACAGTAAGCAGTGCCTGCAAAAGAGGCTATAGATGCGTGTAGGTGCGTGTCTCAATGCCATAGCTTGGTGCAGGAGTGGATGTAACATTGTACTAGGAGGGTCCCTGGGCTTCAAAGAACTGCTTTGAGGGAGAATGGGGCATAGGGGACAGAAAGTGTTGCTGTGGCTGCAGGGGGTGGTGAGCCTGGAGCAGCTGGGTCTGCAGACCAACCATGGTCTTCAGCAGTTGGGTCTGCTCCTGTAGGATACTTATGAGGGCATCCTTCTGCTTCTGCCTCTTCACATTGTTTTCTTTGCACTGCTGCCGGCACTCCTGCCTCCATTGTCTAGTCTCCCTTGCCGATGCCTCGTTGGACTGCATCAGCTCCTGGAAGATATCCTCCTTGCTCCTGCGAGGCCTCCTCCTTATCTGTCTCAGCCGGTCAGCTGGCGCAGACCACTGACCGGTGAAGGTCATTTCTAAGGAAAAATGAAACATCATAAGTAGTGCTATTGTTCTCACTTTGGTTAAGGAGCTGGTAATATGCTCTCCCACCACATTCCGCTGTGCCCACGGGACAGGCCATTGCTGGGGACTGAAAGGGCTTTTGCAAAGGAAGGTTCAGGTTGCCGAGACAAGACACACAGCTCCGTGAACTATTTGCAGTGCTTTGGGCGATTAGTTCACATATGGCACTGCCATGGAAGCCGATATCTCGCTGCTTAGAGTGCCTCTGCAAGCCAGAATGCATATCTTGCATGTCACTGGTTTTCAGCCAGGATCATACGCAGCAGGCTTGTGCGCAGCCATGGTTCCCACTGCTGTGCTTTGCAACTGCCGAGGGAGAGTATCCCTCTATGGGGGAGGGGAAACAGTTGCTCTCCCATTGAATTTAACTAGGAGGCTGTGGAAGTACATCGAGGACACCTTCAGTGATCTCAATGGAGAGGATTTCTTGGCAATTACAGCATGCATTGATGCACTGCTCATGTAATGCGGGTAGACCACCCCATCCAAAAAAGAAAAGAAAGGATGAAATTCAAAACACCTATTTCCTGCCCGCTCTTCATTTGCCTGCAAAGCTTATCCAGCTAGCATAGAAGCCTCTTCTGATGAAACTTACCAGAGCTCCCCTCTACTGCCTCCGAAGACAGTATGGAGAAGGAATCTGGGCAGCATGGGTCAGGTGGCGTGGAGAACAGCTCCTGGCTCCCTAGGTCGGCTGCATCGCTTTCACCCTCCAGGTCATCTTCCACCTCCACATCCTCATCGACGAATTGCCCGTCACCGTCTGCTCCAGTATCCTTTCCATGAGGGGGTGCTGACGTGTCCACAGGAGCTTTTGGGGTGGTTGTGGGATCCCCGCTCAGGATTGCTTCCAGCTCCTTGTAAAATCGGCATGTAGCCGGCGTTGAGCCGGAGCGCCGGTTTGCCTCTCTGGCTCTGTGGTACGTAATCCGCAGCTCCTTCACCTTTGACCTGCACCGAAGAGTGTCTCTCTCATATCCCTTCTCTGCCATGACCCGAGAAATCTGGCAAAAAATATCGAAATTCCGCCTGCTGCCACGTAACTGTGCCTGCACAGCAGACTCTCCCCAGATGCCTATGAGATCAAGCACCTTGGCTGTGGTCCAGACTGGAGCACGTTTGCTGCGCTGAGCCGCCATTGCTCTTGGAGTACACAGCTGCAGCTGCACTCCACACCAAGCAAACAGGAAGAGTGAAGAATTCAAAAATTCCCGGGAATGATGGGAGGGCAGGTACAGTCACGTCACAGCCACAGAGTACAGAAGGAAGTGCAGAAGGGATGGAATTGGAATTCTGGGACATTTCCGGAGGTTTCATATTGCGCGGCAACCGTACACACACGAACTATTGCGGAACAGCTGTTCCGCGGTAGCCGCTACCACCCTCGTTTTGGTGGTTTACATGTTGCACGGTAAGACGGCTGTTACCGCGCAATAACATGGATTTGTGTGTGGACGCTGTGCCTGTAATCGCGCGATAACAAGCATTATCGCGCAATAACTTTGCCGTGTGTACAAGGCCTAACACTTAGTGAGTGCTGCTGTAAATAAACAATAATAAAAATAGAGAGATGTGTAAAAATGTATCCAAGATGTTTCTGGAGATCCATAGACTGGATTTAGCGAGTCTGTAAAATGGTATTTTAAGTGTAGAGTTGCTTAACATAAGAAAATACTAGATAGTCAAACCAGGTTTTGTACTTGCCGATTTTTAACGTCTCAGAGTCTTTAAAGAAACTGCTTTCTGTGGCCCTGGTGGAAAGAGGATAGAAGCAGAAGGATCTTTTCCTGTGCATATAGAAATATTCATGAAGATGTTCAGATTTTACCAGGCTGGAGGGAGAGTACCATCAATAAATAAATAGCATTGATATCTTATGACATTAGTGAGGAGAGACTGACATTGTTTTGCTTTTATTTCCTTCTCTTTAAAAATATTCAGCTGTAATAGATGTTTTCAGCAAGTTTCTGAAGGTTTTATTAAAAAAAAACTGCGTTACACTCAAGGAATTCATTAAGCTCAGTGGGGGGACATTTGCCATGACAACTGTCCCTTAGCTTCTTGATAGGGTAACTCAGTGTCACAAAGTTGGCCCGCAGGTCTATTTGGTTGTCCTGATTTCAAACTGTAGAGGTTATCAGTGGGATGCTAGGAATGTATGTTGCTCAGCAGAGCAGTCACATATGTGAAGAGAAATACACAGTGTAAGCTGGTGGGGCCAACTCATTGGTTACTGCATCGAAAGCTCCCAAGTGTAGCAGAATTTCAGTCTTTTTATTGAGGAGTGGGTTTATTTTTTCAAAAGTGAACAGTCCAACATAAATTATAACATAAGCTGCTGCCTGGACCCTCCTATAAAACCTCTTCCTCAGGAGATGCCTCCAGCTAGGTCTGTCATCTAGCTGGTGTGGAGACCCCCCTTTCAGATGCTTTTCTCTAATAGTGGGTTTCTTGCAGGAATATTCCTGATCCTTGTAAGTCTATCTCCCTAACTCAGCTGCTTGCTTGCCTTTTATCTAAGGACTTTTGGCCTGCCAGCTAACAGATGATTTCTGGTCTCAAACCCAACAGATTGAAGGCAACAAATTAGTCAGAGGTGGAGGTAATTCCACTTGCCTGAAAGCAGGGCGGTCCCGTGGGAGGAGTGGGGCCCAGGGCCAGTTGGCCGAAGTGGGGCCCTGTTCCCATTGTGGAGGGGAGTGTGGCGGGCCAACCGGCCCGCTCCGCCCCCCAGGGAGCTGGCCCTGGGCTGGGAGCCAGCTCTGGCTGGGAGTGGGACAGTGCAGGGCCCACGTAACCATGGGGCCCGGGGCGATCGCCCCATTTGCCCTCCCCAGGGACGGCCCTGCCTGAAAGGACAATCCCACCCTGTGACATGCAACAATCTCTTTTGTTCCACGCCTTTCTATGGATTTTATTTCCTGCCTCTTTCAAGGGGAATTTTAGGCCTACACTTCTGTCTAGTAGTCAGGGCTGGCCCAAGGGTTTTTGATGTCCTAAGTGAACTATGACTTTGGTGCTCCCCCTCCACATTCAACATAGAGAAAAATTATAATAAATAATATATTTTTAAATAGCGGGAAAATTCACTTCCATCTAATTTGGTGCCCTTTAAAACCTGGTGCCCTAGGCGACTGCCTAGTTCATGTATATGATTGAGCAGCCCTGCCTGTAGTAGTGGATACAGGTTTTGGTTTATTTGAGAGGGAACAGGTGAAAGAATCTAAGCTACAAATGGAGGATCTCTAAGAAGGTCTGAATTTCAACAAAATTTGGGGTTGTCGAGATCTTGGGTTCTACTTCAGTCTTACTTCCAATCCAAATGTATTAAATTTGAATCCATAGGAAACTTCCACCCAAATCTTGCATGGACCCTCATTTCTGGTGCTTGAAAAAGCATCAATAACTTTTACATCCCTTTTATCTTTCACTTTTGTGGCAGTCTCTGTACCTCCAGTTTTAGTCCAGGGCCAGAAACAGAAGTGCTGAAATGCCATGGGAGGCTGGCCTTGGTGTACATCGAACCCAGGTTTGCTGATGCTGGATCAAATTTTCCACTACTGTAAATTGACACAGCAATCCCCATTGACTTCTGTGAAACCATGCCAATTTACACCAGTGGAGAAACTGACCCTTCAGAGACTTTTGTAAGCACTGGATTTTTTGTGAATGCCAAACCTCCCTACAGCTTGAGGGTCGCATGGTGCTCATTACTGATAGCTCTCCTCACTCCTGGCTGAAATGAGATAATTTTCAGAATTGAAGAACTATAAAGGTGAGCACCTGCCTTTTTCCTACTAAGAGAATCAGCTGAGCTGCTGTGGTGAGTGACATTGGAAGTAGCAATCCTCAGTGCAAGTAAAGGTCTTTATTCTGATGCATCAGCTCTGAAGAGAAGGAGGAGGAGGGGCTCAACAGACACGAGCTCCTCTTCTGAGTGACTTTACCTGGAGGTGATCTCTTCCGCCAGGCTGACTTTGACATTAAAAATGGAAGAAGCCAGGGATGTTTTCCACCCAAAGCTCAATGGAAAGTGGCAGGTGTCAGATTTTTGCAAATTTATAACTGTAGCTCACAGGCTTCTGCTGACAGGGACTTGAAAGCTCCAACCTGGAAAAGTTCCAGTTTAAATTTCCACAACTAACTTAATTTTTTTAAAGCAGGGAGGCAGCTAAAGCTAGAATCTGAAATGAATGAGACCAGAGACAATGAGGTGAGGTCTCCCTTGTGTGGTGCTTTAATCACAGTGATTCTTCACCTGAATTGAAACTCATATTGCAAAGAGCAGGGCTTTCCTTCTCATGTCAGTGAAATAAGAATGCAGGAAACAGTAAGACATTTCCTAAACACAACTGGGGTTGGGTCGGTTGGCTAATCCCTCTTGAGTTAGTTGCCTCATCCAGTTGATAGTAAATTCTAATTTATTCTTAAATTGTTTATAATTTAATTCTTCACACTGCACAATGGGAAACAATCTAATGGGGTCCCACATGTCTCAATCCTGGATCCACTACTATTCAACATTTTTAGAGAGTATACTTATAAAATCTGCAGATGACATCAAATCAGTAGGGTTTCAAGCACTTTGGAGGATAAGATTAAAATTCAAAACAACCTTGACAAATTAGAGAATCGGTCTGAATTTGACAAGAAGAAATACTGTGCAAAGTACTTCATTTAGGAAGGAAAATCAAATGCACAACTACAAAATGGGAAATAATTGGCTAGATAATAGTAGTGTTGAAAAAGATCTAGGGTTTGTTGTAGATCATTAATTGAATGAGAGTCAACAATGTGATGCAGCTATGAAGAAGGCTAATATTTTGGGGTATAACAGTATCATATGTGAGACATGAGAGGTAATTGTCCCAATTTACTTGGCGGTGGTGAGGCCTCAGCTGCCATACTGTGTCTACTTCTCAGTGCCACTCTGTAGGAAAGATGTGGGCAAATTAGAGAAAGTTCAGAGGAGAGCAACAAAAACGGCAAAAGGTTTAGAAAACCTGACCTATGAAGGAATGTTAAAAATACTTGACTTGTTTAGTTTTGAGAAAAGACGGGGGGGGGGGGGGGGGGAGATCTAATAATTCTTCAAATATATCATTGGCTGTTATAAAGAGGACAGTGATAAATTGTTCTCCATGTCCACTGATAGTAGGTCAAGAAATAATGATCTTAAAATGCAGCAAATGAGATTTGGGTTAGATATTAGGAAAAACGTTATAACTGTAAGGATAGTTAATCTATGGAATGGGGATTTCACAATCGCTCTTGGAATTCTATTATTGGAAATTAAAAAAAAAAAGAAACAATTTGTGCAAACACTGTCAGGGATGATCAGGGTTGACTTGGATCTGCCATGGTGCAGGGGGCTCGACTTGTTGACTTCTCAAGATCACTTCCAGCTGTACATTTCTATGAATCTGTGTAGTAACCTGCCATTAGATCAGGAGTGGATGTGGCTGAAAAACTGAACCCAAATGCAATGTGTAGCCCTATCCAGGATGGTTTACTACCTGCCTCCAAGGGATATGTGACTGATCTGGGGTTTTTTTGTTAGGTTTTTTTTTGTTTTTGTTTTTGCACTTGGCAACACTTGCACAAATCATGATTTGAGGACTTTAACAACTCAATCATAGGTTAGAGGTTCATTACAAGAGTGGGTGGGTGAGGTTTTGTGGCCTGCATTGTGCAGGAGGTCAGACTAGATGATCATATTGGTCCCTTCTGACCTTAGAGTCTATGAGTTTGTCATGCCAATAAAATATAAGAATTGAATCATCCCGAGGACTAGATTACAGGCAACAAAGAATTTCAGCCAGGAGCAAGTGGTCCTGGATTTAGTGTCCAGATCGCACAAGCTCTGAGATTAGTGGTGTGGCACTTGGACAGTAACCTAAATACCATCTAGCTGAGACAGACTCAATACAATAATCAGCAGTCTGGGTATCTGGCAGAGCTGTCCCTAGAGGGGTGCAGGCCCCTGAGCAAATCAGACAGTGTGGGGCATTTTTGTATATATGGGGCCCAATCACTTCCTGCAAAATTTGCAATCTTTGTTAAGGTAAAAAAAACATTGGGCAGGTTTGGTCACATTTTTGGATGTACTTCCGCTCTTTCTTAGGGTGGGTGGGACTTGACAGTTCTTGTGATGTCGAAACATGGGCCCGGGGTTGTACCCTAGGGATGGCTTTGGTATCTGGGTTCAATGCTCTGATGATCAAGAGAGAATCTATGCTCCAATCTGGTGTTTGCAGTGTTGTTGTGATAGTCCCAGGATATGAGTGAAACAAGGTGAGGGAGGTACTGCTTTTACAGAAGTTGGTCCAGTCAAAGATCATACAATTGTACCTCCCTCCTTATCTCTCTCAACGGGGCCCCACAGCAAGCATCTCCCAAGCCAGACATTTACACAAAACCGACTCCAAACACCACCATTAGAGCTAGTGGAAATATATTGATACATCCCCACTCTCAAATTGAAAAACAAACAAGGAGTCCTGTGGCACTTTTAAAGACTAACACATTTATTTATCACATGAGCTTTCGTGGGTGTAATCCCATTTCATCAGATGCATGGAATGAAAACTGCAGTATGTTAGGTGTATATATGCGTGCAGAGAAGGCGGAGTCGCAAAGTAATTTGTAGTCTGTTTTAGTGAATCAAACAAGTTGTTTTAATTCAAAACTTTAAAGAATGATAGATGAGAAGGTGTTAATGTTAAACGAGGGCAAAATGCCTGTTATAAAGAGTTAGCCATTCAAAGTCTTTATTCAGATCCAAAGTGATGCTGTCAAATTTGCATATGAATTCCAGCTCTGCAGTTTCACTTTGAAGTCTGGTTTTCAAGTTTTTTTGCTGAAGTACTGTAACTTTCATGTCTGTTAAAGACTATCCAGGGAAACTGAAATGTTCCCCTACTGGTTTTTGAATATTTCTATTCTTGAGGTCTGATTTGTGTCCATTTATTCTTTTGCACAGAGACAGTCCAGTTTGACCAATGTATAAGGCAGAGGAGGATTGTTGGCACATGATGGCTTATATCACAATGTTATATACATCTAACATACTGCAGTTTCTGTTTCATGCATCTAATGAAATGGGATTACATCCAGAAAAGCTTCTGTGATAAATACATGTGTCGGTTTTTAAAAGTGCCACAGGACTCAGTGTTTGTTTTTGCTGAAATAGACTAACATGGCTACCCTCTGGAACTCTGAAATTGAGGGGATTTTCATACTTTAAATCAGGAGTTTCAAACATGTGGCCAACAAACCTCTTCCATCTGGCCCATGACTGCACTCTGTGGGACCACACTCTCTCCATAATGGAGAGAGAGAGTGGTATTGCAGAGCTCAGTTTCTCATACACAGCACTCAGTGATGCCACCAGATTGCCATAGTATTTCAATTTATGGTATGTATGGCCCATTTGAAGTACATTTGTCAAATCTGGCCCTCTGTAGCAAATAAGTTTGACACCCCTGCCTAAATAAACATGAGGTCAAGTTCCAAAGGGGCAGCCGTGTTAGTCTATTGCAGAAAAACAACAGAGTCCTGTGGCACTTTTAAAGACTAACAGATTTATTTATTGCATGAGCTTTTGTGGGAGAAAATCCCACTTCGTTAGACGCTTTGAAGATGGGAAATTTACAGCCTGGGAGGAAATTAAATGCAGGAGAGTGTATGACATAGGATCAAGTCAGGCTGTAACAGCAAATCAAAACAGGTGTTAGGATTCAAACACTGGGGAACAGCACATAGAGGAAGATGAGGTCAAATCACCTGTTGTAATGAGAGAGAAATCCATAGTCCCTGTTTAATTCCAAGGCAATTGAGTCAAATTTGCATATAAATTCAAGTTCTGCAGTTTTTCTTTGAAGCTGTGATTTGTTATTCATCTGTTTCAACACAGCTATTAACAAGTCATCAAGGGAGTGAGCAGAGAGATTGAAGTGTTCCTCTATTGGTGTTTTAGTGTTGCAATTTTTGATGTCAGATTTGTGTCCATTTATTCTTTGGCGCAGAGACTGTCCTGTTTGTCCAATATATAAGGCAGAGAGGCATTTCCGGCATATGATGGCATAAATCACATTGGTGGATGAGCAGGTAAATGAGCCCTTGGTGGAGTAAGTGGCTTGATTTGGTCCTGTGATGGTGTCTTCAGTGTAGATATGATGGCAAAGTTGGCAGCGTGGTCTGTTGCAGGGATATGTTCCTGCTTTAGTGTTTCTGTTGTTTGATCTGTAGTTGCTGATGAGTATCAGTTTAAGGTTTAAGGCTGTCTGTAAGCAAGGAGAGGTCTGTTTCCCAAGACTTGAGAGAATGAGGGATCATCTTGTACAATAGACTGTAGATCTTTGATGATGTGTTGAAGAGGTTTGATTTGGGGGTTGTAGGTGGTGATCAGTGGCGTTGTTTGGTGTTTTTTTTTCTTCTTGGCCTTCTCCTGTAGTAGTTGACTTCTGGGTACCCGTCAGGCTCTGTCAATCTGTTTCTTCAATTCTGTGCGTGGGTACTGTAGTTTTAAAAATGCTTGATAGAGATCCTGAAGGTGTCTGTCTCTGTCTAAAGGATCAGAGCAAATGCAGTTATATCTTAGGGCTTGACTGTAGGCAATGGATCGTGTGGATAAATAATGAATAAATGCACACAAATCTGACATCAGAAATTGCAATACTAAAAAACCAATAGGGGAACACTTCAATCTCTCTGCTCACTCCATTGATGACTTGCTAATAGCTGTGTTGAAACAGATGAATAACAAATCACAGCTTCAAAGAGAAACTGCAGAACTCGAATTTATATGCAAATTTGACTCAGTTGCCTTGGGGTTAAACAGGGACTACAGATTTTTCTCTCATTGTAACAGATGATTTGACCTCATCTTCCTCTATGTGCTGTTCCCCAGTGTTTGAATCCTAACACCTGTTTTGATTTGCTGTTACAGCCTGACTTGATTCTATGTCATATACTCTCCTGCATTTAACTTCCTCCCATCCTGTAAATTTCCCATCTTCAAAGCATCTGACAAAGTGTGATTTTCTCCCATGAAAGCTCATGCGATAAATAAATCTGTTAGTCTTTAAAAGTGCCACAGGACTCTGTTGTTTTTAAATAAACATGAGTTACCATGGACTGAGAGAAAAACAGAGGGAAAAACCTTTTAAAAGCAGGCTCATGTCTGAGGTTTTTTATTTCAGAAACTGAAAGACAGTCACTTAGTGGGTGCTGTCTGTTAAATGCTGGACTGGATTTTCCCTGTGACTAGGGGTATGCTGGGAAACTATTCAGAAGGACTAGGTAACTTGTGTTAGAAAAGGTATTTTATCTAATATAGAAGTATAAAGTTGAGGTTGCATCTTTGTTTTCTGTGTAACTCGAATATGTTTGCTTTCCCTTGCTATTTCCTTTTTGACTCTGTGGGTTTTCTACTAAATAAACATTTTGTTTAATTTTACCTCAGGCAGGTTTCTGTAGTGCAAACTGTATGGTGCATGTCTGCCAAATTAGCTGGTGTCTAGGGTGCTGGTTTTATGCTTTGGGGGTTATAAATCAGATGGGGGAAATCCAACTGTCTGATGGTTAAGAACTTGAGGAAGATGGATTTTGGGACACTTAGACCTCAAAGGGCTGTTGGTATGACACTGTTAAGGGTAAATAGAATGGCAGAAGCCAGATACCTTGTTTTTGTGAATAGGGTATTGGGGTCAGGAATTTGAAGCACAGCTACGCAGCACAAAGTACCAGAAAGCTCCAGGAAGGTGGTGACAGAACCCCTTCCAGGTCTGAGTGATCCCTAAAACGTCACATGAAAATAACTAGCTGTGTGTCTTCAGTTGCTGGAGTGAAGCTCTGTGTAATAAAGTAGGAAGTGTTTGCTCAATCATTGTCTGTCCCTGGACAGGAACTGGAGGGAATATGTTTATTTTCCACCTAAATTAAGACTTCCATCTCTGGATTATTAAAACAGCAGAAAAATGTTAGAAGGAAACATGGTTCAGTTAGGCTTCTGGATAAAGAAATCCTATTTAAAAATATGACTTTCTCTTCTGCAGAACCTCACTCTAGTCATTGGCCCCATAACCTCTAGTCACAGGCACCTAAACTTTTCCATTTGCTGTAAAAATGAGTTTACTAATATTAAGAATGAGATAATCCCTTATAAACTGTTGCAGCTAGAGTCCAAAACACTACTTTTTGCACGAAGATTACTAGTTTTCCGTTGTTTTGGGTCATAAAGTGCAGGATACTGCAATATATTTTATAAAGGTTTTACGTGCACCTTTTTTCCTCTACAGACATCAATTCTACTTCCTCCATGTAGATTATCTATTCCTTTCCCACTTCTCTATCTCCCTCCTCTTTTCCTTACTTTCTCCTATCTACCTTTCCATTTGACTTCATCTCCAAACCCTGCATAGTATCAGGTTCTGTCTGCTTGCTGGGTTAGAGCATCTGGTGATTATATAAATACCTGTCCACAATCTTCAGACTAGAGCTGTTCAGAAACTGGAATTTCCCTTTCATGGGAAATTCCAACATTTCAAGATTCGTTATCAGCTTTTTGCTCCCATTTGGAATGATATTTCAAAACTTCTCACAAAACATAAATTCTGAAGTTTAAATTGTGAACCATCAAATTGTTTAGATAGTGTCAAAATATAATATAAAATAAACTATATGAAATATAATATAATAAAATTAATATTTTATTACTCCTCTGCAGCTCTAGTATTGACTACTGTCAGAGACTGGATATTGGAGTAGTTGGACCATTGATTTGATGCAATATGGCAGTTCTCATGTTAGTCACAATGATTTGAAATGATAGTAAAATGAACCATTTCTACATCATCATTAACAAAAAAAAGTCAAAATGATTCATTTAGACTTTTAAAAAAAATTATTATTAAAACTTGGTTGAAATGGGCAGGTTACCATGGGACTTTGTTTATGAATACAGAATGGATTTTCTGAGACTTGTGAGTAAATTAATTAAAATGCACAGTTAAAGCCTCCAATCAACCTTAATTTTGCCTGTAATGATGAAAATATGAAAAAAAACCAAAAAAAACCTAACGTGTTTTAAAAATTCAGTTTAATTTAATCTGGGATGATAAACCCTAAAATACCTTAGTCCTAATACTATGATCATTAAATGACATCTCTGCAGGGCAGAACTAGATTTATTTAAGTGCAAACCATGCATTTCTTACTTTGAGGTTTTTTTAAGTGTAACCTTAATTCTGAGTTTCCTGAGTTTATAATGCTTTCTTTGTCTGTGAAGTAATTATAATGCCATGTAATGTCTTTTACCCATAAGTAAATGATATGCATCTTTAACTCCTTCGTAAGATCTTTTTGACTGGTTATTCTATAGGATGTCCTGTCTGCTGGCTGGGAGCTGAATACAGAACACTTGGGTTTTCTGTAGGGCGACTTGTGGAGTAGTTCAATATTGAATATGGGCCACCTAGCTATTTCGTATGCAGTGGTTTTCAAACTTTTTTTTCTTGGGACCCAGTTGAAACAAATCATTTATGCTCACGACCCAACAATTACAACTTTGAGCAATGCATTCCAAACTTTTGGCGGCGGCGGCAGGAGGCGCCATGACCCACTATCTGAGTCTGCGACCCAGTACTGGGCTTAGACCCGTGGTTTGAAAACCACTGCTGTAGAGTGCCCTCTGCTAGCGTGGGTACTGAGCTCAGAGTTCTGGAAATGAAAAGCACTATGTAGGGGCTAAATGTTGCTTTATTACCTTCTAGCCCAGTTGTTGTCCTCACTTTTCCCAGTTCCTTTCTCTGATTCCAGTTTCCTCCAGTGCACACTCTCTCTTGTGAAGCTCATCTATCTTAGGATAAGGAGCAGGTCCTCTGTCAGAAGACGTGTCCTTTCTCTGCTGTTTTCTTTTTTAAAATAAATGTTTTAGTGAGCTATAAACGAGTTGTCACAATGTATTATCATGAGTATGAACAAGAATTTCCATAAACAGATTGTAAAGTGATAGCCATCTGAGTACTGTTGTTACTTTGACAGCAGGTTGACAGAAAAGATTTTTAATTATATATTCCTGCAGTCTTGGAAGAAAGAGACAACTGCCAGCAGAGAGTTCACAAGGTGTCCTGGATGTTCCAGGCACATGAAAGTCTTTGTGTGAGAAGTGAAGCTAAATGCTACAGATAAATTGCTATTATTTGTGTTACAGTTTCACCCAGCACAGTTACCTGATTGCACTAGGTTCTGGATAAATATGCAAAAATCTAATAAAGCTAATCGAAACTCAATAAATCTCTCATACAGTCCCGTGTGTTTGGGGAGTCAGGAACAGAAACTGGGCACATCTACTCCAAAAATATAGGCTTTAACTTGAGCTGACAGAGAGCTATTCTTATTTGAGGTAATATCAATAGTAAGCCTCGTAACCTTTCCATAAAAGAGACAGAATCATTGTTCACTCATGTGGAAAGCCAGTGCATTGCAGGTGAACAATTCAGGAGCGAAAGGTATTTTGGATGCATATAAAAGAGGTACATGGACACATCTGTGCCTAAGCTGCATATGTGACATTGAAGGTATAGGGTCATATATAACCTCTTCATTTAACTGGCTGCCAAGATATTAATATCCTGAGAAAAAGACACTAGGCAGAACTGAACTGGAGAGGCCTACTACAGGAATTCATATGTTCTAAGGACAAAAGGGATGATGGCGATCATGTGGTGAACTGAAATGGCCAGAAATGGAAAAGTGCTGTAGTTGTCATACATGCTGTGTTTGTGTTAGTTAAATAATGTTGATTTCAACCATTCCTGTATTCTCAAAATCTAATCTTCCTGTACAGGCAACTAGCTAACCAAAAGGATAGATGGATTCTTTTTTAATGCAATGGAGCAACAATCTGACATGGGAAAGACCTGATGGTTATGTAGCTCACAGTCTGCACTGAAAACAGAGGATTGTTCCTTACAGTATGTTTCTTAGCGCTTTATCCAGTGTACAATGGAGTTGCTACAACTCCTGAGGGAGACTATTCCACAATATAAAATATTTCAGGCTAGCTCCTTATTCATATTTTTACATGCATGATTATATATATTTTAGGTAGGATTGCATACCTGCATCAGTTTCTGTGTGATTGTGTAATGTACATTTGTCTTTTACTGTGGTTTCCGTGTGTGCGTGTGTGTGTGTGTGTGTGTGTGTGTGTGCATGGTAGCACATCTTTATATTACTTGTGTATCAATATATTGTGTGTGATTCTCTGTTCATTAATGTGCATGACTGAGTCCGTAAGCATTTGCATATGTACGGTATAAATCTATCTCTTCACATGTGTGAATTTTCCTTCAGTGGGCATTTCTTCTACCTCTAAATTATTCACAACTGACCTTTTAAAAAAGAATTGGTATTTAACTGAAATCTTTTGAAAAGGCACACATTTCATCAGTATATACTGTGTCTGCATTTGGTATTAAAGATAAAATAACATTTCTGGAAAATGAGTGAGCAAAAGCTTTTAAGAACATAAATCTCCAAGACCGATAGCCAGACCACCCAGCATCCCCCAGTACTGAGAAATCAGTTTTGGCATTTGCAAACAGACATGTTTCACTTTTTTAAACTGCACTATATCAGTCTCTCTACTCATAGAAAAACAATGGGGTAACTTATTAGCAAGTCTGAGATTTGGGAAAAGGGAGCTCTTTACACTGCAAATACTATAGGTGTCTAAGGAGGACTATCTGTGGCTTTGTTTACTGATTGAGTTTGCTATTCTGACCTTTATGTCTAATTCCTTCTTGATTTAGCATTGTTTAATAAGCAGCGAGGTAATGTCCTTTCATTTGGAGGTGTTTTCTATTTACCTTGGTGTGACGGAATGCACATCTGTGCAGCCCTTGGGCGTGACCTGTATAATCTTTCTGTTCAGTTTTGCAGTGTAATTGTGTTATTTGATGACAATTACACTATACCAGGTTCCTCTGTGAATGCTCAGAACATGTGCCACATGATTACCAGGGTGCCATGTTCCCTGCTGCGACATGTATGTATAGATGTGAAGCATGTTACAGGGTTCAGACTCTCAGGGCTGTCTCTAGCACAATGGCTGATGATTTACACATCAAAGGGAATGCTAATGCCCTCCCCTGCTCAGGTAGGAGTGAAGAAAATCTCACAACAGGACAGTGAGGGGGAGGGGCTGTCAGCAGTTTGTAAAAACAAAGACAGAGACTGTGAAGGGGAGAAGCTGCAGGCTTTCAGCCTGAGAAGACACCATCCTGCAACCAACCTCAAGCAAGATCGGGGCCCTGCCTAAGAACAGGCAGAGAATGGCTGCAAGACATCAGACAGCCAAACACCATGTGCATAATCTTGGACTCTGAGGTCAGTTTAGGTGAAAATGTTAGAGTAGTATGCGGTTTATACCTTTTATTTGATAGTGGTCACTCCTGACTCATTTGTAACATGTTGCTGCCATGATTGGCCATATTCTCACTTGAAATCAAACTCTGATCAATAAACTAGTAGTTGTTTTACCTAAAGCAGTGTGGTCTTTAGAGGGTGTGGATGTGGGAGGCTGGGCACAATCCACTTCTTCGTTAAGTGGACGGACTTGAGACTAAGGTGATTGGGAGTGGGTCCCAATCCCTGTAAGGCAGTGGCTCCCAGTGTAGTGTCTGGGGCTGGGTGTGCTCGCTTGGGGACCAACGCCTGTGTGGCTAGTGGATTTACACCCACTGCCTGGGACCAATTACACGCTGGTGGCTGGTGTGGACTGACTCAGGAGTGAGTGGTCACCCAGCAAAGCGGGGTAAATTGGGGTTCAGGAGTGGGGTTCAAGCGGTCATAGCAGCACACCAGACTGGATTTGGGGAGCAGCCTGTCACACTTGGTCACACAGTTTTCTGTATCCTCTTACTGGAAGACCCTGCCCTCATGAAGTCATGATGCAATGGTGGGTGCATTAGCATGCCCTGTTAAGTGCTGTAGGAGAAAATCTCACCCAACTGCTGTGTGGGAACTATGGGGTGTGAAGGTAGAGTGTATTCTTTGCATTGTTTTATGCTTCATTTCTCACCCCATGCCTGGCAGTACCTAGCTCAGGGTTGTCACTGCCCCAGTTGAGACGAGGATCCAGGAGACTGTGTAACTTCCTCTCCCCACCATTCCAACTTCGATAGCATATTTCCTTTCAGAATATTAACAGTTGTCAGCTGCCTTACATATACTTTGTTCTTCTCATCTCAAAGGGTAGGTCTACACTGGCAATTTAGGTTGACTTAAGTAGCCTTAAGTCGACCTTAATTACTTCCCGTCCACACTGGGCTTTCATTAAGTCGATTTAAGAAATTCCTTAAGTCGTCTTAATGGAAGCTTGTCGACTTAGTAAGAACCACCGGTTAGGTCGATCTAACCCTTTAATTGACTCCTTAGGTCGACTTAAGCACAGTGTGGACATGGATTAGCCCTTAAGTTGACTTTATTATGTCGACTGAAGGGCAGTTAGGTTGACTTACTAAGTCCCCGTTCAGGGTGACCACTTTGTTAGGTCGACTTAATAAGGTCAACTTTAAGTCGACTTAAAGTTGATCTTATTAAGTCGACTTAACTTTTCTAGTGTAGACATAGCCAAAGATCCTAAAATACATGTATATAAGGACCACTTCATCCATCACTTGGAAAAGATGTAGATTTTTCTGCTTTTTTCCTCCCTCTTTAGAAAAATCAGCTATCGTTCATTCCATCCCCCCCACCACACTCTTGGAGGTTCTCAAAGCTGGAATTTTTAGAGAAATTTTATTTTCCCTCCCAGCCTGTGGTTGAAGTGGTTATTGAATCTTTCACAGAGAGATGTCATCACCTCCTGCCCCCCAACAGTTACAGCCTAAATTTGAGTTAAATAATATATCAACAAAACCAATATTAAAAATATGCAAAGAGCTCTAAGTAGTCTGGCTAAAAGCTCCTTCTTTTCATTATTTAGGCTTTACTTTATGCCTTTGTGATGTCCAAATTCTACAATTTCTCCAGTTGTACATAAAGCATTTTAGAAAAAATTGTTAAAGATCTGCATTTCTAAAATAGTTGTGTTTTTATATAGATAGATAAAACACTCTCCCCCCATTTAAAACAAAACTCTGTTTCAGGCTACATTTATACAGTACCAAAAGCACAAACACAATTCTTAATCTTCCCTTAAGGGTCAATTTTAAATTATATTTGTCATCTGGTTTCCACTTAATGTATGGAGGCACCATCAATTTCCAGGAATTTGCATTAGATTTGGCCTCTCCCTGCCCATCTCTACTGCAGCGTTAGTGATTTCAAGGAGCAACACAGAGTAAATAGAATTTGGGAATCAATAGTAGCCTCAACAGTATTTGAATATGTGTTGTTTCCAATGGTGTGTAGGACTGGCTCATCATGAAGAATGAAATTTAAATTTTTTTTTCTTTCATCCTTTTGAAAGGGAACTCCTTGTGTTATCTCACAGATTCTATTTCTTGTTGCACTTTGATGAAGGATTGTCTTCTGCATCCCAGGAAGTGGGACAGGAGAGAGAAAAATTGTTTGGGAAGTCAAAAACTGTTCCTGTTCTTCCAGAATCAGAGCGAGACTGGTGAAAAGATGCCCAGTTCCCCATCTGAACTGCCAGCTATGAAGTAGTTTATAAGAATGGTCATACTGGATCAGATAAATGGTCCATGTAGCCCAGTATCCTTTCTTCCAACAGTGGCCAATACCAGGTGCATCAGAGGGAGTGAACAGACAGGACCATTGACAGCTGATCTGTGCCCTGTTGTCCACTCCCAGTATCTGGCAGTTAGAGATTTAGGACATCCAGAGCATGGGTTTGCATTCCTGGTCATTACTTGGCTAATAACCATTGATGGACCTACCCCCAGGAACTATCTAATTCTTTCTGAATCCTGACCATTATCGTTTTGGCCTTCACAATGTCCCCTCACAACAAATTCCAAAGATGGACTGTGTGTTGTAGTACTTCCTGTTATTTGTTTTAAACCTGCTGCCTCTAAACTTCATTGACTAACCCCTTTTTCTTGTGTAATGTGAGGTTATATAACACTTCCTTATTCACTCTCTCCATACCGTTCATGATTGTATAGCGCTTTGTCATACCTCCTTTTTTCTCATCAGTTTTCCAAGCTGTACAGTCACAGTCCTTTTAATCTGTCGTATGGAAGCTCTTTCATAACCCTAATCACTTTCGGTTGCCTTTCTCTGCACCTTTTCTAATTCTAATACTTTCTTTGAGAAGAGTCAACCAGAATTGCATGCAGTTCATCAGTCATGCTGTAAAGTCATGCTCTACTTTTCTTTCAAATGAATGTTATTTTTCATGTAAGGTGCTGAATTGACAGCTCTGGAACCCTCAATTTATTCATTAGCCAGCCAAGCACAGCACTGGCACCAGCATACAAGAATATTACATCATCCCCTTGATAAACAAACAGAGTCCTGTGGCACTTTTAAAAACTAACAGATTTATTTATCACATGAGCTTTCGTGGGAGAAAATCCCACTCCGTCAAATGCTTAAACAATGAATAGCAAATCACAGCTTCAAAGAGAAACTGCAGAACTCGAATTTGTATGCAAATTTGACTCGGTTGCCTTGGGGTTAAACAGGGACTACGGCTTTTTCTCTCATTACAACAGGTGATTTGATGTCACCTTTCTCTATGTGCTGTTCCCCAGTGTTTGAATCCTAACATCTATTTTGATTTGCTGTTACAGCCTGACCTGACCCTATGTCCTACATTTCCCTGCATTTAATTTCCTCCCATTCTGTAAGTTTCCCATCTTCAAAGCATCTGATGAAGTAGGATTTTCTCCTACGAGAGCTCATGTGATAAATAAATCTGTTAGTCTTTAAAAGTGCCACAGGACTCTGTTTGTTTGTCTGCAACAGACTAACACGGCTACCCCTTTGGAACTTGACATCCCCTTGATGTGACTGAATTCTGACTATGCGGGTTCCTGTTTTGGGCAGAGAAGAGGAGAATTTAATTCTTGGCTTCTCAGCTGCTGTTGCTAATCAGCGCTAGTTGGTGGAAATTTTCTTATGCTGTGAACACCTGTCCATGAGGAACTGGACTGAGATACAACAAAATCATTTGAAAGTCTTCTAAGATCACTCTTATTTCCCATAGAGGTAAAAGATTTCGCATTATCCCCTAGAGAAGTAGTTCCTCTTGTGGCTATTTAAACAGAAGGCTGTTGACCATGCTGCTGAGATCAGTGCTTCCTGTAAGCTGCATTGGCTTCTAATGGTGAAGCTGGTGTATGGACCTTTTGGGAGCTGTCAGTTGACATTGCAGCTCTCTGAATCGAGTAGCTGGGCATGTCCCTTTGAGACATCTTTAGAAAGCCTATACATGAAAAATAAAAAGATTTTCAGACAGACTTTCAAGTTGTTGCAGATAATGAGACAGATGCTTGCAGCATATTGTGGTTTTCAGAGTCTCACCACAAAAGAAAAGAAAATGCTCCTTCATGATTAATTCATAGACCGTGTTCTGTTAGAATTAGCACTTCAGACTGGGTGTATGTGTTGACTAGTGCTCTTAGTTTCCTGTAAATTCTCTGTGTGTAGGTCTCTGTGTGCGAATGTGTGAATCACACATAGTATCAGATGCTAATTTCTCATTAGCAGCAGAAACCTCTTCTTTAAGGCTATGTGCACATGGCAGACTTGTCCCGCAATAAGTTGTTGCGGGACAAGCAAAGTGTTATAATAGTAACGATTTCCCCCATCCACACAGTAATCCTTCTAACGCAAAGGAGTGTTCACATGTTCCTTTGCATTTTCGTTAGAAGGAGCAGTGCATGGCGGGCACCTATCCCACCATGCACTGCAAAGCCAGCCTTTGGGCTGCAGCAGGGCTCCAGCCCCCGGGAATGCTGGCTTCCCGGGGGCCGCTGAGCCCCAGGTGGGGGAACCCTCTGGCAGTGGGGCTCAAACCCTGGGAGAGCTGGCCCTCCTGGGGCTAGATCCAGGCTGCCAGGGGGAGTCCCTCAAGCCACCTGGCCAGCCCCGGAGCCCTCGGCTTGCCAGGGTGGCAGGGACCGCCACCCCAAACCTGGCAGCACCGGCGCCCAGGGCCCAGGAAGCGGAGCAGTTCCCGCCACCCCGGAACCAGCAAGCTCAGAATCAGACGCACCTTTAGGGAGCAGGAAGAACTCAAAACAAAATTATGGACATTTTGTGGGAGCTAATGTGCCCTGGTGGCTGTAGCAGAGAAAGGAGGAACTGATGAACCTCTCCTATTTTGAGGGACTGTGCTGAATGGATTATTCTTGAAGGTAAGAGTCAAAAATCTGGATTCTAGTTCTGACTTGTATACTGATTTGCTGTGTGTCCTGGGGCAGATCATTTAGGTCTCAGTCCTAATTGCAGTGGAGTGGAGGGTGCTAAGCACCTTATCTTCTCCGAGTCTGCTTGACTATCTAAAATGCGGGAGACAGAGGTGGTGTGAGATGTAACTAAAAATTGCTTGGGAAGTGCTCACAGAGGTAGGAGTCTGGAACCTGTATATTCCTACCTCAAAGCCCTTAATTCAGTTTATTAGGACCTATCATAACAGAGTACTTTCCCTTCATCTTAACGTGCAAGTGCAAATTTGTATGTATTAATGTATTTATTTTTTCAGAAGTGGCGTTTTGACTTCACAGTCATCCAGATAGCAGTGGATAATACTTGGTATGAAAACTGAACTGGGAATTAAACAGAGATTTCATTCTGGTTGAAAATACCTTTCAAAGGAGCTAGCGGTTTTACTTGGTAGAGCTCAAAGCTCTTTACATTGGAGGGATAAGCGACATTATCTCCATTTTAAAGATCATGGTACTGAGGTACAGAAAAGTGAACTGACTTGTCCAAAGTCACCCAGCAGCCAAATCAGTAACAGTACCAGCCCTGAGCGCTCTAGTCACCAGGCATCAATGTTTAAGGAGGGACAATTGGATCTGCGGGTTTTAAATGATTTTTTTTTTTTAGTATCATCTTATTATGTATTTTCTCAAATGCTTCAGTGTTAAATAGCTAAATGTTGCAGGAAAAAAAGCTTTAGAGAAATTATTTCCATCACAAGAGAATGTAGTGGACGGGGCAAGAAATATCTTACCTGCAGGCAATAAGAAAACCAGACTCTGATTAAAAATGGAAATGACAAAGGAGATAGAGGTTAAAAGAACATAGCCTCTCTTTGGCTATGTCTACACGTGTTAATTTAAGTCAACTTAGCATGTCCACACTTAAATTTTAAGTCGACTTTGAGGGGACCCTACAAAGTCGACCTAGAGTGTTCACACTGGATGCCTAGGTCGACTTGTAGGGGTTAGGTGGACCTGGGACTGGTCCACGGTGCCAGGGGGGCACCGCTTGCCAAGTGCCAGGGGGCTCAGCCGTTGCCCCATTGTACCAGGGTACAATGGGGCAACGGGGGACAGGGACCCTTGCAGGGCATAGGGGCAGGGTGGTCAGGGCTCTGCCCTTCCCTGTGGAGGGGGCATGCCAGGTTCTCCCTGTGCCAGCCACCCTGGCAGGGAGGTCAGTGGGGAAGCCCTGGAGGCCCCTAAGCTGACTTAGAGTCAACTTAGAGGTACTCCACGTCTACACTGGCTTAAATTGACTTTAGAAAGTCAACTTAAGAAGAAAGTCGACTTAAAATGGGGTTTTAAAAAGTCGACCTAATTTTTCCTTAAGTCGACTTAAGCAGCTGCTTAAGTTGACTTAAGGAAACTGTAGTGTAGACACAGAGTAAATTAAGTCGACTTAAGCAATCTTAAATCGACTTAATTTACAAGTGTAGATGCACCCTTTGAGAGTTCATTGAAACTAGTAGGTGAGCTCCATTTTTACAACTTCTGTAACCTGCAGTTCCTCCAGTTCTAATTGTGACCTCAAATTTACTTACCTAAGTAGGTTAGTTACTTGGATGGGAGAGTGGCAAGGGCAAGCCAGAACTTTGCAGGGAAAGGAAGGATGGTTTTAAGATTAAGGCACTGGACTAGGACTCTGGAGATTGCTTCCTGCCTCTGCTACCAAATCTGTGTTTCTTAGTCCCCCATGTGTAAAACAAAGATAATGATGACTTCCTTTTACCCGCTTAGGTTAAGCATTTTAGAGCAGAGACTGCCTCTTTCTATGTTTTTGTGGTGTGCCTAGCGCCATGTGGCCTCTCTAGGGTGAAGTGGAATGTCAGTATGAAATTAAAAACATATTATCCTAGGAACTGATTGTGTTTCAGGAGTCTTTAATTACTGCATGATACAAGGAGGAGGAAGTAGTTTTGTTAGAGGATTTTAGGATCCTTCTGGATAAAAGGTACTACACAAATAGAATGTATTCATGATGTTTCAATGAAATGAGGTGCTTCAAGCCTGCTAGGAGACCTGAACTTGAGTCCTGTTCATCTAAATGTGAATTCAGTAGGTGACTGGATTGCACATAATCTCTTTCCACATAAATGAGAACTAAATCACACAGGATTGTGGTCTCTGACTCCATATCACACAGGTATTGAAAACTGCTTACTTAGGCATGGGTTGGAGTGCCCCTTAGAGGATGATCAAGACAAGACTACTGCACTAAAATGTTACTGAAGAACCAAAACAGTTAATTCTTGTTTCAGAGCACACAATGAGCTCAGATTGTTGTTTCCAAAAGCCTTACTTAGGAATTAGACTCTCCAATTTTTACAAAGCCAATACTGCTTTTTATTACAGCGGAAGAGAAGAGTTTCTACTGTTGGGTTTTTTGGTTTATTTTGTCACTCTGTTGGGTGTGAGCACAGGAACAGGCAAAGCTGTAGATGTCTGCACACAGGAGATCTGTGCCTGGAAGGATCACCGACAAGATTGGGGATAAGGTTTGCTCTGGCTAACAAGTGAAGAACTGGCACATAAAACCTGTGCTAAGGTGACCTTCTATGATCAAGTTTCTTGTGTTACCAGGGGATTTAATGTCTCCGAAATTATCACTTTGTAATACCTGACCTGGAATTAGAGACAAATGGATTTTAGCTCAGTGTTAGAGAGAGAGGACTAAGCAAAACTATTCAGTAGGCCAGAATAGTGAAGTAGCTCTACATTTCCTCCATGACACTTTCATTATTCACTGAAAGCATTGCCCTTTAATGCTCTCCTCTAAGGCAGCACAGTAGGATAAGAGTAAGAATGAGAACAGACTGATGGTTAAATGCTATTTAACTCAAAGCACACAACACACATTACAAAGTAGGGGACAGATTCTGTTCTTGGTTATAAGCACAGAGCCCCTCTGAAGGTTTGTTCAAACTACTCATATCAGGTGTTTTTAAAAAAAATATTCTAGGGGGTGACTTATATGGACCAGGCAGTCAGGAGTGTTTAGTTTTCTATTCCTGGTTCTGCCACTAATCTGCTCAGTGACGTTGGGCAAGTCACTTCTGTTTTCTGTACTGTGAAAGCTTTGAAGCTCATTTTTAGGATTTATGAGTAAGAGGCAGGTGGTCATGTAATCATTTGTATTGACACAGCACCCTTACTGATATTGTCAAAGTGTTTCATTAATGTTCATTAAATTTTGCAACAGCAGAAGAGAATGTGAAGTGAGAGGGATGAACATATCCATCCATTTTTCAGGTGGGGAAACGGAGTCATCAGGAACTGAAATGATTTGTTTGAGGCCATGTATTGACTTCGTAGAGTTCTGCGTAGCATAGGCAGCCTTTGGCTATTGGGGGCCCTAGGCGAAGGCCCATTGCCGGGGAGTCCCCTCCTATGGCCCCAGATCCTTGCTGCCAGCCCCTCCTGCGGCCCCCACCCCAGCCCCCTCACTCCAGGACCCTGGCTCTCCACCGCCGGTCCTGGCCCCAGCGGCTTCCTGCTGCTGACCAAAGCAGATGCAGCTTTTGGGGTAGGTGGGGCAAGTGATGGGGCTCCTTACTTCTTGGGGCCTGAGGTGTGTGCCTGGTTCACCTACCCCAAAAGCTGCCTCTGCTGAGTAGAACCAGAAATCAAGAGTCCCAGTCCTCTTCTCTATAGACACCAAGTAATAACTTGTCCAAAAGATCCTTCCTTTTGACAAAGGTAAATTGGATTGGAATTACTTCCAGTTATTTCTTTTTCCATTTCTCTTGTGTATAGTCTTTTTAGGTCACAAGTAGGTGACTGAAACAAAAAGGAATTGAGTATTTGAGTGGAAGGTCCAATCAATTAAGCATGTATATCTCTATCTGATTGCAGGGGAGGATAAACCATGGTAACTTGATAGATGGGATTTGTAGAATGTGTCTATCTTGCATTATTACCTATTTCAGATTTGGTGGCTAGCCTGTTGAACATCTTGAGCCTATTGTTTCTCTTTCCTCAACATTATCCTGTGTTTTTCTAGACTTTTTTATTTTCAGTGCGCAAGACACTTGCTATTGCTGATAGTTTGGGAAAAACATCCTTCTCGTACTTTTTATTTTGCACAGTGAAGTAGAAAATGCCTCTTGGTTTCGGATGCTCCTCTGTCACATTGATTACACCCTTCTGCAAGAAGGATGCAATAATCCTTAGCAGCAGAAAGCTGAAATTCTTGCATTTTTCATGCTCAGAAGGAAACGCATGGTGTTCATCATGGAAGCTGCTTTCAAGTGGATTTAGGCCCAGCACAGAATTTTGGTTCTGATTCCAAAACTCCTCAAAATTTGGGGATGTTTGGATTTGCTGATGGGACTATTACTCTGGGTTAGGCCAGTGAAACATCTAGTTCAGTCTCAACTCCTATTCTGTTCTCGTCAGATCATGTCAATAATGCATACGCCTTCCCAGCTTGGTTCCATCCATCAAGTCCAGCATTTTGTTTCTGACAGTGGCCACTATCGGCTGCTTCAGAGGAAGGTGGATAAACCCTGACAATATGAGACTCTTCACTAACGCACACATGGCAAAGTTTCTTTCTAACTTTAGACAGTGACTGGTATACCAGTAAGCTGATTCCTATTTGGAGACCATCTATAATTTCAAAGCATGTTGATTATAATGTGGCTGTATCTCTCTCCTTGTCTCTCTCTCAGGTTCTTCCTAAGTGATTTTATTTATGACTGTCTCTCTCTTTTTCTTTTGCTTGTACAATTGATGGGCTATGTGGTAGACCTGCTTCATATAAAAAGCATTCCTAGATATCATTTATATACCATGTTCAGGCAAGTTAGCTCAATATATTCTCTGTAATTTTGAAGTCTTTTAAGCTAAACCTCTAATTTAGCTGCATGCCTCTTGAGGGCTTTGGAGAAAGTTTCAGGTGGGTCTGAGCCTAGTATCTGCATGGTACAGGATGAGTTGAATACTGGAGTTGCCATGGCAATGCCAAGCGAGCCATGTTTCTATCAAGTTTACCATAGCATTTCAGCACCCTTGAGCTAATATGCCTGAGTCCATTTCTCTCATTAGATACATGGGCGCATCTGTATTTGAAGACACATTTGGGCAATACAGGTGTAGCTAAACTGTACCTATTAGCACACAAAAATAGCTTTTAGAATATCAGTGGAAGTGTAAAGGGAAGGGTCTTTCATCAAGTTCTAGCAAACTGCAATCATATTTTCTGCCAGAATGGAGTAAAGAAGCTTTAATATAAATGAAAACCTGGCCCAAATTAAATGGAAACAACCTACCGATTCTCATTTCTATGTGAATGCTGATCTGTTTCATTATTAACTTATTAAGAGGGAGGATGCTGAGAAGAATGAGAACTGTTTCCCATGTACAGAGCATCTGAGAACAGTCCTTTCAGGATGCAGTACATGGAATGTAGGTTCAGTGGTTACAGAGCTTGCTTGAGGTGTAGGAGGTTGACGTTTAATTCCCTAGTCCACCACAAACTGCCTGCGTGACCCTGAGGAAATCACTTAACTGTGCCTCAGTTTCCTATATATAAAAAGAGGTATTTTCCAGCTTCACAAGGTGTTGTGAGGGTAACTTCATTAAAGCCTGTGAAGTGCTTAGTAATAGGAACCATAGACGTGCCCTAGATATCACAAAAAATTTCAGAGGGAGGGATAGAGTTATTTCCTTTTGGATCTCTTGGGGTGTTGGCAAGTTAAATGTGTACAGAGGTCTTGGCTATATTTGTCTTTATTTAAAAAGCATTAGAGCAGCTATTCCAAATGGCTATAACTAATGTTGTCATAGCCTTTAGGGCCATTTCTCTAGAATACTCTTTTTAATAAGAGTGTTGGGGTTAAAATCATGTCTGTCCTAGCCTTTTATAAGCATTCCTTAGGATCAAGTGTTGTTTATTTTATAAAGGGAAGAGAACAAGAGTTGAACTGACATATTAATTTTGTCTCTAAGTTGCAAAACCTAGTATTTGGTCAATGAGTGAAGAAATGGGATGTGGAAATACTGCGCCATGGAAAATGATGCTTTGGTGTAGCTATGATTTCTCTCGCCCTCTCTTTTCCCTTTTTTATGTGGCCTCAACTCAGTCACAGTTGTCTCCTCTCCCCTTCCCCAAACGGGTGGACTCGCAATTCCATTATGAGTCATGTGCTTTCTACTCTTGATTAAAACTGAAATATTAGTAATTTTACAGTAGAAACACTTAATCTCAAAAATTGAATCCAAATTCAAATTTTCCCAACACGCAGATCTGTTTAGATCCTGAGTTATTGTTTCCTTTATCACAGCTTTTGGGAACTGGCTGCAAAGATAAGACTTAGCTGTGGGACCCTGGATTTCCCCTAAAGTTCCGATATGTTCTGACTTGTTTGGCTTCATCCCAGCTTTCATTATATATTACACACAAAGTATTTCAGGATAGTTTATTAAATGAACAGCCTTTCCTTCTTGCTGATAAAATTGCATTTTTTCTGAGAGAGCACTAAGCACGCCCTGTGTTACTACATAAAAGTGCTAATATTTCACAGCAATCGTTGTCAACCTCCAGCATTTTCAGAGAAATATGGTGCATAATTGTGGTTGTAAAGTGACTTAAGAAAAATCTGAGTCTGACTATGAATGAAAATATAACACCAGAGGTGAAGAAGAGACTGAAAATAAGATGGTCTACTAAAATCATTAGCTACTGAGGCATATGTGAACACCAATGAAATTGATGGAGAAACTGTTCTGTTGATGCTGCAGTCATGGAAATCAGAATTGGAGAGAAGATGTACAACGTAGTGAGCGTTCTGGGGCAGGTAAGATTGGTAAAGGATTACTAAAATCCAGCTCCTCCCAGAGATGGATGTTTCATCTAGCGATGATTCCAAACCAAACCTCCAGAACCAGACATTTTCAATCTCATGTGAAGGTTGAGCTTTGTGATTAATTAATGTTATATATTTACTTGGATTGCAAAAACACCTGTGAGCCCCCGTCATGGACCAAGACTCCATTTAGCTAAGTGCTATACAAAGAACAAAAATATGGCTACTACCTGGAAGAGTTTACTTATCCCTTTACATTGGATTGAGACAAAACCCTGCATCCAAACATCCCCAGAAATTGGGAGAAATCAAATCAGGAATCAAGCTTTTCATCTTTAGTTTCTTTAAACTCCTCATTATAGGTGGTAGAGAAACCTGGTTTCTGTTTGTGAAATTATGCTTTTTATTCATTGAGTTCTATTCCTTTAGTAATCGTGCCACTTACTGGGTTTGCTTTTCAGTGGTGAGAGAAGTAGTGTGTTCAGAAGAGAGATGCACTCGTCCTGATAACTGAAATTCAGCTTAGGACTTCTGAGCATGGCTGTCTTTGTGCCCTAGCTTCTATTTGGTGGCTTTTTTCCTTTTCTTTTTTTGCCAATTCTCTAATATCCTCTTTATTCAGCAATAGTTTGTCCTCTATCCCAACTCACCCCTATTCTCCAATATTCCTCAATTCTTGACCATTTTAATTCCATTGTAGAGCATTGTCATGTTTGGAAGTTTGTTTTCTGGATCCCAGGCTGCTCTATAATTCACTTGTTGTCTTTTGTGGCATATAGCTAAAGCCAGGGACTTGGTAGACCAGTGGAGGGTCATAGGATTCAAGACAGATGATGATGGAAACTTGGACAGAGAGGAAGGGAATAAGGAAGTCAGGATTATGGGGTGAATTTATGCTTTCAGAGATCACCCTCAGCACAATTTCATCATGGTAATTGATGCAACAAGGAATCATAAGGATTTGGCTATCTTGCGCTAGTCATGCAGAACTATGACTTCTTCCCAGAATTGTGATGTGTGGCAATGCAATTTGCAGTTTATATTAAATTATGTCAGTTCCATTACTTCTTGTGTGCAGTCATTGATTTTATTGTTATGAAGCAGATTGGACTTCTAGTTTGTGAACTAGAGAACTTTCCCCCATCTTATACATTTTAGAACAAGGGGTTAAAAAGTGAGTAAGACAGAAATAAATAGGACTGTTAAAGGGAAACAAAAATAATCTCTTGAAACAGGTGAAATGTCCTGATCTAAGATGCAACTGAATTTGCATCAGTGAGTTGCAGTCTTTCCTCACTTAGAAGAGCAGCAGTGACACAGCTTGAAGTTGTTTCCTTTATGTGTAGGGTTCACAGGCTGGTTCAATGGCTCTCAGCACCCTCCACTATAAAAATTGTTCCAGAACCACTGTGTGTGGGAGGGGTAGATTTATGGAGCTGTGGGTGCAGGGACAAAGGATGCTGGCAGTAGGGCCAGATTCCTGAGGTGATAGGGGTGATAGGGACCCAGACTCTAGGCACAAATTGTTCTCCACTGGACCCCTGATTTAGGCTAAAGAATTATGTACTATGCACAAGCACAAGCAGAAATCTTACACTGATCATACATCAGTTCTTTAGCCTTGGGAAAGGGGAGAGGGATGGAACAAAGCTAAAATAAAGCTTAATTGGCAGGCGGTGATGGGGTTACAGCAAAGGCAGATAATTCCTCACATCATCACCTGGAAACAAAATGTGATAGGAGAGCGTTCTCTTGGTTTCCCAGGCCTGCTAGTGAAAAATCCCCATTCCCCACCCCCTCCCTGCCCTTTCCCCTTCTTTCTTGCTTGTTAAAGGAGTCTGTAGTCATTTCTGTTGCAAAACTAATATGTTTCAGGGTAAAGCAGCTGTGCTCTGTAAACTAAAGCTGTAAATAACAACAGGGGTGGATATAATTAAATTCCCCCTATAACCATGAATATTCATTTTATAATCATGTTACCAGATACGGGTTTTAGGGCTGTAGTAAATAGAGTGTGTATTACATGTTGTTGTGAAGTCGTGAACTTGGGGCTCGCTTTGTTGGTCGCAAGGCAAAGGGGAAGGAGTGGATGCGATGCTGAACTGAATAAACTGCTCCTTATCACTCGGGTCTGGATCTTATCTCTTGACCCTGCAACAGGAGCAATAGAGGCTAATCCCCTTCAGCCTTCAGTGGGGCTAACATTCAGCTTTAATAGGAGAAAGCCTTATTGGTGGACTCCAAATTGAAATGTGTAGGTGTAATATCAGAAGTCAGAATTTTTGGACGTTTATTTCTGTCAAATATGCATCACGGAACCTGACTGAATTTACTGAAATTATTTAATAATAATTTATTATTTATTAATTATTTAACAATTTTCACTTCCTAAATACTGCTCCTGTCCTTTTGAAGATTTCAAAGGGTATTACTACATCAGCAAGCCTGCGAGCTAAGTCTCACAGCCCTTTCACAGATGGGTAAGCTGAGGCACACACAGACAGCTTTGCCACTGATCTGCTGGATGACCTTATGGAAATCATGGAGCCCCCCTCTGCCTCAGTTTCCCCAACCATAAATTAGGATAATGATCCCAACTTCTCCTTTATACAGTGCTTTGTGATCAACTGATAAATAATAGTATGTAAGAGTTAGGTATTATTATTACATGTTGTGCAATTTTTAAACAGATTTACATTTCAGTAAAGCTAGAGTCCCTAGATATACTTTGTCATTTATCATTTAGACGCAAGAGTCCCAGTTCTCTGTTGTGAAGCTGCACAAAGCAGCTCCAATGTTTGTATGGCACAGTTGGTGGCTCAGGCCCCTAAGGGATCTTTCACACAAGTTAGTGTTGCCATGGTGACTCTTAGTAACTCCCTTCCTCAGCTATTGGCATAGTAGTGTGACTGGGAAAGAGTGAGTTTAATGGTGATAATATTACACCCTGCTGAGCCCAGACTACTGGGAAGGCAGTAGGGTTTCTTGGCCACACAGCCTTCCTGTATATAATTCTTAGCTATTACACAGATGGAAATGAAAGAGGAAGGATCACAAAATCATTATTTCATAGCAGAAATAATTAAGAAAGAGAACAAGTTAGGATTTGCCTCTTATAAAAATTCTTTGTTCTGACTGCTTAGGAAAGTAACCCTCTCACCCTTCCCCAAAATAAAAAAAAAAACAGTCTAAAGGCTGCTCTGATTTGCAACAGATGCATCACAGTGCAAAGAGGCCTCAGGATTACTTTAAACCATCTTCTGCAATCCTAAAATGTGTGCTTCCGGCCCAGGCTCTGGGTCAGCATGTTGGTCCTTAGAATCAAAGAACCATTTATTTTACATGCCTTAAGTAAATGAATCTAGTTTCTTATTTAAATGAGGAATAGAGCTCACTTAGTTTTGTGTTAATGTTTCTTTGCTTGCTGCTTAATATGTAAATATATCTATCTGTCCAAAAACTTTGTCTTTGAAATGAAATGAATACTGAAAACCAAAGGCCAAGGAAGTTCAATTTCTCATGGACTATTCAGTGTTTCAGTTTAATGGAGGGATGGCCATCCCATTTGCTAATTCATGCCAGTTGTGATAATGAGACACCAATGGATCTTGCCTGAGTGAGGAAGAAGCTTTCTCTAGGCCTTATACAAGCTACAAGTTTCTCCCAGGGAATTTAGAACTTGCTCAAGCGAACAAAGATCTCAAAGGGATTTTGTTGTTACGACTTTGTCCAGTCTGTATGACTGGTCATTTGAATCTCACAGTTGGAAGACTTTGCACCCTAACACAATGTGAATTCTTTTAGTCTCTATAATGTCCTTTCATTCCATTGGATGCATTTTTTTTAAAAAAAAAAGGCAGATGGGCTGAGGAAGAAATTAAGAGCCTTCAACAAAGGAGAAACAGAAATTTTAATCCGAGATTTGAAATGAGAGTAACTCTTGCTAGGGGAAGGATACTGAAAGGGCATTCCAAATACCAAAAACTGCAGAAGAGAAGGTTCTTTCACTAACCTATTTAAGGGTGCCTGATCCCACCCTGTCATGCAGATGTTGTGACTTATTTATTTGCATTATGTGGAATTTACAGCCCCCACTAAGTATCCTGGCTCACCTGTGCACACTAGAGCTGGATGGGAGTTTTCAAATGAAAGGGTTTTGTCTGAAAATGCATATTAAAATCCAAAATGTTTCATGGAAACGTCTTGTGGTTGATGAACTTTGATCAAATCACAGGCAGGTTTTTGATGGATTTCTGCTTGTCAGGCGAGTCTTTGTGGAACCTGGTCTAGTTTCCTTGTGGACTTGCTTGGGTACTCAGGTTTCTATGGTCTGCAGCTCTGGGATCTCCCTCTATGCATGCTGGCCAGGGGCGGGGACTCAAGAGCTTCCAGTTTGTCTGACTCCACAGCTGCCCCATAATGTTGGTGTCTCCAAAAAGAACATTTCTTGGAATTTCTGGTTCCCAGGAAGTTTGGAAATGTCAACATTTCCCTCAAAGATGAAATCCTGAATTTCAGCCAGCTCCAGTGTGTACACATAACAAAAAGAGAGCTCTGTAGGAGAAAGTAAAAGGTTAAATTAAAAAGAAAAGTGGAAAGGATCAGGAAAGAGGCTTAGGGCCTAGTGAAGCAGATCAAACCAGCAGGCCTAAATTGGATAAATGGTCAAGTTGACAGGAGTAGTTTGACATTGCAGAAATTGGCAAGAAATCAGCCACAGCTACAGTAAGAGTGGAAAGGTAGCGTTGGGTTGGCCTAGCGCCAAGGAGATAAAGGTGATGTTCTGGTCAAATCTGAACGTAATGTTTCGGTCAAACCTGAAGGGAATATTCTGGCCCAATCTAAAGGTAATGTTTCGGTCAAATTTGACACTTTGATGGATGGAAATGTCCAGTGATGTGCGGACCTATCAAATTTATGGGTGGCATCAGAAAAGGGGTGTGTGAACCAATCAAGGTAAATTCGTACCCCATACGGGGCTGAGTCAGTAGGTCTCAGCAGGAGCCCAAAACCCCAAATTTTGTGCAGCCATAGAGGGTGACGGAGAGTCCCACCGTCAGTTGAGCTGTTCCGTTGCATTGAGAGTACAAATGCTGCCAACAAATCTGTTGAGACAGATTGTTTGCCATTGTGCTACATTGCAATAAAGCCTAGCCTGGCAACTTTGGTTGTGTTGCTTTCTTCAATTGTGAGTGTTGCCTCATTTACCTCTTGCATACAGGGTACGCCTAGGCTTAAGGTCACTGAGCTAACTGAGTCCTCACTGAGACCTAAGCTAAAGGTAACCCAAAGTGTTAACCAAAGGAACACCTCATTTTAGGATTACCAGGCTAACTCAATCCCTGCTTAAAATCCAAACCAGGCTGTAGATCACTGGGCTAACGGAGTCCCCACTTAAAGATTTGAGCCAGGGGTAATCCCGAGGGAACATGCATACAGAGACTCATGCACGCAGCCAAGCAGACATCTGTGTCGGACGCACAACAACATTAATAAGAACACTTGCCGCCCAGCGCGCCACAAGCTCCAGACCCAAAGAGCTTGCAATCAAAGTCTAAGATGAGAGGCAGCAGAGGAATACCACAAACAGACAGGGGAGAGCACATGGTAACAGTGCAACATTGTAAGTAGCAGTTGGAGCATGCTTTGGGTCACATTTTCAAAAGTACCTGAATAACAGGCTCCTAAGCCCCATTTTCATAAGTGTCTAACAACCAGATTTGCAAAGGTGTTTAGGCACCTGAAGCTGCAGGTAGGTTTCTATGAGATTTTTAAAAGCATATAAGCAGGTCAGGCACCTGAAGTCAATGGAGGTTAAACACCCAACTCACCTGGATGCATTTGCAAATCCCACTGGGTGACTCTCTTTTCCTTTGTAAGTGACCAAATATCTTTGTAAATCTGGCCTCACGGTATTTAGAAACCTAAGCCTCCCTGACCTTTGGTGAGACTGAGGTTCCTAAATTGAAAATGCAGTGAGAGGTATGATTGCAGCACATGTAGATGAAACTGAGTTAACCTAACTCCAGCTAGCACTGGTACCAACAGCAGCAAAGCCACAGCAGCGTGGGCTTCATCGTCATAGGCTGTATAAACCCATTTGGGACCCTATGCATTCCTTAGCTGGCTAGCCTGCACCAACATCTATGCTGCTGTGTGTCAGTGATATCGATATCTAAGGCAGCTCAGGTGTGTCTCTATGTGTTGCAATCAACCTCCACCCCCAACTGCAGCAGAGACAGACTTTTTGTCACTTAGGTCTTTTCGATTTTAAAAATTTTACTCTAACTGCCTAGCGATCGTCAGATTTTTTGTAGGATGTTTCTGGAGAAGTTTTTCAAATTCAGTCCTTAAACAGAATGACACTTCACTGGAGTGATGGCTTTAGTACTTAATTTCATTTCAGCGCCAAGAACATGCTCTGTGTTATACGAGACACAACATAAAGACAGTCTTTGCTCTGAAGAGCTTACAGTACAAAAATAAAATCCGAATTTAATATTTTCTGTGGAATGGTGCATTTTGTGATTCACTGAATTTCACGAAATTCAAGCCTTATGGTGAACAAGAAAGTGCACTTCAGCTGTAACTGTTTATTTTTCTACCTGTTTCTATAGACTCGATAAGGTCTTGTCCATGTTTCAGAGAGCACCACAAATCCCATCAGAATGCAGGAAATAATCAGAGGCAAACTCATTAAAGCTGTCACCAGAAAGCTATTTTGAATAACTTAAACCTTCATAGCCTCATCTGCTACAAAGGAATAAGAATTTGAAATGATCTTGCGCTATAATAGCATTATAACCCTCTCCTTTCCCTTCACTTCATAACAGACATTCCTGGGGGATTAAAGACAATTTTTTCTTACGGTACTTTTTGATTGCCTCAGAACCAATTGCAGCACTGATTGATTGGGACTTGGTCCCCAGATGGTACTGCCACAAAACAAATTCATTGTAGAATACACAAAATGGAGGGATGCTGCCGGCAGGCGGGGTGGAGAGGGCACAAGAATCAGTAGGAAGAGAGTTTGGAAATGAGCTGGAGGATTGGTGATAGGTTAGTCCTGAACCTGTAGGTCACCAATTCAAATCCAACTCTGGTCAGCAGGGAGTGGAAGCCACTGCTGTCTGAAGATGGCTCAGTGGCCCCCTGGCTATTCTCAACTGAATTCCCACTGTCCCAGCTAGGACTAAACAAGTACCGACCATCCCAGGAAGCCAAAATCACTTGTTTGCTCTCCATACTGGATGCTAAATGGTTCTCAGCAGAGGCCAAGGTCTGAAGGTGCCAAGTAGTCTCTGCTCCCCCTCAGGCTCGAAGTGGGTCTCTCAGGTTGGAGCAGCCAGGAAAACCTGCAAGGATGCTGCTTCTGCGATGTACCTGCTTTGTGGCTAGGCCCAGCAGCCTGCGAGCTTTCACAAACACTTCCTTAGTTCTTAAATCTCTTTGCTCTGTGGCCGTTTCCTGCAGTGAGAAGTGAAGATCTACTATGTGCCAGAAGATGGAGCTATTGCTGAGCTTTCTCTGGTAATGCTAAGATTAAAATAAAAAAAAACCCCACTTCCATTACTGTGGGACCTGCTCAATGCACCTTGGTAATAATTTATAAGGAGTCTGGATGCAGTTACAAGGGTTGAAGGGCTGAAAAGGGAGGAGCAGCTGCTCCTTTATTCCCTCATGTCCTTCTCCTGAATTAGTCAATGTAATGGATAAACGAAAGTAATGCTATGTGCAACAAGTGGAGACTCCAGTTGCTATCCTGACAAAGAGCATGTCATTTGCAGGCTAAACAGACTAAAGCGGAGGGCTTAGTCTTGGTGGGAGCTCACATCTCCCCTCATTGGGAAGGGGCCAGTGTGATTCACCCTTCCAAAGAGTACTCTATGAGGTTGGGGCAGCAGAAGCAGGGATGCAACTGTTTTGGTTATGACCTGACAACAGTTTATCAGACCTATCAGATCAAGTCAAAGTAGATTAAAACTAAAAAGTGGGACCCCCCCAACAATTTTACTTCCTCCCCCTCCCCCAATTCTTGAGCTATTTTCTCCAGTTACTTCAAATAGACTTCTTCCCAGCACAGACTCTACCTAGGACTATGATTTAATCAGCTTTCCCAAGCTAAGGAGGGTCATTTCAGGTCAATTCTTCAATGGGAGATCTGCAAGTAAAAGCCTAGGTACTGCAGAAGTAATGATGCTCTCCCTCTGCTTCCCTGGGCTGATTCCTACCTCAGGATCTTGAAGCAGGTACCACCTATATCATCTTCCCTAATCCTTCAGGCAGAGAACTTGTTTATGTGGGCAGCTTGCTCTGGCTTTGACCCTCTGGAGCCCCTTCACTATGGCTATCTATCTGTCTGATTGCAGCCTTTTATCCCTGCTGGTGTTAGCCTGCAGCTGGGGAAGTGACTGCTCTCCTTTTTAGCCCTTCACTGTCTGTCCATTGTACACATCCCATCATGCTTTGGCAGGGTCCCTGGAAAAACATGGCTATATATTAACATTATTAATATTAATATATTAATATTGAAAATCACTTTCTAGCAGTCAGTGGACTTTTATTATAGAAACATAAGAATATGTTCTTTATAGAAGGGTTCTTTATGTAAATAGAGAAGACAAATGCTTACTCTCTCAGAAGGAAATGCTAGCTCTGTCCTTTGTTAGTACCTGTCTCTTTTTTTTTTTCTCACGACAAAAATATTGGATGCCAGTGTAATCCAAAAAAGGCAACATCAGACACTAGAAGTGGTGCAATTAGCAGGATTTCATGCTATCGTTTGCCTTTCAGATGGAAAGCTCTTTGTGTAAAATTTATGCTGGGTGGGCTGGTATTTAATGTAAAAGGAAAGAAAAGCCAAGCTAGAAGGTGTTTATTAAATGATGGTAATTAAGCTCTCGTTTCTGTGTTGTCTAGGTTCTTTGGGCAAAAGCCCTATGCGTATGGAAAATGAGTTAACACGAATGAATGGATGTATGAAAATGTCTCCTTGGAGTTGCATTATGCAGGAAGGTTTTATAGGCATGTTTGTTTTAGGTCTTCAAATACATGTTAGAGTGCAGGAAGACATGTGCAAGGGATGTGGATCCTGGTGTGTGCGTGTGCAAGAAGCACAGTTATGAATTTACATGAGAAGGGGGGTGTAACTGTGAATCAGGGCATCTTTTTAGCAATGTTTGTGAGGTGTTGCATAGACTGTGGGAAAGGCAACATGGGAATTTGTGTGCAAGGGAGATAGAGGTAGATTTGAGATGTGAAGAGTGTGGGTTATTGTGGTAGAGAGCCATTGGTGTGGATGTATGCACAGGGGACAGAGGCAGAGATTTGTATGGGATGTGTGTGCATCAGTGCACAAACAGCTTATTGGTGGGGAGAAGTGTTGATGTTCATTTTAATCAGAAATATATTTGTTGCTCAATGTGGTGGTCTCTACACAGCAGTCAGTTGCCTAACCAGTTCCCCTTTCTCACCAGTGACTTCCAGAGTTTCAGTTCTTCATACATAGGGAGTTAATGTATGATCTAGTGTTAGAAGCAGAGTAATGGGAATCCAATTGGTTGAGCTCTGCTCCACACTGTGCCAGTGCAACTCACGGTGTGAATTCAAGGTAGAAGTCATTTAGGATTAAAGTTTAAAAAATGGCCCCTGATTTTTGGGTCTTATTGTTTGAATGCCCAGCTTTGTATTTGGGATCTGACTTCAAAGGTGACAAGTGTCACACACTCAGACCCAGGGGGTTGCTTAGCTAGGAGTGCTTCAATGAATCAGCTGTAAGAATCAGTTAATATTTATTTGTGTAGCAGTACCACGTAAGCACCTCAGTCATGGACCAAGATCTCATTGTGCTAGATGCTATACAAACACAGAACAAACGTTGGGTTTCTCCTCTCAAAAGAGTTTAAAATCTACACCCAACTTCACAACAAATGTACAATAACAGCCTACTGCTGAAATATTGCAGGAGCTCAGAGCTCTGGTTGGTCTTTGGCTGTGTAGAGTTGTCAGATTTAAAGAGATCGAATGGTTGAAATCCAGTGCTGGAATTCCACCTAGTTTTGAGTAAAACACTTTTTTTCTTCCAGAAAGGGAAAGTTCCTTCATATTTGCAATGAAGAGATATTATACATCCATTTATAGCTTCTGAAAGCTATCTGAGCACCCACGACTCCAGAGGAAATCCACAGGGGGAGCTGCAGGGGACCCAGTACCTCTGAACATCAGGGTCTCAGTTTACACTCTCAAAATTAAGAGGCCCAACAAAAATGTTGGATTTTTTGGTGCCTCGGTTCCTCCACCTATAGGTTGAAAATCATGATACCTAAGTCAAAGGAATGGAGTTAGGCTATTACTGAAGTTTGCAATGTGCTTTGATATCTTCAGATAGTAGATCCCATAGAAGTGCAAATCAGTAGTATTTACTAAGAAAGATGTTGTATACGCAGACATTAGATGAGGTGTGAAAGACTTTGCCCAGAAATGCATGCCTGTATAGTGCTCATAGAGATGTTATTTATAGCATCATGCTTATATATTTCATGTGGGTTAGTATTTCTCCTGTTTGATTTATAATCTCTTCCCCTCTGTACTACCAACTTCACTCTGCTTAGTTCTGACTTTCCAGCTCAGTGTTCTCTCTGCTCTGCTGGCATCCCTGGAGACGAGGGGATTTATAGTAATCTTTGCTCTGCTTTTCCTGAGCTTTTCAAGTGCTTAGCAATTTAAACCAAATTTCCAAAATGTTTTGATTGAATACTTATGTGCAAAATGTACTCTTCATAGAGATGAAACCACAATTAATTGGTGTTCCTGTGGAGGCGCACTGTGTATATCCAAAAGAGAACAGAGAGCTGTATATCTCTATAGAAAGAAGGGTTAAAGGCCTGACACAATACCCAATGAAGTCAATGGGAATCTCTTTTGGCTCTATGAAAATGCAGGAGGGGAGTGGTCAGTGCAAAAAGGGAGAGAAATAATATGACCTTCCATTACATTCAGCAGCAACCCCATAGCACTACAACGACTGAGTTACAAAGTACAGGAGTGTAGGAATTGATTTACACACAACTGAATGTTATCTGCCTTTGGAGTGGGATGTGGTGGCTGCATAGGAGCCCACAGGAACACCACACAACAGTTCTGAACAGGAAATGATTTGTTTTCCTCCCAAAGCAATACTAGCACCCGGGTAGGAATCAATGGCTCAATGTCTAGCTGGCAACCAATAATGAATGGAGTGCCCCGGGGTCGGTCTTGGGTCCGGTTCTGTTCAACATCTTCATTAATTATCTTGATGATGGGATAGAATGCGTGCTTAGTAAGTTTGCGGATGACACCAAGCTGGGGGGAATGGTAGACACTCTGGAGGGCAGGGACAGGATTCAGGGAGACTTAGACAAATTGGAACACTGGGCCAAAAGAAATCTCACGACATTCGACAAGGACAAATGCAAAGTTCTACACTTAGGATGGAAAAATCCCACGCACTGCTACGGGCTGCGGACTGATCGGCTAAGTAACAGCGCTGTAGAAAAGGACCTGGGGGTTATGGTGGACGGGAAGATGAATATGAGCCAACAGTGTGCTCTTGTTGCCAAAAAGGCCAATGGCATATTGGGCTGCATCAGTAGGAGTGTTGCCAGCAGATTGAGGGGTGTGATTATTCCCCTCTATTCGGCACTGGTGAGGCCACATCTGGAATACTGTGTCCAGTTTTGGGCTCCCCACTACAGAAAGGATGTGGACAAATTAGAAAGAGTCCAACGGAGGGCAACAAAAATAATTAGGGGGCTGGGGCACTTGACTTACCAGGAGAGACTGAAGGAAGTAGGCTTATTTAGTCTACAGAAGAGAAGACTGAGGGGGGATTTGATAGCAACCTTCAACTACTTGGAGGGTTGCCTCTAAAGAGGAAGGAGCTAGGTTGTTCTTGGTAGTAACAGAGGACAGAACAAGGAGCAATGGTTTCAAGTTACAGCTGGGGAGGTTGAGGCTGGATATTAGGAAAAACTTTCTCACTAGGAGGGTGGTTGAAGCATTGGAATGGGTTACCTAGGGAGGTGGTTGAATCTCCATCTTTGGAGATATTTAAGGTCTGGTTAGACAAAACCTTGGCTGGGGTGATTTAGTGGGAGTGCTCCTGCTTTTAGCAGGGGGTTGGATTAGATGACCTCATAAGGTCCCTTCCAGCCCTAAGATTCTATGATATCCCATGTTGTAAAGTTAGTAGGGGTACCTCCACTCAAGCCTTGATGAGTTCAACAGTCCTAACATGAGCTTGATGCCTACTCGTGACAATAGACAGTGCCCTTCTTTCTATCTGTCTCTGTGGATCAACAGACTTTTTCTCATCCTAGGCACTGGGGTATATTAGCTTCATTAGATGGAGTTTCCTTTCTGCATAGAAGTATATGAATGAGTCTGGGATTTGTTACACCAGAAATGTATTGAATCCAGTAGCGTAACGCCCCAGCAATGCAAGATATTAGACTCTGGCAAAGACAAAACACAGCTGAGAGGCTGGATAATGCCAGCAGAGAGATCATCCTGGTGGAATGGATACAAGCCATTTCTCTTCCTGAAAGATTGACCCTACTCCCCATTGCAGCAAGTGGAGATGGCTTGTACTGTGAACTATGGTTTTATCCTTCCATCTCCAGCAGCCAAGACCCATAGCTCTTCAATAGCCAAAATAAGCATCATCCTGGCAGGTCCTGTTACAGCATACTCTTAAGCTGAAAGCTCAGGGTCTCCTACAACAGTGTTTCTCAACCATTTTGATACCAGAGACTAGCTGCCTTCTAAACAGTGTCTGGGAAATCTCAGGGATCATGGACTAGACCCTGAGAAATACTGTCCTACGAGTTTGGATGAGTGGCTGCTGTCTCTGATTCACTTTAACCCCTAGGATTGGTTCTGCAGATTCCAACAGGCTGGCTACATCCAGATGGCACTCACAGCACAGCTAGTACAAAAGTAAGTCACAGAAAGAAGAACCCCAGCTGGGCAATTCTCTGTCCCAGCAGTTGGGAAGTCCCTGCAGGGTCGATACAGCATAGAACTTTACAGCTTAAAAGTACTTAACCTTAGGAAATGACCTTGCTTTAAAAAAAAAAAAAAAAGCCTCTGGCCCTAAAGTGCCTCTTTCTTCTATTTAGGGAACCTGAAAGCACGACAGAAATGATGGGTTAATAAAAGCAAACATAAAATCCTGGCATGTCTTGCTTGGCTCTGATGGCCCCTGAAGCACTGGTGTAATAGCAAGACTCTTTCATTCTGGCTTCTTGCTGAGACTGGAGAATGATTGCAGTGAATTTTTTTCCCTGCCTTTTCTCAGCAGGCCAGGATACAGGTTACCCCATGAAATCACTGCACATTATTCTCCATTGTTTGGTGGGAATATGGACTAGTAATCCACTGTCAGAAATATTACAGACCATCTAGAACAAGAGGTTTTTATCTTGGAAGGTTCAATTCCTCCAAAGATGAATTCACTGATTTCCATGCAGCTTCCTGTTATCCAAGACCTTGAAACCCAATGTTCTGTCTACCCGTGGATAGATAGATGGAAGATCCAACCTTCATAAGAACAACTGGTGTTTGCTTGAAGTCTGGATGCGTTCTTTCTTTCCTCTGCTTTGTAGTCTGCTGATTATCCGTTTCATTGCCCCATCTTACTCTGGAGATGGCAGCATTTTCCTGGCAAAGTGGCTCTGTAGGCATGTGTGAAAGGGTTTTGACGGGATCTCTAGGTGAGGCACACTGAAAAAACATGAGATTAATGGCTAGAAAGGAGAATTCCCAAGAATGCTGCCACTGGACTGAAGAATTATATGGACGATATGTTTGTCAGCCTCAGGGATGGGAATAAAGAGGTTGCTCCAAAATTTGCCCCTCTTCCTTTTTATAGCTTGGAAATTGCCTAGAGATGCAGAGCAAAATGGATCATTGCATATCATTTTGAGCTTTGTAAGTTTAATATCATACACATTCTGTAAAGCGCCAGTCTCCATGTTCAACTGCTGTGGGCTTCCCAACACAGCTCCACTATACAGGAAGGGTGACCCTTCTAGAGAAAAAAGGGCTTTAATTTTGCCTCTTTATCTCTGGGCTTCTCAAAACTCCATCATCTGACTTTCAGTTAGGGGTGGATGAAACCGTTTTATGTAAAAAGAGACCCAGCTTGCACCTTCATCCAGAACTGGAATCTTCACCTTCCCCGAAGCTCAGGAAGCTCAAGTAGCATTTCCTTCACTATATTTCATTAATGCAACAGTTGTTCCTGTCAGTTACATTGGAACCAGAAGTGCTGACATTCGAAGACAGGAGAAGCCTTTCTCCTGGTCATTCTCTCCCAAAAGGTAGCAGGAAAGAACATAGGGAACACAGCTTTCATAGGGAACTTTGTTCTTGTGAAAGTTCCAGGCTATTTTTGATGTTTCTCTGGACCAAATATTTTGACTAGAGATGGACTTGGACTCCACCCCTGGATTTAATCCTTTTTACACTTTTGGAGAAGGGGAAATAATTCAAGAGCTGCACATTAGTTTTGCAAATGTACCCTGTATTTATAAAATCAGAACTCCACAACTTCCAAGATTTGGATGTTTGAAATTCTGTATCCAGGTTTTGCAGCATGGAATCCATTTCTATCTTTAATCACTCTTCTACATCCTCATCATGCTGTTTCTGGATGAGCGGGAGGAAGAGGGTGTTTCTGCCAGAGTACTCGAGGTCCTGCAGTCTCAGCTCTGCCAGGGAGGGCAGCAGGTTTGTCTCTAAATGCCAATCAATTTGTTTTTGCAAGTAAATACCTGCCTCCTGTCACTGATTAGCAAGAGGATAATTTATGTATTTCAGCCTTTCAGTGGTTGCTATTGAACTCTCCTAATCTGTTCCCCTTCCTTTCCCCCACCCCTGCCTCAGGCCCCCGCACTCTGAGATAAATTTACCACTAGCTTGCGGGCTGTTCTAGTGAAGCTTACTTATAATGTGACTTGATCCTCAGAACTCAGCATTTTCTGTTTCTTGAGATACTACTGAATACACAGAAATTCAATAAAAGTGAGGGCCTCTCCCCAGAGAGTTGCAAAAGGGGTATTTAATAAGATTTTGCAGCAACGAAAATAGACTCCGAGTCACTTGATAAGAATAGCATTTCCTGCCAGGAGAGCTCTTGTGTAGAAGAATCAAAATGGAGTGGAAATGAGATGCCAGAGTTTTGTGGAACAGTTCTTATTCATGGGGTTCAGCCTATAAATTAGTGGGAGGTCTGAATTCTCTGACAGTCATGTTTCCCATGAGACTTTAAAAATGAGGTCCTGATGAATGATAGTAATTCAATTCTAAGGTCTGATTTTCAATATAATGGCCCCTTTAAGCCCCTTGCACTTTCAGAACAATGTAAAAGGGGTAGAACTGAGTAAATAATTGACTTTTTTGGTTCAGTGATGAAAAAAATCTGTGGGGTTTTTGTTTTGTTTTGTGCTTTTTGTGGGTTTTTTTTTTGTGTTTTGTGGAGTTTGTTTTTGTGTTTTTGTTTCTGGGGAGTTTTGGGTCAACCAAAACCAGCAATTTTTTTTGTTTTGTTGTTGAAACAAACAAACAAAAATGTTTAATGTCCAACTAAATATTTTGGGAGACCAGAATTGAAATTTTGTTGTTGTTCTCATTCTATTGCATTTGGGGTATCTTTACCTTGTTTGTTTAAGTAAATTTAGTAAATTCTTAAATGAAAGGTCAAACTGTTTTATTTAGAAAATATTGACCAAACAATTCTATCTTTAAAAAAAAATCAGTTTCTTTTTCAAAACAGAAAAACAAAATTGCCATAATTGAATCAAATTCACAATTAATTCTGGTTGACTTGAAAGAATTGCATTTTTCAGTGAATACAAAAATCAACATGAAACACTTTGCACAGCTCTGAATAGGGGCATCGATTTAAATGGGGAATTGGTTCCTCCCATATTGCTTTTTACAATAGATAGTCTGGGAATCCCAGATAAATCACATGGTGGTTACACCATTTTGTCTTCTGCCCAGAGTCTCAGGTTATTGTTTGTATATAGTGTGACCTGTATTCCGGGACCAGTGCTCCATTGTGCTGGACACGCTAGAAACACAGAGTAAAAGACAAACAAGGAGTCTTGTGGCACTTTTAAAGACTAGCAAATTTATTTATCGCATGAGCTTTTGTGGGAGAGATCCCACTTCGTCAGATGCTCGAAAAGTGGGATCTCTCCCACAAGAGCTCATGCGATAAATAAATAAATGTGTTAGTCTTTAAAGTGCCACAAGACTCCTTGTTTGTTTTGCTGAACTAGGTTGACACAGCTATGCCTTTGGAACTGAGTAAAAGACAGTTCTGTCTGGTAAAACATAGATGTTTGTGTAAATAATGCCATTTTCAGGTAGATAATAGAGGCTGGGTTTCTTCTTTAAAGTGTCTGGTCATGTCATATAGCTTGTAACTTTTGTAAAATGCTTATCTAAACACTCACTCTTGATATGTATGTTGCTAGCTGCAAGTATCTGATTTCTTTTTTAAATTCTCTGTCAGTAAGTCTGGCATCTGCATTTTGCTCTTTAAATTGTGGAGGCCTGGCATGGAATCATTTTTTTCCCCTAAGGCACTTCCAGCTTTCTTAGAACACTTCCTGTTTTTGCATTCTAGCAGAAATGAGTTTTGAAATGGTCCACCATAACTAAGGAGGGCCTTTCATCAGAGAAAGGAGAAGCTCAGCCATATAAAAGGGAACTGCTAGCCTTCTGGTCTCTCTGCATAGTAGGCTGTGAGCTCATTGGGTTCTGTCATATGACATATTTTCTCCTTTTTGGATTAAAATAAATCCAGTCCCCAGTTTGATTAAATGAACCAAAGCATGGTGGCTTCGGCCTGCAAGTGTGACTGAGCAGGAGATAGGATGGGAGGGAGTGAACCAGTCGGAGGTTCAATTCCTGTACTTATATTCTCTGGTCCAGAAATCGGAAGTATATTAGGTTAACTGTGCCTGTCATGTTCATTTTCCACTGCAGCTTCCTGGTTGCCCAATTCCATCTGTGAATAGAAAGGTTGGAACACCACAATGGAAGTTGCTTTTGCACTATTTCCTGCCCAACTAGAAAAGGGAAATGCCACAAATCCCATGGGAGAATCTGTCTCCTGATTCCCCTCCAGTTTGATCCTTTACTGTCTGCATACTGCTTTTGAAGGCCTCATGTCCCCAGGACTGTCTTTGGGAGAGGCTGGATGTGGTTTCCTGTGAAGATGTACGTGCTTGAGTCAGCTGTAAGCAGAGAGGTATACTTCTGAAGCAAACACCCAGATCCAAATACACCAAACTTTGCTATTAGGATCTAGCCTTTGTAGCTGCAGCCTCCCTTTCTAGTAGTAGTCATGTCACTAAAGGTCAGACACAAGTAAAGAGCCTATTAGAATCATAGAAACTGGAAGGGATCATGAAAGGTCATTGAGTCCAATTCCCTGCATTCATGGCAGGACCAAGTACCCCCATTAAACCATCCTTAACAGGTGTTTGTCTAACCTACTCTTAGAAACCTCCAATGTAGGAGATTCCACAACCTGCTGAGGCAACTTATTCCAGTGTTTTAATTACCCTGACAGTTAGGAATTTTTTCCTAATGTCTAGGCTGAACCTCCCTTGCTGTAATTTAAGCCCGTTGCTTCTTGTCCTATCATCTGTGATTAAGGAGAATAATTTTTTTCTTTCTTCCTCATAACAAACTTTTAGGTATTTGAGAACTGTTATCATATCCCCTCTCAGTTTCCTTTTTTCTAGACTAAACAAACCCAGCTCTTTCAATCTCCCCTCATAGGTCAAATGTTCCAGACCTTATTTGTTGCCCTTCTCTGGACTTTCTCCAGGTTCTCCACATCCTTTTTGAAATGAAGCACCCAAAACAGAACACAGTACTCAAACTGAGGCCTAATCAGTGCAGAGTAGAGTGGAAGAATTACTTCTTGTGTCTTACACACAATACTCCTGTTAATACACCCCAGAATGGTGTTTGCTTTTTTTGCAACAGTATTGTACTGCTGACTCATATTTAGCTTGTGGTCCACTATTACACCCAGATCCCTTTCTGCAGTACTCCTTCCTAGGCAGTCATTGCCCATTTTGTACATGTGCAATGGGTTGTTCAACCGTAAGTGGAGTACTTGGCACTTATCTTTATTGAATTTCATTCTATTTATCTCAGACCATTTCACCAGTTTGTCCAAATCATTTTGAATTGTGATCCTGTCCTTCAAAGCACTCGCAACCCCTCCCAGCTTAGTATCATCTGCAAACTTTTTATAAGTTTGCTCTTTATGCCATCATCTAAGTCATTGATAAAAACGTTGAACAAAACCGGACGCAGGACAGATCCCTGCGGCAGCCCGCTTGTTATGTCCTTCCAGCCTGAATGTGAACCGTTGATAACTATTCTCTGGGAGCGGTTATCCAGCCAGTTTTTCACACATCTTATAGTAGCTTACTATGGCATCTTCATTGCTCCTAGTGCCTTACAAAATGAGAGGAGGCTGCCAGAGTGGCACAGAGCAGAATGCTTCTTCAATATAAATATTTATCAGTGGGAGGCTGTATATCCAGGCTTCCCGTCCACTAGTTTTCTCTCCTTCCAAACCCTACCTCTGTGTGTGTGTGCACTGCTGAGAAGCACGCACTGTGAACTGTGTCCCGAGGTACATACATCTGTTCCTCCATTGTCCCATGCTTTGGGAGGACAGGCTGCTCCCAAATCAGAAATCTTTGCTTGCACAGTGGTAACATTTTAGGTCTACTTTGCGTGGGTGGAAATGAGGCAGTAAAGTGCCTGAGTCTGATACTTCACCATGTCCAACCACAGACTGGATGTAAGTGGAAAGTGACAGTTACAGGGAACCAGTCCCTGGTAGGGTGACCAACAGTCCTGCAGATTGTGTGTTAGTTCCACAATTAGATCCTTTGCCCTGAGGTTCTGAAACAGCAATGCAATGTCCCACAAAAATGACATTGGGTGGGGGGTGATGCCCAGCTGGGCTACTCTGCTTTGTTCTGCTCTGCTCTGAGCTTGGAGTTGGATGGGGCTGCCAGCTAGGCTGCTCTGTCCTGCACAGGGCTAGGAGTTCGGGGGTGGGGACAGGACTGCCCAGCCAGCCTGCTATGCTTTGTGTCAGGCCCAGAAAGGTTTGGGGGATTCAGGACTGACTGGCAGGTGAATTCAGGGGGCACAAAAGAGGGCAGGGCCAGATGGGAAAAGGCCTCATGTGGAAGGGACGGGGACTGGGCATGGGGCAGGGTTAATTATCTTGCTAGCAAGCTAGCTATATTGATAGCTAGAAGAGCTACCTACTGAATGCAGAATCTAGTTAAATGTGTTGTTTTAACTATCTAAGGTTTCCTGAAACAGGCTGTTTTGCTACAGGGTGAAATTAGTACTCTTGGTTACATTAAAGGGATTTATTTATTTTAATTTCACCATGTCCCATATCATGCTGTCCTGAAACTGGACTCACATCAGTTGGTCAATCTAGTCCCTGATCTTGAGTGATCTAGCATTGGTGGAAGTTAAAATAGCAAGGAACTGCTCCAACCTGTGTCACTGAAGTATGGTCCACCGTATCAGAGCCCGAGCATGTCCCTGTCCTACCCTCGTACTCAGAAAACCCCTGATAATCCTCCTCTCACTCCTTAAGGAGGTGGTGAAGGGTGGCTGCTACAGGAAATGACAGAACGTTTTCTCCAGTGTAAGGAGAATTCTCCTCTTGTATTCTCCAGTCCTTTTGCACGGCTTGCACAGAACAAAATGGCCTTAATAGTATCTGGCCCTGAGTATAGGCAGAGGGAGGCTATTCATAGGTTGAAACTGACCTGAACATCCCTTGATTGATGCTGCTGAGAAACCCAGCAGCATTTTATTATTGCAGCACACTGTGCTGCCCTAGATCTGCATCTAGCTGTTAAAAGGACAATTTATCTTGCCCTTGAGAAGAGGGGCTGAATTTTGATATTAATTTGGGAAGTCGAGTGGGGTCATTTGAGAGAGCAGACTCTCCCATGGGTACAAGAAGATATTACTGGGGACACGCTCTCTCAGATTGTACTTCAGTACACTAATACACCCGCTATACTATATTCTTGCTGAGCTTATTTGCAGCACAAATATGCAGACCACGAATCATTTGACAGAAGGAGTTTGAACCCCCTGATGATTTTCTGCAGCCTGTCGGTGAATCTGGGTTTCCAGGGGAAAAAAAATCCCCTCAGTCCATCCATCCTGCTGTTCCTTGCTTTATTTTTAGTTCTCTTTCTGCCTCAGTGGAGGAAAGTCAATGAGAAGAAATGTGATTATTTCTCAAGCAGTAACCTCTCCTTTACCTTCTGCCAAGGGAAAATATAACAGCTACATCATTAGCTCTCCAGACTTGGTTATAGTGGCACTAGTGATGAGATGAATTTCACAAGGTTCAGAGCTGGTCAATAGTGTTGCCTAATGGTAAAAGAAAAGGAGTTGGAACCAGGATTCTTAGGTACTATTCCTAGCTCTGCTATTGGGTCCTTGGTGACTTTGGGCAAGTAACTTATTTTTTTTTTCTGGCCCAGTCAACGTTAGCCTTTTCCCCTTAAAATACCATCATTGCATCTCTATCCATGGTAATTACAATAGGAGCATTGGTGTAGCTGGAAGGCTGACATTTATAACCAGGATGGCATGTGTTGGTGAGTGGGGTGATTATAATGTTGTTGGCTTGCCCACATGAGCACTTCCAGTGGTTGAGCTGCAGCAGGGGAGGAACAGAATAAGGGGTTGGTGTAAACAAGGCCTTGGGCTTCAGTTTCACCATTGATAAAATGAGAAGCATATCTTCCTCACTTCATAAGAACACCTCTATCTATGGGCCATTTTCTTTTGTTCTGTGTTCATACAGCACCTTGCACCATTGGGTTCTGGTTCACACCCAGGGCTCTTAGGTGCTACTGCAATGGAAAACATGCTACATGTTATAAATGGTTATTAGCATGCAATCCTCCTTTCGGTGGTGTCCTGAAGGAGGGATACCAGGGAGGCGACTGTAGAAAACCAGATGGGAGCACGTTTTTGATGGTATTTTGTGGTCATGTTGAATCCCTTTGATTTAGTGGATAGTGTTGCTGTCAACAGCGATGTGAGATGCTGTTTGAATTGCAAATCCTGTTAGACAACAGAACTGTAACAAATGAAACAGAGGAAGCCACTCTTCCCCCATGATCTAAAACAGATGCTTCACTGCTGGAGACTGTGCTGTTTAACGCCTGGATCAGCTCCTCTCTCTCCCGCTCCCATTTTATTCTGCCCGTGTTTCATTAGAACACAATTAATTTCTTTATGAACTGAAGACACATGCTGACCAAAGCTACATGTTACTTCTACTTGTGATTTCCCCGCTCTGCCATACCAGTGCATTATACACTAATAGTCTGAATTTGGAATTCTCTCTTTCTCCTGACTTGGGTATTTCCAGGCTATACTGTTCCCTGCCTTTACTGTGTATTCCCTAGCACAGACAGGTTACCCAAAGACATCCATTTGCTTTCTCTTCAAGTATAGTTAAGAGATGTAATTACTACAATAAAAAGGCATCTCACAGCACTTTCTTTGCAACCCCACTTTATTCTTAAGGTGAAAAGCAGTGCACAGAAAAATATATAAAAAACAGTAAAAGAATCTCTCCACATGCTAATGAGCTTCCCAGTGTTAACCCAGCACTAGCATAGATTTTTTTGCAGGAATAGTCCTTCAAATCCCTCCACCCAAGGGGGATCCTTTATGGTCACAAGTTCCTCACAACCTCAGCTCAGTACAAGCAACCAGTTTTATGAGGTCTCAATAGGTCCAGTCCTTCCACTCCCACACTAAATGATTGGGGCCCTCTGTGAACCAGGGACCTGTCTAGTTGCTGGATCAGGAAGAAAGCCCTAGGCCAGTTTAAAACTAGGCTATTTCTCTAAAAACCCTTTCTTTTTCTGTTGATCTCTGAAGAATTCGGTTTGAACTACTAACTAGAGGCATACCTTTCCTGGGAGAAGGGGGGGGGGGGATCTTCTATGGGTTGCTAATAGAGGAAGTACATTAGCATTTCTCCTACCTAGTAGAGAAAGTACATACCATGCCACAATAACATGTACATGCTTGCAGTTTTAATACATGGGACCCCAAAGTTATAAACCCTAATTTAATGAGTTTTAACTTAATTCAATAAAGTTGATCTGAATTCCATAAGATTTGTTCAGGATATTGTCAGTCTGCCATCGCCCTGTACTCCCATGCCAGTCTGGTGAGACATCTGATAAAACAGGCAGTTCCAAAAACCAAGCTGAGATTGAAAACAATACCTCCGGGACCAATGGAGCTTTTCTTTGGACAAAGTGTTCAGCAACAAAGATCGATGCACGTTAATAAAACCCCTCATGAAAACCTCCACCCTCACATTAGACACATTTTAAACCAGGGTTTTCCTTAAATCCACATACTCTCCCTCCCCCGGGAAATATCCATACATGGCAAGAATCTTGAGCTATGGTGAGACCATTAAACAAGGACATCTTCCATCAATGCCCTTGTCTAGTTGGTGTGGGCAACCAGCACTTTCCTTTATGCTCAAAAAGAAGTGGGGATTCTCCATTTTGCTGCATGGGATCTGCTGGGTGCTGAGTTCTCTTAAGAAGCTGGCCCAGTTGTGGGTACTGAGTCCTTTGGAAATATCTGGCCTTTGCTAATCAAAAAAATCCTTGGGTTCCAGGCTTAGAACTAACTTCCCCAGCTAGTTCCCCTGTGGGTTAGCCCCCCTATCTTTCTCTGACAGTTGGAGTCCACAGCTGCAGCCAGCACTTCAATCCTGCCCCTTAGATAGACTCAACGGGAATCACTTGTTGCAACACCAGCCAGAAGGAACCCAGTGAGCAATCCACAGCACTCCCAGAGCCTGAGATAGAATGCTGTCGTAGCTTTCCTTCTATCCACAGAAGGGAACTCGCCTTCCACTAACTCTCCCCAGGATATCAGGTGAGTTAAGATGTTCTCTCAGCCCCCATTTTTTCAGTCTCTGTGTTTAATGCTCCAGTAGCCTCTGACTGCGGTGTAAGTCAGGAGTCCTGCCTGCATTTAATTATAAAGGAGCCTGTCCCGGAAACTTTGCTGGCAAGCCAGGGGATCTTTGTACCCTAAATGAGTGTTGTCAAGCTAGATCTTGCATCGGGGAGTCTCATAATAGGACAGTCCTTTAGCTGTTGGGTCTCATTTTTAGAATTCTGCCCCATAGCTCCCACTGAAGATTCCTATTGTCACAACTCCATTTTATATTGTTTGTGTTACAATGGCACTTAGAGGCCCCCAGCGGAGATTGGAGCCTCATAGGCACTAGTACCTAGTGAGAGAGGAAGGGAGGATTATAGGTACTAGTCTAGGGCTCAGGAGACCTGAGCTTAATTCTCTGCTCCATCACAGACTTCCTATGTGCCCTGCAGCAAATTATCCACTCCATACTGCTCTCATAACCTCAGTATCCAAGTGCCCGCCATTGTGTACTGAGTGTTGTGACTAACATCTATCCTGTGAGGTTAATTCTTTCTCATCTCTCTCTGCCTCAGTTTCCTATCTGTAAAATGGGGTTATGGAACTTTTCTCTCTCAGATGTGTTGTGGGGATAATGTATTAGCAGTTGTGAGATGCTCAGATACTACAGTAATGGGGGCTAGGTAAGTACCTTAGCTAGACAGATGGTCCCTACCTCAAAGAGCTTGTAATCTAAACAGATAAAAGACAAAGAGGAAGAGGAAGGCAATGTTGTTGTTCTCATTGCATAGAGGGAGACGTCCAGAGAGATAAGAGACTTGGTTTGGGTCACACAGAATGTCTGTGGCAGAGCCGGCACTAGAACCCAGATCCACTGAGTCTCGATCCAGAGCCTTCGCTGCGAGTTTTTTGTTTAGCAAGTGAAGATTCCAAATATGATTTTTAAAATGAACCCTTGTTGTTAAGGTAACTTTTGAGAGATATAATCTGTCCTCACTCAGAGATGCTTCCCATCCCTTGTTCCCATTCCCGGGAGAGAGTACAGGATGCTGCTGTCTGAACAATAATCAGTCTATTTCAATAGCTGTGTCAGTGTTTGACGTTGTGGGCGTTACTATTCGTATGCTAAGCAAAGGTATTACGTTCTGTGCTTGAGGGATGTTATACAGACACCTGGTAATAAACACACCGAGTTTGAACAAAATCAGAATCAGTCAGTGCCAAGAGAGTGCTCTTTCTGAAGCTTCAGCCTTTTATATAATTTTGACTTTTTTTAGTAAATACATTTAAGTGCCAAATGGTAACATTCACGTGACCAGATATGTGATGTACCTTCATTACAGGATAATAAACATCCATAACAACTGCATCCTGCACAGGAACCAAGAGCAATTGGATTCTAGCTCCCAAAAATGAAACTGCTCCCCAGAGGCAGTCAGCTATGATTTCAATTAATCATATTCTCAGGCCCTGATGCAAAAAATGAGCTGTACAAGAGCAGACCCCTTCTGATGTGGTCTTCGTGCCAACTCCACCCAAAGGCTGTGTCTGCATGTTAAAGCAATGCAGCTTTCACATTCTCTGTGAGTATGGGTGCAGTTACACTAGTATAAAAGTGGTTTACAGTGATATGGTTTATTTATATAAGGGAAAGGGAATAAGTTGTACGGACAGGAGGCACATTTTTACTGGTATAATATCTATACTAAGGATTATACTAGTATGACTATATTGGTAATAAAAAAATCATACCCCTAACTGAGATGCTTATACTGTCCTAAAACTTTATGTAGACCAGGCATAAGTAAACCTGAAAGTGTTCTTCTTTTTAATCAGACTCCAGCTGGGCAGGAAAGGTCTGGGTTTATTAGGGAAGTCTCAAAGTCTTGTTTTTTATCTAGACATGAGTTACAAGATGTTCAGTGATGTTTGAGGAGTTTTTTCTCCTTGGAAGAGTTGTGTGCGCCCGCATTCTCTCTCTCTCTCTCTCTCTCTGAACTGCAGTGAAACAAAGCAGTGCAAACAGCCTCCTCCTAACCTCAGACATTTTCAAACATCTCCATGGACTTTTGGTTTTCCAAGGCTCACGTCAAAGTAGCCCAGCTTTGTTTTAAAACCTCTTCATATGCTTACTTCAACCTTTTCCACGGTCATGGGTCTCTTGGCTCTCCTCTCTGTTTCTTCTATCCATCTAGATGTATCCTCATCTCTCTTCATTAATACAACCTTGCAATTCTTGATTTGAGAACCTTCTCCTAAGGAGCTCTGGCAGGCTGGATGAGCCTTCTTGTGTCAGTCTATCCTACAATGCACTTGAATGACCTAACAGCCATTTCAATCACTAAGTATAAGGCACTGTACCCTAATGCCCTATCTCAAAGGTATAACCTAACCTTATGTACACACTAAAACATTAATAACAGAGCTAGTTGAAAATTTTCCTATGAAAGGTGGCCTTTTTAAAAAAATTGCACAATATTTTTCTTAAGAATTTTTTATTTTTCAACAAAACAACCCCCAAACCTGAGAAATGTAGGGAAAAAATGTTTTTGTTTTGCTGAAAATACTTACCATTTTCTGACTCTGTAATTCACATTTCACTCTGATAGATGAACATTCTTTCTTTGAGCTTGTAGCCATCCCTGAGATCTTTCTGCCTTTTAAATATAGAAAACTACAAATTCATAGTTTCAACTCCTTTTCAATTAGCAATTTTCTCCTTTTCTTCATAAAACATTTTTTAAAAAGCTATTGTGTTGCACCCTTAATGGTCTCTGTCTCTGTGTTCACTACTGCATAAAACTGTGGGGTTTTTTCTGGTTTTTTTTTTTTTTTTTTTTTTTACACTGAGTTAGCTATGTCAGTGTAAAATCTGTGCAGAGATAAGGCACAATGAAATACCCCCCAAATCTAACATTTACCTAGATTAGCTACATCAATGCAAAGTATACCTATGCCTCACCTGTACTAGGATTTCATACTTTGAGAAATACTTCTTCTAGAGCTAATGCTGACTTCCTAAATTTGTTCCAGTTAAAGTTCTATAGATGCAATAGATGTGAGCCACATCCTTCGGCAGTCAAATTCACAGCACCGGCATGTGCTCTTGCTATTTTAAGTTCAATAGGTTTTTTTATGTTCTCAGGTAACAATGAGCTGGATGGGGATATTTGGACCTGTCTTGAGCACCCATGCTGTGTGGAATTGAAATCTGCTAGATCTGTAGGGTGACTCCAAGGCAGATAAATGTAGTTTTAACTGTATGAAATGAAAAAGGGACAGAATTTCACAGAATCCTGCCCATCTGTCCATTCACTGTAAACATGCAAATAAATATTAATTTATTTTGTGTTTTCTTTAAATTATGCTTAGAAAAGAACAAAAAACTAAATAAAAAAACTAAATCATGCGATGAATTAGTCAATTAAATTAATAAAACTATTGTTACTTTCAGCATTGGAACCAAAGAATATGAACTTAGACTTTTAAAGCTGTCACAAATTTTAACGGGAATTGGGCATCCAATCCTTTGGTGGCTTTTTAAATCTCAGCTGTAACATTTCTTGTTTTGTGCTACTATGTTCCAGTTTTTACATTTTATTGTTAAAACAAAGGCAACTAGCCAGCCCTCTGTCTCTCCCTTATCCCTCTTACCCCCTTTTATTTTAAAGTGACATGTTTGGTAACAGTTACTCACTGCCAACCACCCCATTCTAATCTCAAACCAGTATCAGAACTAGAAGTGCCAGAATTACAAATGTATCCAAATCTGAACACCCCTGAACTTTGAAGTTCATTCTCGGTCCAGACTTAACAGTTCAAATGCGTCACGTACTGCAGTACTCTAAGACACTCTTGTTGGTTTATTTCCAGAATTGGAAGCACCAGGAATCTTTGCAAGCTTTGCAGCCCAATTTCCAGAGACTTAAAAGCTTGAGAGAATTTGTGTAAACTTCAGAGACACCCTATTATTATTTATTATATAATGTTTAGTCAATTCCCAGAAGTAAATGCACTACAAGTCCCTGACCCAAAGGATTATGATCTAAGTGGGCAATATAAGAAGGAGAAACTTAATAAGTTTTGCCCAATAGTCTATATTTTATCCCCCCAAAGGCCTTATCTCCTATTACATTTTAACTCCGATATATAAATCTGTTGCTAAGTGGCCTGCTTTTCCTTTTCATGTTTTCCCATTTCACCCTTCCCTACTGTATGGTTAGACTATGACTAGTGGATTATCCTCTATTTATTCTCTTATTGGTGAAATTAATCCTTACCATTACCTCATCCTTTGTCACCTCACCTGACACTGAGCTGACTCCTCACATCTAGCACCAGATAAATGCCCCTGCCCACCCTGCAGCAGATGAAATGATCAAGAATGTGGATGGTTCTGGGAACTTAGTTGTTTTTCTCTAAAATTGAACTCTGATTCTTTAGCCCATCACTAATGTCTTTATTTCCTCCTGTCCTTAAACTGGTTTTCTTCTGCTGTGCACATGAAATATACATTGTTCTTTCTTAGCTGTCAGAGCTCCCCAAACCAGCTTTGAGCCTTAAAGACCTTGTATTCTGGCATCTAAATCAGAGGCACAGTCACAGATCTCACTTCTCGTTCACGGTCACATCTATTTCTTACCGGAGGTTTCAGTGAAGCAGGTGGCACAAATATATGGTCACAGACTTACTCATGTGAGTCAGCAGCATTGGGGGAGAGCTGCATGCAGTGACCTATGAGAGGACGCCCTGCTCAGATTCTAAGAACAGAGCTGCAGATGAATTGATTGCTTGGCTTAGTTTGCTTTCAGACTGCTAAGCTGTTGGCTTTCTGGGAACTGGTGTTCTATGGTACACCTGCACTCAAAGTGCCTGAAAACAGGGTACACAAAGAGAAAAACCACTTTATAATCAACTTCCCACTGACTATCATAAGCAGAAATAAACTTTATCGTTCCACTTCATAACTATTTTCTCTTCTTTCCTCTAGACACTTATGAAATCAAACTTAATTTACTTTTGTGTAGGAGTGGAAAGTTGAACTTTTGAACAAACTTAAATATGGGGCTAAATCCACTGAGATGTTTTCAGAGATAGCTATTTGAGTGCCAAATTCTGTTCTGGGTAGGATTTCCAATCCTATCCAAAGATAGGCCATGAATTTTCAGCAAATAATGGCTGCTCAAGTGAAAATTGTCCAAGTGAGACATCTTATAAGCCACCAGTTGGGTGACTCCAGCTAATTTTTAGTAGAGTTGGTTGAAACACTTCTGACAAAACTCTCAAAACATTTTGCAAGTATGTATTAATTTTTGGCTAAATTTTCAAGAGGAAATTTACCAAAACATTTCGTTTGACTTTATTGCTCGATTTTATTGTATTTAAGTCAAAATGATAAAGATGAAGCAAAACATTGGGACCTTGTTAGCCATCCATGTTTATAGGAATCTCTGCATTTCCAGCCAATGCCTTCAGGAGGGTTGCTGAGCACCCATAGTTTCTGTTGAAGTCATTGATGCTCTGCACCCATGGTTCCTGGGCCCTATCATACTTAATGGCCTTCTTCATGTTGAACGTAGATGACATTTGGTGATCCATATAGCAATTTGCAGAGAGGAATAGTACTTACCTTCTCCACTCTCTAGTGGAGACCTTACTTGCTTTGTTGTTCTTAGTCTATAGTAAAGTTTATTCTGACTGAGAATATCTGCTTACTCTTTATGCATGGAAACATGTAACAGTAGGAAACTGGGAAGACTATAGAGATGAACTCAAACAAATTTTCTGGTTTTGGAAAAGAGTTTTTGGCCTGTACTCAATGGCAGTAACATGTTAAATGATTGCAATAAAACAAGCTCAAGCCTCTTTGTTTTTCCTTCTCCCCCCTCTTTAGAGTTGTAATATAAATGGCTGCCTCTGTGGTTATGACATAGCCAGAGATCTATATTATTCCTGCATTTATTATTAAACATCCTATCTTAGAGAGAAGCCCTGAGACCAAAAATTTTCCTCATTAGCTTTTATTTCTGATATTTATTATTGTTGTCTTCTTCTCTCCATCTGTCTCTATCATTATCATCCATCATCTTTAAGTTCCTCTTTGCTTTAACTACAGTGATTACATGCAGAGGGTGGAGGGAATGAACACTAACAACGCTGCAAAGCTCAGAGACTTTTCCTCCCTTCCCTCTCCTTGTTCCCATCACTCTTATTCTCAGTGCAAATCTCCAATGAGCTGTTCATCTTTTTGGCTGGTGGCCTGGTTTGTAACCCAGGTGGACGCAGCTCTTAACTCTGTCCCGTGGTTAACATTGCTACTTATACAGCGCCCTCAGTGTTGTATAAATAGTGAATATTAATTTTGTCCTATAAAGATGGATATGAGCTACAACGCTGATATCTGAATCAGAACTTGCACACAGCTTGGATGTGGTTAGTCTCCAGAGTTTTGGCTCAGGCTGTTTTATAGATAGGAGTTAGCTGAAAAATCAGGATACAGATCTGAATTTCCCAGTGTTCAGAGTGGTGTTAGAATTGGTGTTTCTAATAATTATTATTATTCTTATTACTAGGTGATAGTCTACACTGTTCTGGCAGTTGAAGATCTCCTCTGGAAAGAAATTCTGTTTTCCTTGTTTGTGTTCACTTTAAATCTTTACTGTGGTATGTATTGTAGTAGTGCCCACAGTCAGAATCAAGGCTCTATTTTCTTTGGCATGTACAAACATGCAGGTAGAGACACTGTCACCAAAAGATATCCGATATCATGGTGAGAGGGGCCATAGATGCCAGACAGATCTAATTTAAAAGAAGACATAACAGCTGAATGGAAGGGAGGATGGGGGGGGGGGGTAACAGATTACACGGATCACTAACTATAGATGTAATTTGATGCAAGTTTGCATGATACAGTGGATAAGGCCCTGAACTGGGAGTCAGGAAACCTGGGTTCAAGTTCTTGCTTCCACTACTGACCTGCTGGATGAGCTTGTGCAAGTCACTTTGCCTGTTTCTACCATGGTTTCCACACCCAACCTTTCTCTCTCATATTGCAAGGTGTTCGGGGTAGGGGCTGTTTTTGCACAGTGCCTGGCACCATGGGGTCTCCAATCTCGATTAAGGACTCTAGGTGCTAACATAATAGAAACAATAAATTAACAAATACAAGTTGGATGGTTCCATGTCATTTACCATTTAAAAAAAATGTAATACTGTCAGAACACCGATGTTGCTTAACCACTTAACCATCATGATTTGGCTGCTTTCTGGTAGGAGTCACAGGGATTTGGAGGGATGGGAACATTTTAAAATTAATTTCATATTTTCATCTTGGATCCAGGATAACCTGTTTGACCATCATGGATCAACAGGAGATGGAATGATCTATATTTGACTCCAGGCTTTAACAATAGATGAAAATACATTATTTCATCAGGCATTAGGGCTGAGATTTTCAAAGGTGTGGATTCCCAATTTGCATTTAAAATAGTTTAGAATGGAACCATTTCAAAGGGGAAGGTCTGGAGCTAATGAGCACTGTAATCAAAAAGGATCTAACCCTAGCCCACTGGGTGCACTGGATGTTGTGCACATCCAAACTTGTTTAGTAGGTAGGCCTGCGTTTTTGTTCAGCTGTGTGCTACTAAACAGTGTTTTAAAATTAAACTGAGAACTGTAAGTCAAAGATGTAGCTGTACCACATTTCGCTAAATGCCAATATGAAAGGATAATACAGGCAAACTCTCAAATCAGAGATGGACCCTGAGATAGAAACATGTTGGGCCTGTTTCTTAAAAAAGTGTTGATATGTTAAATGATTTCCCTTAGTCCTAGTACTCTGCTAATGATTGAAGTTGCCTCTAAACTGCAGGCAAGAAAAGTGCAGCTGATTCAATTTATGTGGAAGTGAAAATCCATCAAAGAATCCAATAGGATTAAAGTGAGGATTCCCTTTGAAGTCTGAGCAGTGGTACTAATTTAAGTCAATGTAGTGCTCATGGGAGGTACCAGATTGGTGGCACCAGGGAGTGGAGATCCTCTTTATCTAAAGCACAGCAACAGCCTGGGCCGTAGTGGGTATACTGTGCCCTACAATGTGCTTCATGCCTGATGTTCAGGTTCCCTCTCTAGAAATGAAAGAGTACTTCAGTCTCTGTGAATTCTTGAATCCTTGGTTTCACTTTACTGAACTTGTCAGAGGCCAAATGAGGTTCTATGGGGAGACTTTGTCACTTGTGAATGGGCCACCAACTCCTTTCTGCAAAGTCCGTGCACTGGATGGCTAGGACTTTAGGTTCTTAACAAGGTAAATCAGATTGTAATGGGGAGACCTGGAGTTGAAAAGCTTTGGTGTCTATTCCCAATCCCCCTGTGTACAGTAATATTTGTGCCTAGTTTTATTATATCGAAGATTTAGGTTATAAATCTCTTATCTGATATAAAAAGACTGATAGGGTTAAAGAGCTGGAGTATGCTGCTCATGAAGAGGGAAGGGAAACAACTAAATGGGAAAAAGAGATTTTTCTTTTTCTCCCCCTTATTGTTTTTTCACAAAGAAAATTTTCCCAAATGAATTACTTTTTCTTTGCAGCTGAGTTCCAGGTTTTATCCTCTTTGGTTCTTGAGCTACAGATGTATTGAAGCTGATGTGTGTTTCGGATATTCCTTTATTCATTATGTATTTGACTAATTTCCTTTACAAGCTGACGCTCTGAAAAAAACAGGGTGTCAATGGTGGGATGCTGTAGCTCACTGAAAGCAAATGTTGAGGTTGTAATTGTGAGTAATTCACAACAGAAACAGCCAGTCAGGGAACAAAACAACATCACGTGACTCTATGTAGCCAATTAAAACTAACTAGCACTGCTCTTATTTTGAATTTCAAGTACAGAATCCTTCCAGTGAATTGCTTGCAAGTGAATTTTATTCTGTGAATTATTCATGCAAATCATTTGATGAGTAGTTATGAATATTGAAGGAATTCAGAAAAATCCAAAGCTGTTTGCAGACAATTTGCAATTAGAAGAAATGAACGATTAATCAGATCCAGCCTTCTGTTGCAAACTATATGCTTGCTTTTAGTTTCAAACATAGAAGAAGGAATGAAGATGAAATTAGGAGAAGACTAAAAAAGAATAATTAATTTGATCAAAGCAGGGAGTGTAACCGGAAGGGAAAGGTCACCATCTGACAAACTTCTTTAAGGATCTAGAGCATCTTTCTAAATCTGGACTGTACAAAACACTACATTGCTTACTGTACCAATTCCCCACCAGTCAGCTCAGGTCTTGCAGCTTGGCACAGTAATAGCAGTATATGGTAAAACCTGAAATTCCCCAACACCAGGCGCTGAGTGAGTGGTAGTTAAGTAACTGCCTTCAGGATTTTCTGTCCTTCTAGGACCAACAAACGAATGAGGCCCCTCCTCCTCTTCATCCCTTCTATTTAATTTTGGCACTTGGAATTGTGAAACACAAGCCACTGACGGATTTGTGGCCAGAAAAAAGCCAGTTTCAGTTGTGAGTGATTTAGATGTCAATGTACAGTGTTTAGTTCCCAGCTGCTCCCCCTTCTCAGTTTGGGACAAAAATGTCCCATGATCTTACTTGATTGTGTGAATGAAGTAAAAAGACAGGGTGATTTGCAGAAGGCAGCACATCTAGCATAAAATGAACACAGGACTAGAAGCCAGGAACCTAGGAGTTCTAATTCCAGCTATGCCACTGACTGACTATATGGCCTTGAGCAAGTCATTGAAATCTCTGTGCCTTGTTTTGCCAATCTATAAAATTGGGATGATATTTATCTGCCTCAGTAGTTTTGTGAGAATTGTCTTAGTGCTTTGCAAATGTAAAACTCTGTTGAACTGCTAAATGTGACTATTTTCTTCCATGGTGATAGCTGACATTTTCCCCCTGCTTTGGATAGTGTTATATTATCCATTTGAACCTCTCCAGCTACTGTTCTTGTGTTAGACATAGAACATCTGCTGCCAGAACTGAGTTGCAGATTCCTAGCAGACAACATTTTTTGGAGGCAATGACTAGACAACTCTTTCCCACACTGCATTACCTTCCTCTTTAGCAGAGATTCATCGACCCTTTCTCTCCCTTGATAAATGGTACCTCCATTGCAAATGTAGGTCTTCTCATGGGACTTTGAGATAAAATTCTCATGCTGCACAAAGAATGGATTAACTTTCTGCTAATTTTCTTCTGTGGGAAATAAAATTGCACTGTTGGCCACATCTGTCAAGCTCCTCTGTTCTTGGGGGATAGCCATATGAGAATTAGAAGAAAAAATGGTGTCCAATTGCATGGCAAATATTTTCATCATTGGGATGTCTGCTCTCTATTGCTATTGACCTTTGCTGTTGGCCAGTCCTCTATTAAGCCTCTCTTGTGCTCTCTCTTCAGTTTAGGAAAATTACTGTCTCTTTCCCGTCAGGCACAGTGAACACTGTCTAGTTTTGTTGGCTTGTATATTTATAGCCATGCAAGTTCCACAGGGGTAGCCGTGTTAGTTTAGTTCAGCAAAACAAACAAGGAGTCTGGTGGCACTTTTAAGGACTAGCAAATTTATTTATCACTTGAAATTTCGTGGGAGAAAATCCCCATCTTCAAGCATCTGACAAAGTAGGATTTTCTCCCACAAAGTCTCACGCGATACATAAATTTGGTAGTCTTTAAAAGTGCCACCAGACTCCTTGTTTATATCCATGCAGTTTCAATCCTATGACTTCAAAGTCAGGAGTGCTTCTCTGTGAGCTTAAGGTAAGCCTGATGGAACTTGATTTCTAAATAGTGCAGTCTTTGCAGTCTCAGGTGCATCTAGGTATTTATTATGCACCCATTATGTGTTTTATCTGTGTACAGGGATGCAGGTAGTACACTGCCCTGAGATTATGCGAATGTGGAGGGAGATGGGAGAGGAAGAATATTCTGTGGCATTAGGGGTTTTTTTTGAAGGCACAGGCCCTCATTGCCATAACTTGTTCACAGCTGATCTCTGAAGATCTCTCATTTGTGTTTTCTCCTTTGCCCACTTCTCATTCTTGCAGGTTATTGTTGTCACCAGGCAGTACTAACTTCCTCCTGCACACAATAATGACACACTCTGATTGTTCAGGTTGACCACAGAAGACAACCCTGTCCTTTCAGAAGTGCACCTGGTTCCCTTTTCTAGCAGAATAAAGAACTACTACCACCACCACCACCAAGTCATTGGATTTTCCTGATGGGGAGTCTCAGGCTATATCTGGATGTGAGGAGCCTTGTTTCAAGGAAACACTGTACAGAGGAGGTCATAGGGTTACTAAAACAGCATGCTAGATTAATTTATATTTTAACTGAAGTCAACCACACAACTGAAATAAACCATAGTCAATTTTGTGGTGCATTTGCTTTGGTTCTGAAAGAAAATGTGGAGCTTTTTATTTCAGAGGTGACATTAAATAATCAAATCCTATGGTTAAAATACCAGGACATAGCTTTATGTAAACACTGTGTCCCTGTAAATGCAGAGGAAAGAAAAGTCTAATGTTTAAAGCTTGACTCTTTCCATGTCATGGGGGCAGACAGGAACTACTGGGGAGAGCTCTGATTGCCAGGGGCTCTCCTGTTAGGGAAGGAGTAGTGAATTCAGTTCTAGCAAGGTTTTATTTTTATACCCCGTGGAGAGTTTGTGCTTTCCCATCAAACACAGAATAATCAGGTACTGATCTGTGGGAAATTTTAGAATCTCTGAAGGAGTTTACCCACCTTTTAGCTCATTCCGTTAGGGGAAACTGATATGGGAAAATCCAGGGAATAGCAGTGTGTGGCAGCAAAGTGTTAGTCATCCTTTCACCAAAGGAAAGGGGGCTGAAGGAGAATAATGGCATAGTGATCTTACTGTTATGTCTTGTGGAGGCAAAGTACTGCTGCTAGCCAACAAAGAATGGATAATGCTACTGCTCTTTTGTCCTACCCATAGCTGTCTTTCAGTCAATCAGCTCAACAAGTTTTACAGTTATTCATTAATGAGTGAAACTTCAGAATGCCTCTTTGAGTTAAATAAACAGAACCCTACACATGTCACAGACAGAGAGAGGGTGACACTTATCTAAGCCTGGATTTCACAGTGACTCGGTGTGGCAGACCTGAGAACAGAACCCAGGAGTCCTGGCTCCACGCCTCCCTGTTTTAATCCTGTGAAGGATGAAGGCAATGACATTGGCTTTTATCTCGTACACTCATGAGTAGATCTGAAAGGAATGGTATGACAGTTTGGGGAATCTGTCTATGTACAATGTATACATTCTGATTGATTTTACATTTATGACTCTGACTTGCAGTGTGTATTAAATCAGCCATTTGCTGATTTTCAGCCATCCCAGATATTGGCTATAGGAGAAGTAAAAAGTCTTGCCATTCACGTCACTTTCTGATGAAGAAGAATTGGAGAGAAAATAAAGAATCACTGATGTTTAATGCGCAATCTAAAGATGATGTTGAAAGTTAGAGAAAACATGTAGGATGACTTCAGCAATGGTGGAGATGCTGGAAACACTAATCAGAGATAGAAGAAGGGGATATTTTGTACTTTTTAATCCACCGTTTCTAGCTGCTTAAGGACTGTCAGAGTTCCACTTAAAGTTATACAGGAATTCTCAGGATACTTTGCTCATTCTATGATGTCTTTCAGAGTAGTGTTTGAAGACCAGCTTATGGGGAGCCCAGTTCTGACATGAGGGAAAGAGATCCACTGGCATAGCAGGCATATATTTTCCTGCAAGTGGGCCTTATCTAGGTAGCTATCCAACTTAGGTACTTCCCTAGCTCCCATTACAATGAATCTTACAATCTTTAATAACTCTATCTTCACAACATTTCTGTGAAGTAGAAACAGGGAAGGACTATTAGCCCCATTTAATAGCCCCTTTGTGACTCAGTTTCCTAAGTGACTTGCCCACAGTTGTACAAGGTGTCTCTGGCAAAGCAGAGACTTAAACCACAGGTCTACCAAGCTCAGGCTAATGCCCTGGCCACTGGACTATCCTTCCTCTTGGGCCTTTGTGGTAAGACCAGTCTTACTTTTTGTAGATTAAATATTTTGAATTTTATAGAGGGCAAACCTCACAGCAAAATGTAGTTAAAATATCAGTCTAGGATACCAATTCCCTCTCTGGTAGGAACCTATTTAGTATTTCAATATCTGAGTGCGACAGGATTGTGCTGAGAAATGTGAAAAATATGATTGAGAAGTCAGCTGAAAATAATAAGCTGCAAATGGGAAGTGTGTAAAGGTCTTCACCTGAAGGAGACAGGAATGGGAAAGAAGCTGTTCCTCTTTCTCAGCGTCAGAGACGAGAGAGTGTGCACTTGTACATATGTTTTTTACATAGCTCTTTTTATGAAGGGCTTATTATAACCACCCCAATGCCAGATGTCTGCCTTGGGAACCAGTGAGATTTTTGGGAACTGTGGATGGGGATGTTAAACTTGGTCCTCTCTCTGCATTGGGCTCAGCAGTTCTGATGCGAAGGGGATGTTGTGGGGTTTGGGTTGAGGAGCAGAGTAACTGGAAGGTTTATGGATGAAAAACATTAAGCCCCTAAAAAACCCATGATCTTTGGCAAGCACCCTCCAAACCAATTATTAGTGTTGCAGTGGCACATAACGACCCCAACTAGATTGAAGCACTCTTTTTCCAAGTGCTGTTCAGACCTATGATAAAGGACAGATCCAGAGCTGAGAGTTTCAAAACTGGCTAGTGAATTAGGCAGCCAATTTAAAATGAATGGGAATTTGATATCCAAATCCCCCAGGAATCTTTTGAAAATCACAGACCAAAGTCTATAAACTAAGGCCGGGGCAACAGGAGGGTGAACAAACAGATAGTGTGATTGGGAACATAGGTCAAGATAGCAGGAATATGAACTTGTTAATGCATAATTTGTAGGTAAAGAAATGGCTGTATGCTGGAAAAAATAGAACTCCCATTAATTTGTACTCTCTCTTCCAGTCTATTTCTTCTATTTCACCCATCACTCCATTATCTAGGCCAGGGGTCTGCAACCTGCGGCATCGGAGCTGCATGCAACTCTTTTGTTGCCCCCTTGCAGCTCCTGGCCCCAGACCCCCTGCCATCGAGGGACCCTGCAGGCGGCCCGCTCCTGGGTCCAGGTTCCCTCCCACTACCTGGGGCCTCTGCGGCAGGCACCCTGCCTGTCTCAGCTCCCCTCACCAGGAGGCTACACCCATTGCAGCTCTCAAAACACTTGTTTATTGAAGGAGTTTTTAGAAATGGCTTTCAGGTTGCTGACCCCTGATAGGAATTCTTCTCATGTACCTGTCATCTTATCACCCAACCTTTCCATTACTTGTAATCAATAAACACCTGACCCCTTAAATCAGTACAGTCTGGCAGTAAAAAGGAAAAACCTGCCCCTTCCCCCAGCAAGCTACTAAATGAAGCAAATGTTGTGAACACCTGAATGACTCCCTAACTAGATTCAGCCACCACCTACTTCCCACCCGTACCCCAGAGTGCTAAATACTAATGGGTGGATTCAGCTGTTAGTACCATTCAAATAATAGCTTCTTACTCTCGTGCTATCGGCTTTTGCTCTAAGTTTGCACAGCAGAGCTATTTTCAAAATAAAACCCAGTCTTTATCGGATTCCTTTAAAATCTCTTTTTGTTTTCTTAGGCTACCTCACCAAGCACACATCATCTGGGAGAGAAAAGAGATTCTCAGCCAGCTGCGCTGAGAGAATGCATTGGGAAGCACAGGGGAATGAAGACCTCCTTAAGAGAGAAGGGTTTCTGCCTTACAGCCAGTGGAGGGTTAAAGAAATGAACAGCTCTGGAAGGGGCAGAGTATGTTCTTGGCAGTGAGTGGTGGTCTGTGTTACAGTATGTGAGAGGAGGACTGTGGAACAGCTCACTTCCATTCACCAGCTGGCAGGTTGAGCCTAAATCTCAGGATCCAGCGTCTGGCTACAGTGAAGACTCCCCCTCCTTGCCACTCCAAACCTCATCTCGTCCTCTGGAGGGGGTGTTTGCATCTTCAGCAGGTGAAAGAGTTGATATCGGCAGCATTGAAAGGTCTTCCCCGGACTGTCTGAATGAATGAGTGCCTTTCAGGGCAAAACCAGGTAAGACGCAGCATTACTTTCAAATCCTTCCAGACAGCCTCCTGAAAATGTTATGGGCCAATTCCAGCCCTGGGGTAACTCCAGTGCAGTCAATGAGCTTGACACCAGGGGTTGGATTTGGCCCGTTGTCATGACCGCAGGTGGGTAACTCGCCAGGTCGATGGCTTAACATGAGAAAAGTATAGCTCATTTGGGTGGTAATCTGTGGCACTGTTTGCTCTGAAGTACCCTCGTTGGGGAGTTTTATTGCCTCGTACACTGTATATGGATTATCAAAGTTAGAGCAAGTGACTAGTAAAGCTATTAACATGGACTGTTAAAAAGGTTGTGCTGGGAAAGGTCTGCTTGCAATTTTGGAGGGATTCCCCTCATCTGCTCCGATATACTGTGATTAGATGTCTGTGTGACAAGCCCCCTGTTAACATGCTTGGTATAACTGAATGTGTGTGAGTGTATGCAGAATGTTCTATATTTTCACATACCAGCACCTGTCCTAACACAGCATATTCTGTAGAGGTGATGCCACAGTGATCAGATAGCAAGTGTGAAAAATTGTGATGGGGAGGAGGAGCAATAGGGTCCTATGGGGTAGGTGGGGGGAGATAGAGCCCTATATTACATAAAGCCCCTAATATCCAGATGTCTGGTCACCCTGCCTGTTGAACACTGCAAAACACTTCCTCCACTTATTTGCTTACGTTTAAAAATTAAGCTTTCCACCACTGTGCTTGCGTCCCTTTTTTGTTTCTCACTTTTTTTGCAGTTTTGCTCACAGAGCACAAATATTCAGCCTGTAGATTCAAGTATTTCCTTTGGAATGGTTTGCTTATATGTGTTGGGACACCACTTGACGCAGCAGGGCAATAAGTTAGTCTCACTGGAGCCTTGGCACAGAAGCAATTAAAAAGGCACACAAGAATCTGACCATACATTTCATAGCAAGTTCTGTGCATGCACATACAATTGTTCTGCATTTGTGGCTGTGATAAGATCAAGAAATTAAACTAGTAAATAACAGTGATTGTGGCACATTTTATGACAAGGGATATTATTTAACACAGCAGGTAAGAGTTGCCAAACCTCATGCCAGTACCCTGACACAGAGCCATTTAAACAAGCTAGGTAAGATGTAACCAAACATTCATCATACTGTGCAAATGTGACCAAAGGAGACTAAATTTCAACACTGTTCCTAGCTGATAAAATTTACAGCAATCTAATTTTACTATGAATAAAGGTGAATGTGCACCAGAAAAATAGAGCTAATGTTTTCTGAAAACCCTAAGGCTGCTTGTTAGAGCTGGTTGAAATTTTCTGAATTTCAATACTTTGACAAAAATTTTAATTAAATTTTCACACTGTGATTGGGTAAAAGGAAGAAATTTTTATTAAATCTCTGCAAAACTGTTCCTGTTGTTAACCAACTTTATAAGGCAAGCCAAAAAAATTTAAATTTTGAAATTTCTATGAAAATTTTAAATGAAATGTCAAATTAAAAAAGGTGAAAAAATTACTAATTTTTTGTTTTCTGTTCTCTTTACTTTTGTTCTCATCTCCCTGAACAGTCTCCACTCCCCCAGGGATTCCATGGATGCTTCATATCCTGAATAATAAATGCAGTCATCCAATCACAGAAAGGAGAATATTCATGTGACTTTTCTAACAATCATTGCTAACCTACTCATCTTTTGTTTGGCATATCAGGTACTAAATATTCTCACCAAACAATTTGCAGATAAGCCATAAAGTGAAAAACAGACAAGGCAAAACTGGAAAAATTTCCCAAAATAAATACAGTTAAAAATCATGGAGTTAGTAGGAAATGATGATTGTAATGTTACCATGCTTTGAGTATTAACATTTCCCAAACAGAAAAAGTTAAATTAAGCAAGTAAATGATTGCTGTGAAATTATTTGTTCCACTCTTATATTTTATACACTATGTATAACAAGAATGGATGTTCAGATCTGGGTCTCATTTTAACTGAAACAAACTAAAGTTTTCTGGGGTTTAGGTAAGTGGGTTTTTTTTTTGGTGGGTGCCCATATTTCTTACAGATATGGATGGATAAAACAAGGCTTGTGAATTTGGTCTTGCAAACCCAGGAGTGATTCAGGTCTAAGTCCCATTAAATTTATTCATTCCTTCCTCGCACCGCAAAGTGCAGGACAGGGAATGAGTAGTTCAGTGGTTTCACTTTTGGTCCAGCCGTAGAAAGAACATATTGTTTTCTCTTCAATATTGATTTTTTTCCCCCATAAATATCCAAATGACTCTGCCATTAAAATTAGTTGATAATTTCAGTCCACTCCTAGGAGATGAGAGGTGAGGATCAAGGGATCATAATTGGCTTCTAAGCACCAGAAAGAAGTAGAATTAATAATAATAATTAATAATAATAATAATACATAGCTCTTATGTAGAGTGGTTTTCATCAGTTGATCTCAAAGCCCTTCTTAATCCTTAATGCAAAGCACTATATAACGGATGACCCCTAAAAGAATGTGCAGGAAGGAGGGAGACATCCTGTTCAGCTTCATTCCAGTGCCTGAAATCCTCATACCTCATATTCTATCGCTTGTGTGACCATATCATCCCCAGAGCCAGGGAACTATTGTACTGCGTCTGTGGAAAGCTGGCTGGTTACATAGGTTTGGATCTTTTTCTTGTGCTGAGCCCCAGGTGTTGGCTTCCCTTAAAATGCTTTCCCAATAAATTTCCACATAAGCAGTTGCAGTAGCTGCCTCTGGTTGGTGTTGGGAGAGGAGATATCCTGTATAATTGTGACTGGGATGGGAGATGTCTAAAAGACAATCTCCTTATTCAGAGGTGGTCCTCCCCTATTTAAAAAAAAAAACCTTTTGAGAACCCTCACCTTAGCTCACAGCATCAGTGCCAGGAGCAACATGTGGCGCTCTAACCCCTCACCGTGGCTAGATGAAAAAGGGTAGCTGTGTTCGTCTATTCGCAGAAAAACAACCGAGTCCTGTGGCACTTTTAAATACTAACAGATTTATTTATTGCATGAGCTTTCGTGGGAGAAAATCCCACTTTGTCAGACGCTTTGAAGATGGGAAACTTACAGAATGGGAGGACATTAAATGCAGGGAAGTGTATGATATAGGATCGGGTCAGGCTGTAACAACAAATCAAAATAGGTGTTAGGATTCAAACACTGGGGAACAGCATATAAAGGAAGGTGAGGTCAAATCACCTGTTGTAATGAGAGAGAAATCTGCAGTCCCTGTTTAACCCCAAGACAACTAAGGCCTTGTACACACTACAGAGTTATCATGCGGTAAGGCTCCTTACCGCGTGATAACTATCAAAGCATCCACACAGGAAAGCTTCTTGTTGCGCGGCAATAGCCTCTTGCCGCGCAACATGTAAACCACCCCACACAAGGGTGGTAAGGCTTATCATGGAACAGTTGTTCTGTGGTACAGCTTGTGTGGACGCTTGTTGTGCCGTTGGTAGCCTCTGGAAATGTCCAAGAGTGCCAAACTGGGCCACTCTGGGACATTGGAGCTGTCAAATATGTAAATTTCACTGCTCTAGCTGAGCAGTGAAATTGACATATTAAAATTGCCAGGTTTGGCGGCTGGGGGATTGGCCGGCTGGAGGGGCGAGGGCAGCCAGTTCGGGTGAGCCACGGGGTTTCGGGTGGCGGCAGGAGCTGCAGCACTTAAGCACAGCCCCCACAGCCACCCGAAGGCCTGGGGCTGAGCTAGGGGCTCCCTAGCTCAGCCCCGGGGCTTCAGGTGGTGGCAGGGGTCCCACCACTACCCGAAGCCCTGGGGCTGAGCTAGGGGGCTGGCTGTGGGCAGTGCATGGTGGGACAGGTACCCACCATGCACTGCTCTTGTATCGTAAAGGAGCGTTCACGCAGTGAAAGCTCCTCTGCGATATAAGCAGTAGGTGTGTACACACCAAAGAGCTATATTTATAGCGCTTTCCTTGTCCCGCAATATCTTTTATTGCAGGACAAGTTTGTAGTGTGTACGTAGCCTGAGTCAAATTTGCATATAAGTTCGAGTTCTGCAGTTTTTCTTTGAAGCTGTGATTTGTTATTCATCTGTTTCAGCACAGCTATTAGCAAGTCATCAATGGAGTGAGCAGAGAGATTGAAGTGTTCCCCTATTGGTTTTTTAAAGCGTCTGACGAAGTGGGATTTTCTCCCACTAAAGCTCATGTGATAAATAAATCTGTTCGTCTTTAAAAGTGCCACAGGACTCCTTGTTTGTTTTGCTGAACTAGACTAACATGGCTACCCCTTTGGAACTTGTCACCATGCAGGGGAAAATGAAGTTACTGCGGGCCAGTAAGCTAAGAGAAGACGGGGGAAGTAGGTACAGAAGCAATGAGATTAGCTAGGCAAATATTGCAAAAAGTATTTTCTAGGAATATCTGTTCAGATTTGTAAACAAGTTCATTTTGACCAGAAGTGTCAAACTCATTTGCTACGGTGGGCCAGATTTGACTTAAATGTACTTCAAGTGGGCCATACACACCATAAATTGAAATACTACTACACTCTCACAGCAGCACAGAGTGCTGTGTATGCAAAACTGAGCTCTGTGATCTCTCTCTCTGATAGGGAGTGTGTGTGGTCTCATGGAGCGCAGTCTCGTATACCCAATGCTCCATGATGTCATGAGACCTGACACTTTCGTGGCATTGCAGAGCACTAAGTATGTGAGACCTCATGCTCGCACGCATGTGTTAGGGAGAGAGTGTGGTTCCACTCAGTGCAGTCACGTGCCACATGGAAGAGGTCCGCGGGCCGCATGTTTGATACCCCTGATTTTCACTGTCTATTCTGGCTAGCAAGCTTGCTCTTGAAAACATTTGTGGAAATGGAGAAATTTAAGCAAATACTGCTGATAATTCTTAGAAAAACGCATGTAAAAAAAATTACTGACCATTGGGTCTCACAAAGGAAAGCTGATTTTGCATACGTAGTTGAGGTACAGAAACATACTGTGACTTGGATGACCAATTACAAAGCTCAAATACCAACAGTGAGCTGTTCATTATGTGTAGAAAGTTGTCTATGCAATCTGCCATAAAGGAGATGGCGCATAATTCAAACAGAAAAAGAGGCAGACCTCATCAAATTATATGTTACATTTCTTTTGCCTCCATCTCGAGTTTCCAACCTGCAAAAGCCTTGAAGAAACTCCGTCAGAGGCTGAAACCTGTAATAGTTGTCACCCTCTCCAGCAGGAAATGTGTAGTTTTCGGTGCCCTGGGAATGAGGCAAAACCTGATTAATTTGCAGGGAATATTTTCTAGTGTATATTTGGTCACACTATATGCAAAGGTTACGTTTATAAAGGGTTAAATTTATTATAAACCAATAGATGTTATAAGCATGTATGAAACGTGTTATGGTTTGTTATAAGCATGTCACTGGAAGATAAGTGGCTTTAAGCCAGGATTATAAGCGACTTATTGATCTGTTCATCACTAATACCTCTAGCAGTTACCTGTTAAAAAATGACCGGCAGATGTTTTAATGAACCATTTATAAATGTGCCCTTAACATGAATTGTGACCATATACTCCTCTTGTGGCTCTTAACAAGCTTATGTGCTCTCTGTGCTTCAACTGAATCTTGTTTATCTTGATCATGGGGACCAGTCTGTGGTGCACAATACGCTGAAATCTTTGGGTTTCAGATAAAAAAAATTCTAGTGTGAGCAGGAGGATAAAACTGCCATGAAGAAAGTCAGTCTAAAAACACATAATTCTGTGCTCAGTTTTGCACTACCTGAAGGGCATTGTTATAAATACACATGCACACAGAATTTTGAATTTCATGTTTGAATGCTTTAGACAAAAAGATGCGTAAATGAAAAGTATTATTATATTCTACCACCCTGGCTTACATGCATCCACACCATGCAGGAGTCGCACTTTAATGCATGGGCTCATACATCAACCTTATATACATCCTTCCACATGCACATTCTTGTGCATATTGCTCTTTCATGTGTGTCACAGATTGAATACACATTCCCCCTTATGCCTTATTACATCACTCTTGTTCATGTCATCTTTGCATGCACTTATAGGCTCTCTGTGTTTCTTCCCATATTCAAGACACACAGCAATTCCTCTCATGCCACTCCACTTAAGATCTTGCCAGCCCTTCTAGTCCAAACACCTGCTGGCATAGGAATAAGATGCACACCAACTTGTTAAATATTTTTTCCCCTTGGGAACTTGTAAAGGACTCTTATGACAGCATTTCTTGTTTCTTTTTACAGTCAATTTAAAATGTCATTGTATGCTAAGGGAAGGCAGATATTCACCATTTCTTAACCCCTTCTCCTGTATGGTTATAACCCAAATTGGCTTTATTTTTTTAAATGAACTTTGTCAGTGCTGTAGTCTCTGAGACAGGCTACTTTTCTCCTGGTACGTAAACAATATCAAACACTAGGCATACCAAATTGGCAAAGACTCAAGAGATGACATTGACTTTCTGTGCAGGACCAATGACTTATTTATTATACACTTCCATGGAACTTCATCACACTCAGTATCTTGAATAAGCATGAAACAAAGTTTATCTTACAGAAGTGAACTGGAATCTGGGCTTTCTGTTTTGGAAGCAGGATCAGACCCAGTTTTACATGTCAGACCATGATCAGTAGGCTCTATATTTTAAATACACATTTAAAGGTATTTAATGAGGAGGGATGAGGTCTGGTGGTTTGGGCACTAGTCTGGGACTTGGGAAACCTAGGTTCAAATCATTGCTCTGCCATAAACTTCCTGTGTGACCTTGGGCAAGTCACTTAGTTTCTCTGAGCCTCAGTTTTCCATCTGTCTCATGGGGTTTAAAGCACTGCCCTGCCTCATGGGCACTGAAGATAAATACATTGACAATTGTGAGTTGCTGAAACACTGGTGATGTGGGGTTATAGAAATACCCTTAGGTAACTGGTAGATCAGAAATGGCTGTCAGCATCCAACTAGACTGCAATCTCCCCATTACACCTCTTGGCATTTTGATTTGCATCTCACACTTTCTTTAGTGCTGATACTTCTGGTGATGTGATGTCACTTCTCTTCCTCATGGAAGCCACTTAAGCTCATTAGTGGCTGACACTGTTGTTTTGTCTTTAGCAACAGTTCTATTTTTTTTTAATTATTTTTTTGACCTGGCCTTTGTGTCTTTCAGTTATCCCTTCATTCACCATGCTTTGGATCGAAGGTGCTGTAGGATATAGAGTGCAATGCAAAATCACTTCATGCACACTGAACGTGACAACATTGTGCCTTGCTGTGCTACTTTCACACACACTCCATCATGATCTTTGTTCCTGTTGTGTAGTCACCTTTTTGCCCCACTACTGCAGTCTCTAACTATTTACCCATGTTACAGCGCATTAGATTTTCACAGCTATGCAGGGACTCAATATTATGTTTCCACACTGCAGCTGACCATCACATAAACCTTGTGCAATTTCAATTACTGGATTGCCATATTGTAGTGTAGATCAGTGGTTTTCAAACTTCTTTCCTCGGGACCAAATTGAAAAAAATCATTTATGCCCAGGACCCAACAATTTCATCTTTCAGCAATGCATTCCAGTCTTTTGGCCGCAGCAGCAGGGGGCGCTGCGACCCAGTGCCTGAGCGTCTGCGACCCAATATTGGGTCCCGACCCTAAGTTTGAAAACCACTGGTGTAGATGATCACCAGTGTGTACTCATGTTGCTGTCTGTCTCCCCATTACATTCCCACAGCACAAGTATTATGATTACACTCTCTCACTATGCTGTTGAACAGCACTGTGGCATATCTGATTCTGGCTGATCCTTGATAATGTTCTCTGAGTTAACCAGTAACGTTTCACTTCTTTTTCCAGGGTTGATTGCGCAGAACCTTCTATCTCCCAGTCTTCCTACCCCCTCCTCTCTTATAGACCATGAAGTTTAGTGCAGGATTACAAACAAGGAATTGGGCATTTATACAGATAATAAAAATGCGCAGAGCTCTAATTCTGAAGATTAAAATACAACAAGAATTTTGGGAAAGAAAGTGATAACGACTCTCATGTTCCAAGGCATAAGCCAACCTCTGCTCATGGAGATCAGGAGGAGACTTTGTCTCCACACAGATTATTCCATAACTGCATATTTGCAGGGCTTCTTGCACCATTCTTTGTAGTAGCTGGTGTTGGCCATGATGGAGACAGGATTTTGAACAAGGCGGTTTGATGAAGTCTGGCAATTCTTATTGTTCCTGTTCTCTCTCTGCATCTCAGTTAGATAGGCTTCAGTATAACAAATGCACCTGGCTCCTGGGCAATCATCCCCATTGTTTGTTTGTTTATTTGTTTTTCTTCCCTTGGAAGAGGGAGGGGTCACTTAAGTGAATTTTCTCCCATAAAAGCTCATGCGATAAATAAACTTGTTAGTCTTTAAAAGTGCCACAGGACTTCTTGTTTGTTTTGCTGAACTAGACTAATATGGCTACCCCTCTTGAACTTAGTACCAATTGTTTACTACACGCATCAAAGCGATGGGGGAGTAGAAATCCCATGGTGAGATGCATATCTGATATGACTCCAACCATCTTCCACCCCCTGCACAACCTGAGGGAGAAGCTAATACAAAAGAACAAGCTGTCCTCTCTCCTTTTGGTGTGACACTTGTTATTGTGACATATGACACTGTAAAAAGGCCAGAGACTCGCTAGCTGTGAGAACCTTACAGCCCTGTTCCCCCCTTAAGCAATGCAGAAGCACGTTCCCAAAAGAATTATCAACCTGATCTGACAGGCTTGGTTTTCAAGCTAATTGTATAAAATGTGGAACAAAACATGCATGGGAAGGGGAGACGATTTCTCTAATACCCTGAGCCTGTCCTCTACAACCGAACTGGCCAGGTGGTTCAGAACCTGAAATAGCTGGGGCCCACCAGAGGGATCTTTACCATGGATGACAGTGAGCACAACTGAATGGGGAAGCAAAACCAAAAATGTGGTGTGTGATTTCAGGCTGCAATGCTGATTCAATTGGAGATAGATGTGGAGCCCTCTGCCCCTCCCCCTCAACAACCTCTCCATTTCCATTTCTAACTAGGTCATTTACAGAAACCATGCTTATTTTACAGACCAGATGATTGCAGTTTAACCACATGGTTTTTCCATTCCAGTTCCCCTTTCAGGAATCAGTGGCATTTTATCTGAAAGGCTGCAGTAGGGCTCGTATTCTGAAAGGAACTAGTGTCACTTACAAGCCTGGAATAGAGACTTGTTTGATGATGAATGGCATGTGAGATTCAGCTCTGGAACTGTCTATTCAATTTTTTTTATTAGCTCTGTGGTGGGGAGACAGGAAATGAAAAGTAGTCTCAAATATTTAAGGACAACATGCTTTAGAATTAAAAATCTGTCTGTTGCTGAGATGAAGAGTAAACTACACAAAGTTCAGCTAATGTTTTGCAAGTCAGCTGAGGCAGGCTCCAAGAGATGGAACTTTCCTTCTGGGGTTAATACAGCCTTTCACCTAAATCATTCTTGACCTTTCCTCTTGCATGTTCCAAGTAATTTCAAGCAGGGGATTGGTGAAGCAGCAAAGAGCAGGGACTGCACTGAAGGGTGAATGGGAAATGACACATGAAGGAAAAAAGACAAGGACAGACTGACAGAGGGAAATTGAGGAAAAGTGGTAATTTAGATTGTAAGTTTTTTGGGGCAGAGACCATCGTCATGTTCTGTGTTTGTACAGCACCAAGCAGAGTGGTGTAACTTGAGTTGCTAAGAACAAAGATACAAATGATAAGTTCACTCAAGAAATGGGAAGTGTTACTGAAGAGAAAAGGAAGGAAAGAAGCAGGCAGAGATGGAGGAGACAGAAACAGGAGTTGGGGCGGGCGGAAGCATGAGGATAGAGAGTAAGCAGTAAGAGGTTGATGATCGTGAGTTTGGATTCTTTTGGGATTTTATTCTTCCCTGCATCTTGTGCCTTATGTTGTGATAGCACAGATTAAGCCCTAGTCTACACTTGCCGTGCTTTTCGGTGGCAGTTGACGGGAGATACGCAAGGTATGTAAAATACCTTATGCATCTCCTGACCACTTCCTAAGTACCCCTTACACACTGCGCTAAGCCAACTGGAAGTGGTGTCCAGTCAGTGTAGCACTACTCCAGTTATGGGGCTGAAGTTAGAGCTTTGGTTCTGTGTTTGATTGAGCGCATCTTAACAGACAGCTCATCAGATGCGGAAGAGCGCACTGACGGCAGAGAATCTGTCGCCGTCAGTATAAATATAGCTTAAGTGAGCTGGTGCTATAACAGGCACAGTGCTGCTTATCTCTGGGCTGTCTCTTTAAATGACTGAGCATATTCACTAGTTAGCTGGATCTATTTTTACATATTTGCAAAATTTAATTTAAACAAATGACCTTGCATAAAGACATTTCATCAGGATTGTACACACATCCAACCCTGGTAGGGTGGAGTGCTAAGAGAACGGATTTCAATGAAATGTAAAATATCCGAAGGCTTCTGTTACCAGTGAGCATGCATATGGAACAAAATTTTAAAATAGGGTCTTGTATCCTGAAAAGAACGATAAAACCTTGACCTAGGCTTGTGTGACCATGGGGGGGAAAAAGCCTGTTTGACTTGGATCTCTTCATTGTACAGCAGTCAGATCTGAGATTTTCTCCCACGAAAACTCATGTGATAAATAAATCTGTTAGTCTTTAAAAGTGCCACAGGACTCTGTTGTTTTTCTGCTGATTTCTGTTTCCTTTGAGGTACAGTGAGATTGCTTAAAAATCTTTCTGCTTCTCTTCAGGTTAGCACAAGCTGGCTTCGTGTAAGGGCTTGTATGCATATGAAGTTATTCTGGAATAAGTGTCCACATGTGGAGTTATTCAGGTATACAATGGACAAGCCCTATGCTTCTGATCCAGAGGTGTCCAAGGCACGGCTGTGTTGCAGTGAAGTGCGTGCATTCACTTTCTGCTCAGCTCTGTGTGTGCTGTGCTGTGCTGTGATGTCCGGGGCATTCCATTGCCTTGGCACATCCATTCCACAGTGCACATAACACAATGAGTTGGTGATGGCCAACTAGGAGTGGGGCACACAGCCACCTCCACGTGCACTCTGCAGGTGGGAGGAGCAGGACAACTGATCTGACCCTAGAGGATTGGGTTGTTTTCCAGGCTGACACAGTTGTAGTCAGGTCCTGTTCAGTTTGGATCTGGTTACAGAGCAGTAGGCCAAGCTATCAGGCTGTCATTATAATGTGTGTGGGGTTCCCTTTCTTCCTAACTCTGCTCAGCCAGGGAGTGCAATCTGCTTTGTGTTGATTGTATTTGCTCTATGTGGTGCGGTTGTCAAGATATTTGTGCATCTGTTTTGTCGGGTAGTGCTGTGTAGAGCATGCTTGCTTGCCATTTTGTCAGTGGCATATAGCTAATGTTTTATTATGTAGCAAGTCGCTCCTATAGTATGCAGGATCAAGCAGGGCTGCTGGAGGGGAGGGACAGAAGGGGGAGTTTGCCCCAGGCCCCATTTTGAGAGGGCCCCCAAACTGAGTGGAGTTGTGACATGGCTCATGGAGTCACAGGACAATTCAGGCTTGGCTCAGACATCCTTCTGTCATGATGGAGAGACAGACAGACCAAACCTATCTGCCATCAAGACCCCACCTGCTGCATTGCAGTGCCACTCACTGAATTTTGGTGCGGTTGTCATGGCAGCCAGGTTGCAGCTCCCAAGGCGGTTAGCCAGGCCCAGCTCATGGGATAGGTGTGAATCTCCCATTGGAAAGTGAGTTCAGTAAGGATTCACCTTTCAACCTCTGCCCCAGTCCTCTTCTCAGTGGTAAATGTATTTTATTTTATTTTTTGGAAGAGTAGAAGACCTCTATTTCAGATTTTGCCCCATGCTCCCAAAACTTCTGTGCAACCTTGAAATCAAGCCCAGTACGTAATGTGGGTAAAGTAGCTTGTAACATTGCAGAGCTCTGAAGTGATTTGGTAGTGCATGGGGTGTTTGACATCAAAGGCTGTGGCATCTTGCTATGGAATCACTACATTTCAAGTAGAGCTGCTCATGCATGGCACGGCTGTGTCTAATGCAGGCTGATGAAATGTTAAGTTGGGCATCAGTGGCAGCTTGGTATATCATTATCTTCCCCTTCCAGGTCCTAATACTATGAAGAGGGGTATCAGTAATGCTAAAAATATGAGCTGTGTGCCCAGCAAACAGATTCCACGAGAAGAGAAACAGCCAAGCTTTTACTTTGCTCAGAATAATTTTCTCCCAATGATACTTCCAGGGAATCTAAAACACTGGCACCAATACAGAGAGATTCTTCCAAGTGACGGAAGCCACATGCAGACTCATTCCTTGTATGCTCAGAGATTTGAGTAAATATAGGATTTATAGGCAAACAGAAAGAGATGGCAGCCAAATCTATTTTTATCCCCTGGCCTGTATGTGTCTCTGCTGCCTACTCCCTTCCTCCACTGTATCTCAGTTTCAGTCCATTCAGCTGCCCTGGCTTTGAAGTCAGAGTACCTTTCATCATGCTTTGATAAAGCTCTGCGTTTCTGCAGTAAGTTTCTGCTTTAGTTTCTGCAGTAAGTTTCTGCTTTGATAAAGCTCTGCGTTTCTGCCTGGTAAGTTCAAAGCCATTTAGACTTTGTTAGTTGCAGGTCTGCAAATTCTGATTCCAGGGGGGAAAAAACCTGGAGATTGTGGTAGTTAGTCTTGATTAAGCAGTTACCATGCAATAAATACTACTTGGACCTTGCAGCATCTTTCATCTGATGATTTCAAAGCACTTTCCAAAAGTGGGTATATGTTGTTCCCATTTACAGATATGGAAATTGATGCATCGACATATAAGTAGATTGTCTAATGTCACACAGATGGTAAATGGCAGAGCTGGGAATAGAACCCAGGAATCCTCACTCCCCTCCACTGCTCTAACTATCAGACCAAAGAGTTCTGTCGAATGTGTTCATGTGTTCGGCAACTAACCATGGGAGAGACACATCTGGCTATACATAGGAAGACTGTAAAAGAAGGCACAGACATAGATGTTGACATAAAAGACCCCTTTCAGGGTCTCAGTCAAGATGGCACTCAATTGTCATTTTCAGTGTGGAGGATTCTTTGTGAAGAAGGCTGACATTGTCTGGCATGAATGCAGACATCAAGTGCTTGCAAAAGATATAGAGAGACAACAGCACCAAGCATCCCTAGCAGTCATATCACCATTAGTATCTAAGGCAACATGAAAGATTGTTGAAAAACGCTGCTATGAAACACCATAGGACAATGGAGCTCATGATTTAATTCAATCAAATGAAAGTAGATTCTGTGTAAGAACCACCAGTTGAACAGTTTGTGTGGTCAAAGTGACTGTTCCCTGCCAGAAGGATCATGCTTTCTTATAGGCCACTTCAGCAACTGCAACGCTATTTCGGTGTACCCCCAACAAAGAAAACAGTGTGGAAGAAGTTTAGAAGTAAGCTGCAACAGAAAATTTGACCTTGCTCTATGAGTCCAAGGATGAATGTACTTTCCAAAATGCATGATGAAACATGGTGCAACCTTGACCTAGCCTCTGTCACTTCTGGGGGAGAAAAGCCTGTTTGACTTGGATCCTTTTAATAAAAAAAACCATTGAGCTTGGTGAAATGCTTATGGGAGAGATTGGAAAGGAAGTGCATGACCATTGGAAGGAGCTGATTGAAACAACAAACCTGTGCCTTAATAACAAAACAGCATGGGCTGCTATTTGAATGGACCACAACCAAAGCTTATCACAGCAGTCTCTTGTGACCCGCTCTCACACGAACTCATCCTAAATGGTAAGCCAGCCTACAGAGCAAAATGCAGAATGAAACAAATAAAGCAGGAACTTCGCTCAGTCCTCAGGCACTGGTGTCCACAATGAGCAGGCCAGCACTGTGGAGCTGACAATAGCCATGAAAACCCTGAAATGGGGAAAGACTGGTGGACTTGATGGTATACCTGATTAACTATTACTACACTTTGGGATGAGGGAACGGAAGTGGCTGCTTGACTACTTTAACTCTTGCATGGAGACAATGCAAAAACTGAGGTTTTAGAGGCAGGCCAAAGTGATCGCACAAATTAGGCACATGAAGACCCTAACGCTACAAAAAAGTGACCACTCAGACAGTATCCTTACTCTGCTCAACCTACAAAGTTGCATGAGCAGATGATAAAAATTCCAGTCGTAGAGGGGTAGTTGACCAATAACAAGTTGGTTCCACCCAGGACATTCATGATTTGGCCAAATTGCAAACCTAACTCAGTATATCAAAGATGGCTTCAAAATCTGCAAAATTTCAGGGACTGTGTTTGACGATCTGTCAGCTACTTATGACACTGTCAACTATGGTACACTTCTACTGACGTTGGCCAGAATTCTGGGAAATAAGAAGATGGTCCAGGTTTCTCTCTACTTGAGGACCAATGTTCCTTTGTCAAGATGGATGGTCAGAAAAGTCATGGACTATCCCAAAGTTCAGTGCTATCACCTTTGCTTTTAATGTTTCCACAAAGGACCAGACAGAATTTCCAAACCTGTCCAGATTGATTTATGCAAATGATCTCTTCATCGTCACCCAACTGAAAAGATTTGAGGGCACTGAGTGCATTCTAACTTGCTCCCTGAGTGTACACATGTGGATCCTGAATGCCAACCCTCTTAAGACACAAGTGTGTGTCTTTCATATGAAACACCATCAGGCCAAGTGAGAACTCCAGATATCATGGAATGGTACAGTCCTTGAGCATTGTGAACATGTGATGCACCTTGGGGTCCCATTAGAATGAAAGCTGACTTTCAAAGAGCACATCAAGAAGCTGAAAAAGTGAACTACAGGTATTGTGTACTCCTGGAACTGGCCAACCCAAAATGGGGAACTGACCTCCAAATGTCCCAAGCAACCCATCTCTCCCTGTATTACTCGGCTGCAGAGCGCTGTACCCTAGTATCACACTTGAGTCATGCACACAGAATTGGTATTGAACTCAATCTGTCCTGCAGGACCATCACTGGGACTTTGAAACCAGCTCCCACACTGTTGCTATTCTGCCTCTTGGAGACTGTGCCACCATTGAAGTGGGATACCTTCAGCAAAAAGAAGAAGGAAAAATAAAAGGCACATGATCCAAGACAGTCACTGCATGAACACATTCCATCATCCCAGAGGTTGAATTCCAGGAAGAACTTTGCCTCTGAAAATGGCTTACCTCAAACTATCACTGTGAAAGGCTACTGAATAACAAAATGATGGTAAATATCAATGGGTCTGTAGAACCTGGTTTCTTCAGAACAACTCCCACCAGGCCCTGACCTTGAACAAAAATACCGGTGTATCCTAACTCAAGCAAGAGCTGAACTGGCAAACACTGGTGACAATCTGATGAAGTGGAAGCTGAAGAATGACCCCAACATGGGAACATGGAGATGGTGGGACAACACATGAAGTTTAGCTGATGCAGTGCCCCCGTTAGCATTCTGTCTTGCTGAGGAATTATTTGAGGTAAGTGACACCACTGGATCTTGGATGCAGTTTTGGAGCAGTAAGTTATGATGATCACTGTTGGACCATCTCAGGGAAGGGATCTATTGGCTGTTACAGCTCCCAACAACTTCCCATCGAAATGCCTCACTTCTTTGTTCTTGAGAGATTGATCTCTCATTTTTTGTAGAATTGGAAGGCTTGGACCATTGGAAACAAACCTGGCATTTTCAATGGCACCTCCATCCACTACTAATTTCATTGTCATCACCTCTACTTGTTCACAGTAAAACAGTCACATGGAAACAGAGCTATGTTCCTGGTTTACAGTGTGTATACTTTTCTCTACACAGCCCTTTAGGTTATGTCTTCTGTTGGGTTCTCAAGGAAGCAGGGAGTCTCATGTTTCAGTGAACAGCTTTTATTAAATTACAACAAGAACATATCTGACAAAGCTGAGCGTAGTTTCTCACTTGCAGTTGCTAAACTTAGTCTTCTTGTCCGTCTCTGGCCTTTCTCCTCTTTTCTCTGCATTTATTAGATACATACAGTGTCCATAAAGTGACAGTGTCACATCTGTGCATGAAAATTGAATTGTTGGTAACTGAACAGATGGTGTGGCAACAGTGCAGGACATCTATGTTATATTTTAGCCATGTTTTACCCCCAGGGAATTTAGTCTACCATTGGGAATTGCACTGCTTTCTTAACTTTTCCAGGGTTGCCAGCCAAGCATCCTGAATCAGTGGCTTAAGAGGGATTGACAACAGAGTCTTGTGGCACTTTTAAAGACTAACAGATTTATTAAT
>ML685842.1:4420179-4449783 GCA_007922175.1 Pelusios castaneus | reverse complement strand
ATCACAAGATAAAGGTGCTGGGACTCCAGTACCCGAGTACCATCACAGGATAAAGGTGCTGGGACTCCAGTACCCGAGTACCATCACAGGATAAAGGTGCTGGGACTCCAGTACCCGAGTACCGTCACAGGATAAAGGTGCTGGGACTCCAGTACCTGAGTACCGTCACAGGATAAAGGTGCTGGGACTCAGTACCCCTGAGTACCATCACAAAAGAAGTCCTGCTTAGGAGGATGGCCCCCCCCCCAATCTCTCATTAAAAATTAATGAGAATTGGGCATCTCAATCCTTATATAAGAATGACCATACAGGCTCAGATCAATGGTACATCTAGCCCAGTATCCTGTCTTACGACATTGGCCAGTGCCATATGTTTCAGAGAAAGTAGGGCAATTTATTGTGTGTACCATTCCCTGTTATTCAGTCCCAGCTTCTAGCAGTCAGAGGTTTAGGAACACCTAGAGCATGGAGGTGGCCTGGGGGAGGAAATCTCAGCCTCAAAGCTTGACAGAGTTTCTGAGGAAGTTTGGTGTGTATGTTTGCTTTGGAGCAATGTGAAGAGCTGGTCTGGATCATGTCACCAAAGCCTCTACAGGTCACCTTACTCCATCATCTTCATGAACTGCTTATCTAGGAACAGGAAAGGCTTCCCAGGAGGCTTTTTCTTTTGGATCCATTTTCCCATCCTATGTATTACTTTTTCTCTATTTAGCTCTGCTCTGGGCAGCCAGGAAGATACCTAATCACAGCAACCTACCAAATCCATGTTAATAGTTTTACTATGAGTGTGCTCAAAGCTAAATACTGCAGATGTTTGAGAATGAAAAGAAATGTGGTAGATGTTTCTATGGCGTGTGTAATAGTGCTCTGTAAAGCCTGATCTACTCAAACCCAAATATGCTGCTTCCAAAATGTCATTAAACATGTACATGTGGTTTTGACTGTCCGTTTGCCATCTGTGTGTTTTCCGGTATAGATTTTCTGTAACTTGTTATTCATGACTCTGTATTTTGCCCATTTCCTTTGAACATTCTGATGGTTAACAGAATTCCCCCAAATATCCTTTTTTCTAAGGGATTTCATTCAGCAAGAGTATCCCTCCTTCCCAGGAGCATTCCCATGCAGGAATGAAACTTAACACACACCTGTGATGGCATTTCTGATTAAGGCAAGATCCCATTATAACAAGGGAAGAAATCTATTTAAAGTGGGACTATATAAAGGCCTATAACAGGTGCAAATTAGTGACCCAGCCACAGATGGAAATGAATGCACTTAAAGTGACTTGGCAAACATGTAATGTAGACAACGTAAAGATAATTGTTTAAGAAAAATAAATAAAAACTAATAAACTTACACACACATTCTCTTCAGCCATAACAGTGAATTTCTCTGCAATGCAGTTCTAGGAGGGCTTTCTTTTTCTCCCCATTAACCATTTTCTCCTATTACTGTATATTGATATACCACTTGGTTAAATTACTGCAAATCAGCTGACAGTGTCTCACTGCTTGCATTTCTAAATTACATCTTTATGGAGAGAATGGCTCTGCACTCTATATTTGGGACATGACATCAAGATGATAAAGTGACCACCTCCCTAGATATACATAATAAGCTTGCAATTCCGTCCACAGATTCAGATAAACAATTATAAAATGTAAGGGTGAAGTGAATGGGGAGATTGCCATAATCAAGAACTTGGTGCTGTGTTGGCTATGAAAACACTGTTTCTGATAATGGGAGATGTAATCAAGAATAACTATACCACACCTTCCATGTCAAGAGAACAATAGAGTATTCAGTCCAGTCAGCACAGGGCTGAAAGCAAATGCTGGGAAGTTCGGAATGTCATGTCTGGAATGTTACAAAGTTTCAACTTCTAGTTCCTCCACTGCCACAAGATACCAGAGATTGTTTGTGATATCACTGTATAGAAAGTCTGTTCCTAAAGGAAGATTGAATATTCTCCATCCTGGGACATCAGCAGGTCCCAGGGAAACAAAGGAGGGAAAATTCTACGTTGGTTGGGGGCGTGGGACAAAGGAAGTAACATTTCTCTGGCTGTTTAATTTAAAAATTCTTGATTATTAAAAACTGCTCCAAGGCTTAGATGATGGAATAAATCTAGGGGAAGATGGATTAGAAAGTACTGGGCAGATAAGCCAAGTGCATGATAAATTCATTAATCAGGTAACTTAAAGGAATCCCATGGATATATTCTATTCTCATGTGTTTGGGTATACATGTGTGTTTTATATGCATCTATATAATGTGTTTTTGGTAGCTGTATATACTACATATTCAGAAACATTTATTTCTCAAGAATCATCAGAATTTAAATCACCGATCCTATTCATATATTGGGTGGAGATTTGGAACCCATAGCACAAAGTAGAGCTTAAAGATTACAAATGGCAGAACTCCACAGTGATTCCCCCAGTATTTTCTGTCCTTCGTACCCGTTCCCAGTCTGTTCTGATTGATAGCTGTTATGGTAGTGACTTGCGTCTGCTTTGAAACAGCATCAGAATGCAAATTTCAGATTATCCACTACCATAACTGGAAACTTATTTTGTTATCCGGAATGCAAAGGCTTCAGTGCAAATGTGTTCGGTTTGTGCCTGTTTGGTGCTTCTCTCAGTTGATCTGCAGTTTACCCCCAAATGCTTCTTAATGGCTCTTCTTTAGGGAAATGGAACTTTTCATGAAGTAGAGCTCTACGGGCCTGATATTTGGAGCTACTGGACATCCATAGCCCCACTGTCTTCAGTTAACATTGAGTAACATTGGTAACGGTTAGTTACCACTTCTCAGAATCAGCTCCCAGGTCTCTTACTGTAAACACACACGTGCAGTGAAATTAAATACTCACACATTAAATAGATCCACAGAATCTGCAATGGTTGCCATTAAAGTCTCTATAATTATTTTTGCCTTTGCAGGTAGATATAGGAATGTTTGTGTGGAGAGTGCTGTGCATATAGTGGTCACATTCATAACTTGAAAAGCATAGGTAAAGATTTAAATGTGTCCTCTTAGCATATACATATACACTTAATGAAACACATGCTGAAAATATCTCATTATGCATTCACACATGTGCATTGTACAAACTCCTATAGTCACCCACATGCATATGTAGTACACTATATATACACACAAATATTTATAACAAGTACAAATACACAGCTACATCTTACAAACTCATTAATACTTGTACGTATGATGCATCTGTTAATATACACATTTCAGTGTTTATGGAGGGACAGGGACATGCATTAATCATATGCTTAGGGCAGGATATTAGAAGATTTTTTTTTTCCAATGTGTGAATTTTCCTGAAAATGATTAACAAATTAATATAAAGATAGGTGAGCACCATTAATGGTTTAGTATTATATTAACAGGCAATAAGATCACTCACTAGTAACACACATGATACAAATAGTCACACAAGCATATTTATTGCACATATGTTTACATGCACATATATGCCCTTATTGTACATGTTTGCCCATTATGTCCACAGACAATGGCCATATATCTTAGCTATGCATGGGATACTCCCTACCTCTATACAGATAAGGATGTGCATGCACATGTGCATGCCCACTATTTAAGTGATAATCTCACACACCTTTAATTTTGCTGTCACAAATGGTATGTCTCTACTACACTGCAATAAAAGTCATGATTTATCTGGGTCAGCTGACTCACACTCATGACACTCAGTCTTTTGGGCTATAAAATGATCGTGTAGACATTCAGGCTATAGGTTGGACTCTGAGATTCCCATGAGGAGGGAGGGTCTCAGCAGACCCGATCTCTGCAACTCATTGCTGCATATTTTTTATCATCTCTATAGGGATAAATTTTTCTGTGAGAGAGAGAGAGGTTCATTTTCTTGGTAATGGCCTTCAGAGAGTCCTGAATGTGTTTAAAGTTCTCAGCAGTGCTTCCACTTCTTGTCATCCAATGAAGCGTTGCTCGCCAGGTTCCATATAAACAAATACTAATTAAAATGGGAGTAGAGGTAGTGATGTAGCCTGATGTTTGAAACTGATACAAACACCTTCCGATCCATTGCTGTCTCCTGGTTGTATTTACAGTTGCTCTTTGCAGACGTCAATACTGCACACATTATGACTGCTGATACAGTGGGGACAGTTAGCTAGATCTAACTGTGTGCACATTGATAAAAGATTTTCTGAAAAGCAAAAGATAATTATAACTAACAGACCTGTTGTCCCCCTGGAAATAAAAAAAAAAAAAAAAAAAAAGTCTGTGGCTTCACACATGGTATCTACCCACCCACACCTATCCCGTGTGGTAGAAATTATCTGACGATACCCTTTGCTGATGTTTGTCTGATGCAGGAAATGGATTTTTTAAGTTAAATGTCTATGTGATCCAGTTTGCTGTTAAAAAATGTAAGAATTATACCCCAGTATATTTTTGGCCAAACAGTTCCCTCATCTTAGAAATGAAATGATGTCCTGTTTGATCACCAGTCTTTTGTTTTTATTTATTTGTCTCCTACTCTGTGCCAGAGAGGGAATAAATGAAGGAAAGACCTCTCCACTCCTTCCCCCCCAAAAAAATTTCTCAGCCTAATTGACCCAAACCTCTGTGTGGATGAAATGATGGTTGGCTCTAATAAGACCATGTCACAATAGTTGTATTAGGGTCAGCCAGCTTGACCTTACTCCTCATCACCCTATGTGAAATTAGTCCAGGTTTCAAAGAATGAGTCTTTTCCTTTGTCTTTAAGACTCTGCCAATTATAGAGCAAGAGAGAGCGATTCAGTGGAAAACATTCACTGCTAGGTTAAAAGATCACATCTCCACTTTTCCTGTTTCTCTGACTTTAGACTTCAGCTGAAACGAATTGTTCAGAAATTATGCTTATGTGTGAAACAAAAACACAGCTTTGTCAGGAGATGGATATAGAAGATACTTGAAACTAATGAGAGCTGTGAAAAATATTCTTTTTAGCTTTACCCTTAATAACAGTGAACAGAGAAGCATGACAGCTGGAGCAGTGAGATTGCATCCTAGTTTCCGCCTATAAACCATTATTATTTTTCTCCTGTCCATTTGTACACTTGATTGTCAGTCCAAAGCTATGCAGAATTTTGTTGTTTTCTATTGCAGAAGGGGGGTTATTGTAGGACAAAGGGTGGGGGGGGGGACTATTAAAGCTGAGCCTCTGATTTTCCTTTTTTTAAAAAATGAAAATAAAAGCTCCAGAAATATGTGTTGAAACCTCAAGGTATGCTATGAGTGGTTTCTACCCCAAATCAGTCCCTGGCATTTGCTCAAAACCCCAGCCTGGTTCCTCTCTCCTTCTTCCTTCCCAATAGTTTGTCCCAAACTTTAGTGGATTTTAGTTTTAACGTAATGGCTCAGTTCTAGTGAACTAAAAATTCACTGTTGAATGTGCATGGTTCTTGTCCCCTGTCTGCTGCTGGGTTTGAGTTGAAGTCCTGGGAATTCGAAGCACACATTTTATTAGAAAGCAGTTCTGAATAGAGTGAAGGGTTCCATCATGGTGTTACACTTCTGCTTTCAGATAGAACAAAGGGGCATGCACACATACAAAGGGTCTGCAAGAGAGGAAAATTACAGCAGGAAATGGGAATGAGCTGAATATGGAATTGCAGGAACAAGTAGAGTGTGGAAGAAGGAATTGTAAGAAAAGAACCACAAGCACATGTAGAGCTCATTAAGAAAGGGGAGGTGAGGCAAGACAGAGATGACAGGAGCACCAAGTATGAAGGAAGTGGGGGGGAAAGATGAGGAAAAGGGGGCTCGTCAGAGAGATGAGAGTCACAGGATACAGGTCCAGGAGAAGCGATAATTTAGAAAACAGGAGAGTTGGTCACGGAAGGGTAAACTCTGTGGCGTAGCGATGGTGTCTGGTGCCTGGGGGCCAAGCCCACATTTATGCTCCCCCGGGCGGCCCATGCCTTGTAGACCCCCGCCATACCCGTGCCCCCCTGCAGCCCAGTGCCTGGGCGCTTGGTCCTTCTCCCCTCCCCTCGCCCCACTCCTCCCTGCAGTACACCACTGTGTGAACTGCAGGGATAGGACTGAACCAGGAATTAGATTGTTCTGCAGTCAAGTGGGAATGGTTGATGCAGGAGAGGGTTATTGGTAGGTGGTGTACGATATGGCAGGCTTTTGGGATGGGATGGCAGGAAGGGGAGGTATAGTGAGAGTGTCGTGGGGAGTGGCTTGGACGTTTGAATAACTTCCTTTAGGAGAAAACAGGTTACCTTTCAGAGGGAACAAATAAAATTTGGAAGCAGGTGCATGGAATTCCTTGTGTGTTCCGTGTGGCCATAAACTGAATTGAGAAAGGGGGAAGCTCCTAGAATCTGTGAACTGAGAAACCCCCTGAACTAGAATTGCATGTGTGCTTTCCTCACAGTTGGTGGCAAAGCAAAATGAAAAAGAGGGTTGTTTTTACATGCAGATATTAAGTGGGGAAATTATTCCCATTCATAGTAATATTCTGCATCTCCAAATGATTCACAAACATTAATGAATTGCCTGGTTGGGAGATAACATCCCTTACAAACATTAATGAATTGCCTGGTTGGGAGATAACATTCCTATTTTACAGAAGGAGAAAGTGAGGCATGGAGGTTCACATTCTCAGCTACTGTGAATTGTCATAGCTCCATTTAAGTCAATGGAGTGGCTCCAGTTAATGATGTAGTCAAGAAAGAAAAAGTGATTTGACCAAGATCAAGAAATCCCCACTCCTAATGTTTCACCCAGGTGTCAAACTAAATCTGATGTTCAGAAAAGTTTCTCTAACATTCTCCCCCCTTCTTTATTTTTAATGTTTGCATCAGGATCTGCCCTTCTAGCCTGCACTTCCAGAAGAGGACGTGCTAACACACTGTCAGATAGAATGTTTTCACAAAATTTCTAACCAGCACAAATAACTTACCCGAAATCTCTCCAGAAAGCTTGTTCCCAGGGGGTTTCCAAACCAGGTTTGCAGAACCAAAATGCATAACTTCAGATGCACATGTGAATTTTTGGCACATTTCTTAACGCTTTGGCTTTGCCCAGGACTAATTTTGACACCATGTGGCATTAAACGGATGCCTAGATTCTATGGTAGCATGATAAAAAAGAAATACGCATATGGACAAATGCCTGAATATCACCAGTGCGCCTGCGGGAGTTTGAATCATTAACAACAATTTAACTTCAGTGCTGGAAATACTTCTTGTGCCACTGGGCCTCATAAGGCCCTTCGTAAAATAATGGCTGATGGTTTGATTGACAATCAGCTTGGTTTGCATGACGCTAATTTCATATATCAAGATAATTATCTCAGTTTCTTCCCACACAAATCCCTTCCCTCAGCCTCTTCTGACACTCAGCGCTCGTTTCCATGGAGCTGTTTCATCCATACCTTTGGAAGCATTTTTCCCCTTCGCCTATAGAAATAACTTACATGGTTTCCATGGAAACTCTGAGAAGGGAGGGACTGAGACATCTTAAGTGTATGAGAGCTGAGTTCTAGCAAACCCCATTTATACATATGTGTACACATCGCTCACGAGCTCACTAGTTTGTGTTTACAATGCTTCCTAGTTTGTTCTAAGGTTTATCAAATATGATGAAAGAAGAGGCTATGACAACAGAAATCCCAGTCCTCACCCTGAATAAATGAAGATCAAATTCTAAAAGATTCAGTTTATCTAGCATTTAAGAAACTTATCATAACGTCTTGGGGATGTGAAACTGGGGCTGGAAAATTTGTGAAATAGCGTGTTCTTTTTAATCTCTGGTTTTGGTCTCTTCGAACACATCTTTGCCAATCTACTTCCATCCTGACGGTAGCAGCGCTCTGCTATTCCAAGCATGGGCCCACTCCTATATCTGCTAATGTAACTCGGACCTGAGATGCAGCACTCCCCATCCCTGGGGCCTTTCTTGGGAAGATATTTTTAAGTTTGTGCCAGAAACTAGGCTCTTATTCTGTCCATAAGTGGAAGTGGGCCAGGACTGACCCTGCTATTTTCACTTGTGAACTAAGATAAAATCTGAACTTGTATTGCTTAGAAGTGAAAGATCAGTTCACTACTAACTTGAACAGAACATATTTACAACTGACCGAGTGAGGGGTTTTATTTGACAACTTGGTACGGAGGACCTTTCTTCGCTGTGTAGACATTAAAAAATCTCATAAGTTACTTTCCATAGGAGTTGGGGTTTACCCTGTGTCTTGGGCTGAGTCTGTACCTAACATTTAGGTCAGCTATGTCATTTGGACCCTGGAGAGATTTAATTAAACCAACCTAACCTCTGGGATAGACACAACTGGGTCAAAGGAAGAAATTTTCCATCAACATAGTTTCTACTTCTTGCAGGTGTGGATTTACTATAGTCGTCATAGCAAGCAACCACATTACAGCAGCATATCTGCAGTGTTGTTACAAAGCTTGTAGTATAGACACTGGCATATTGAAGTGTGCCCCCTCACACCACGGTTCTATCGCATGATATTAGAGTAGTGGTTCTCAATCACTGTGTCAGGACGCATTATTGTGTCATCATGACAGTAAGTGTGTCACAGAGAGCCAAGGAGATGGCTAGATTCAGCCTGGGGAGGTGGGGTATGATGATGTGTCCTGTAGGGTCACGATACACCGTGAAGTGTGTCGCGACCCACAAAAGATTAAGAACCACTGTGTTAGAGTATGGTTGTAAAGACCTCTGAGATCCAACATTAATGTCGCCCTGTGATTCCTCCATGCAATGTCAATGAGCCATTTAGATAGATGCTGCCAAGTCATTTAACACCATAATTAAGCTTTTTCTATGATAAATATTTGACAATAGGGTTGTAAACCAAATATAAATGGAAATATTGCCATTAAAAATTACTTTTAGAAGAGGAAAAAATTTAAACTCACCATCTGAATTACTGGGAAGCCAAACACAGCAGTGTTGTATAATCACATGAGAACCAGGAAGTGGAGACCATTTCTATGTTATAAGCTGAGTGAAGTTCAAAAAATGAACAAGTTGGGTAAATAGTAATGCCCAGATATGAGGGTGATGGACATGGCATAAGAGTCTAAACGGACAGGCAGATGGAGCTGGTCAAAAAGTAGCACCTACTCTATGAAAAACTTGTGCCAGTTTTCACAGAAATGTCAACTAAGGTCTGTTAAATAGTATGGGAAAATAAACAATTTAGGAAATTGATTAATACTATACATGCAACCGTAACCTCTGAACCCCTGTTTGAGTCTTGTTTATGACAATAGGTCAGAAATTAATTCTACTTTTTAAAAGGGAGGGGACCAAATCTTGGAGGTCTGTACTCAAATGTTTTTGTATTGTTTTGTCTTTTTCATCAAGTTGATGGAAGTTTTTACCTAGGAGTAAGGGTTTCTGGATCTAGGCTGCTGACTTTCATCTTAAGAGAAATCCTTTCAGGGGTCCAGGCAAAGATAGGTGGTTGAGAAAACTTAGGAAGAACTTTTAGAAGTTTTTAACTTTCTTGTACATGTATTATTTCAGGAAATAAAAAATCTGTTCCTCAGAGATCTAGGAGGGAGGAGAAGTGGAATGACTTCACCAGTGACTCATAAATGGTGGCTGGGAAGTTATGTGAGGTTGACTGAATTGCCTGAGTGCATGGGGGAGGTTTGTCAATTGTTGCACTAGCAGGGGTTGTGAGGCATAAATCTGAGGATGATTGAATGCTGGGAAAAAAAGGCCTTGAGTTCATCTATTATGGAAACACCCCTTTGCATTCTGCTTGTTCATCTTACTTTGAGGAACTGTTGAGTGGAAAAAAATGTATAGTGGAATATTTCCCTGGGAGTGATTCAGCAATATTCACGTGCATCTCTGCTGTTGAGATCAGTGAGAGCTGCTGCATTTCACAGTGTGAGCGTCAGTTCACTTCTATATCCAAATTTTGTCATTACAGACACCAAAAGGCAGTGCATTCGCCAAAGGCCTCTTATGTTGCTTTGTCATAATGCCCTAGCCCTTCTGCACATCTCAGGGTCTCAGCGCAGGTCCATCATTATTTCTTGGTGTCCTTGGACTAGCATTTACTTAGTTTCAGGGCTTTGCATTGAATCACTTAGCATAGTCATATAAATACATGGCTCTGGCCTAAAGAGAAGTGACATGTTTTTTTCTGATTCTATCTGGTTAGGTGTAGATAGCTACACCAGCTTGTGTTTGTCAGCTTGTTCCTTGGTAGCTTCTGTAGCCATAGATCCAGGAACTATAATTCTGAGGGTGCATCATGAAAATGGCACGCGAGGAGGTGAGAGGAAGGAAAAGGAGGAGGAAATGAAAGACAAAGACAAAACCCTGGCTGGTGTGATTTAGTGGGAGTGGTTCTGCTTTTTAGCAGGGGGTTGGAGTAGATGACTTCATGAGGTCCCTTCCATCCTTATTATTCTATGATTATATGAAATGATAATGTGAGCTCTGTGAAGGAGCAAGGGAGCAGAAAAGTTACCTTTGATGTTAGCTAGCTTCCCAAGTCTTCCTAACAGGGGTTCACGGACAGAACTGATTAAATGCAGTTCCTTTTAATTCATTAATTATTAATTGTGTTTATTATAGTAATGCCTAGGGGCAGACTGAGAATAAGGCTCCACTGGGCTGGTTTCTGCACAAACTTAAAATAATAAGCCCTTTCCTGAAGAAGACAGAGTGAGCCATGTACAAGGGCTGCTGGTGGTGTTAGTTTGGGCGATTTTGTTTTGTTTTTGTTAAAGTTTCTGTTAGGAAGAGCTCTGTAGAAGAAAAAACAACACAAGGCAGGGAATGAAAGGGAGTTGGAGCAAACAGCATAAGGAAGAGAATGCGCAGAGTAAAAACTGCCAAGTGGTAGCAGTATTGGCAATCATTGTGATTTCGTCATGAGTCTTGCCCTTTCTGGTGTTTTTTCAAAGCCTTCAAGTGATGGAATCATTAATACTGGAGAATCTTGTGGGGTTTTGTTGTTGTTTTTTTTAAAAAACCTGCTTAGCCTTCATGGCTGCAGGGAAAAGTCTGTAGATGTCAAAGACTCCAACAAGAGAAGATGCAAAGAATCCTTTCATTATTTTTAAACTCTTGATTTTTTTTAAGCCAATCTTATGATTTGTGGAAGGTTGGGGCTGGTATTGCAGTCTCCAATGACAACACCCATATCTCTCTGTCCCTGCTTGAACTCTATCTGTGCTGGTTTCAGCCTCTGAAGGCTCCTCCCTGCAATTTCATTTCCAAAAGGCACATGGTTGGGGGAAGGAGCGGAGGGGTGCCACATGTCTTCCTTCTAGTGTACTTGCCAAGAACTAGTGGGAGGGCATTCTGTTTGCACACATAAACGCCTGCACAGACACACATTAACGTTGGGATATTTGTCAGCACAGATGGATGGGAGCAGTTTATCTGCAGAGCCTCTTAGAAACAATGAGCTGCAGCTAGAAACAATTCCATGCTGTGCAAAAATGTTTGCAGGCAGGTGCGTGCATGTTATGAGGGGAGATCTGATTTTCTGTAGTGCCACATAGTGCTTAATGTCGCCAAGTGTGGTGTGGACTCATGCCCATAAAAGCTGGTGGAAGTTGGGGCACTCAGTAACATGCAGGTATAGGCACCTGAACTACATGTGCAAATGTTGCGTTTGCTGCATAGACTTGCGCTTGCAGGGAGTAGTGGTGGTCACGTGTGCAACTCTAGGAACTGAGTGGGTCATTTAGGCAGACATTTCGAAACTGAACTCTAGGAGCTGAGGGCATGTGCCCGTGTCTTTGTATGTCTAATATATTGTTAGGTTGGGGATTGGGCAATACCTCATTGAAGCAGGTGAGTATTGCAGTAAGAAGTAGTTAGGTCCTTTTGAGTAAGGTTGTGTCTACACAGCAGCTGGGAGATGTAATTCTTAGCAGTGATGCTGCAATAGCCCCGGCTAGCAGCCTGAACATGTACCCAAGGGTTGGGCAGGACTGTACGTGGCTGGCCAGCCTGAGGTGCTGTCCATGCCACCGTCTTGGTGTGGCCTCTCTGCTGTTTTTAATGTGCTGGCTTGACCAGAGTGGCACATGTATGTGTGCTTGAGTTGGAATGACACCTTGCAGCTGCTAATTTGGATGACTCAATTGGAGTCACTTCCCAAAACACAGGCCCCAAGAAAGGAAGGTCTGGAGCCGAGCTACGTGGGCAGAATGGTTTTAACTCTGAACTGAATACAAATATGGAAGGCGGGGTGTTGTTTTAGTGGATCTCTCTGTGTGTCTGAGCAGAAACAAACAGAAGGCAGTGAGAAAATACCAGAGACATCAGTGGAAACACTTATAAAATTACCCATAGAGGTCTTTGGTTAGAGTGCTGGCTGAAAAAAAAAAGAGCCTTGGATAATTGAGCAAGGAAAGTGTCTCCTGATTTTGATTTCTTCTTTGAGTGATGTCCCAGTGAGTCCTCCACTTCAGGTGTCGGCTTGCCTGGCGCCGTCAATCAGAAATTTCTGCTCCAGTGTCCATGTAAGCCGTCCATGTAAGTGCAGTTTGAATCTCACGCTGCTGTGAGCAAGCCAACCGTTGCTCACGCGGCTAACCCCCTCAGTTCCTTCTCAACCGCCCTTGGCCTGAGACAGAGCTCCACAGCACTCTTTTCCTTCAGGATAAAAATACAGAAAAAGGACCTTTTAGATAACTTTTAGTCATACTTCTAGTCATAGTTCTTAGTTAATTAGTGTAGTGAGTTAGGAATTTTCTTTAAAAAAATAATTAATTTTTGTTTCATTAGAGTAAATAGTTCATTGTTGCCATTAATATGCCTGGTTCACCAGGTTTCAAAAGATGTGAACAATGCAGAGACGCTATGCCAATCTCAGATGGGCACTCCCAGTGTGTGAAATGCCTGAGAGAGGGGCAGGTAGCTTCAAAATGCCCTCACTGCTCCAAGATGAAAGCACGCACCCGTCGTGACAGTGAGTTAAGACTTAAACTTCTCCTGTTAGAAAAGTCTCTACAACCCGATTCTGAGACTGATAGTATGGAAAAAGCCAAGCCTCAGAGTTCCCATTATTCTGAGACTAAGAGAAAAAGGGACTCAGTCTCTCCCAAAGGAGACTCGTGAAGAGTAAAGCGAGCTCCTGAAATGCCTTTGGCTATGGCGCCATTATCATCCAAGGTTACCTCTAAAGCCATGCCTAAAGCGGTCAGCACCGCAGCAAAGGAAACCGTGCCAAGTCAAAGACCAGCACCGAACATGGTGTCATCCACACCGATTAAAATGGCACCGAAGATGGTACCTACCCATTTACCACCACTGTTGGCACCGCCCTCGGTACCATCCCAAAAGGCGGCACCAGCAAAGCCTCACATTGGGATCTCAGCACTGACACCACCCAATATGGTACCAACCAAATTGGCACCAACTGCTTGATCCCCGCAACATAAAAGAACTGAGCCATGCTCTCACTCACCTCTCTATGGTACTGACATATCGCCTTCCACTCCATGTTCCCATTCTTCTATAACATCGCCTTTCTCCTCGGATAATGAGCTATACTCACAGGCTGCCTTTCCCACCTGCTATTTTTCTCTGGACAGGTCAGCTTCCATGGCTTCAGTAAGGTCACTGGCCCAAATGGAAAGAACCATGAGAGAGTGGATACAACAGATGAAGATCCTGACACAGAGATCTGCCCGCAGCCATTTGGTCAGAAAAGAACATGCAGGCGATAACACTCTTGAACCCAGACCCTCTACATGGGCACAACACAGCAATTAACGCCTTCACCGATTCCAACAGAAGATCCAAATGACATATCGGAAGGAGAGGTAGTTGAAGACAATTCTCCTGCACATAAATCCTCTTCATCTCCTGGTGAAGCCATCATGCCTGTACCACCAACTACAGCAGAAGACTTCAAACAATTTCAGGAATTGTTTGAGGGTTGTAATGTCCCAAGATATACCCCTCAAAGAGGTACAGGAGTCTCAACATAAATTGCTCCGGATATTGCATACCTCAACGAATACTAAGATCACTCTACTGATAAACGAGGCTATACTCAAACCTGCTGATGTTATCTGGCAAACAACAGCCTCAATACCACCTACCTGTAAGAGGGCTGACAGAAAATACTATGTACCAGCTAAAGGAATGGACTTTTTATTTACCCACCCACCAAAAACAAACAAAACACTCAAAGATCCACCCCCATAGACAAGGACAACAAGCAAATGGATCTTCTAGGTCATAAGGTCTATTGGTCAGTGACCCTACAATTCAGAGTAGCTAATTACAATGCTCTACTGGCTAAACATGATCATGACAACTACGAGAAGATTGACAAACTTAAGAAATACCTACCTGAAGATAAACAACAAATCCTCAAATCTCTCGTAGATGAGGGTCTTCTCATTGCACAAACAGCACTGCAAGCTGCCCTGGACATTGCCGCCACTGCAGCTAGAACCACAGTAACAGCAGTCACCATGTGCCGTGCTTCCTGGTTACAATCCTCAGGGATCCCAAAAGACCTGCAAACAAAAGTAGAGGATCTACCATTCGAAAAAGACAAGCTGTTCTCAAAGAAAACGGACGAGACACTACACTCTATGAAGGATTCTAGGGCAACTCTCAGGACCATAGGTATATACACCCCATATTTTAAAAGACTTGGGTTCCAACCCTACCAGAGAAGAGAATATCAACCTTCCAGACCACAAAGGCCTTACAACTCATATAAACAAAGACATAAACAGAGATCACAGAAGAGGAGACAACCTTCTAACCAATCAACCTTCTCCCAACCACCTCTACCCAAACAAGCCTTTTGAGAGCCAGGTCTAGGGTCTGAGAACCACCTTGAGCGCAGGAAATAGAAAACTCTTTGGACATCGTTTATGCTCATTTTTCCATCTATGAGCAGAAATAACATTGGATAAATGGGCCCTAGAAATCATAGATTGGGGATACTCCATTCCCTTCAGGTACGTCCCACCCAATCACTCTCCCTCCCCATCCCTATCCCTCTTCAAGGACCCCTCTCACGAACAACTCCTGAAACAGGAAGTCACACACCTCCTGGAAATAGGAGCCATAGAAAGGGTCCCGCCCCAATTTCACTACTCTAATTATTTCCTCACCCAGAAGAAAAATGGGAGATGGAGACCAATATTGGATCTCAGGGCCTTAAACAAACAAATATGTATGCGTACAATATACTTACCTACTTTTTATCCAAGACCACATAAGGACCACAGCAAAGCGATCTGGCGCACACTGGATATCCGCAGAGCTCTTCTCTTCTTCCTAAACAGGACAAAAGAATTCTGTAAATCTACAAGACTCTTCCTATCTACGACAGAATGTTCTAAAGGCAAATTAATCTCTTCACAAAGACTATCAAAATGGATTTTGGGATGTATTTACCTGTGCTATGAACAATCTGGGGTACCTCTTCCACAACGAATCAAAGCTCACTCGAGCAGAGCAATGTCATCCTTGGTGGGTTTCCTAAACAATGTACCTATATCAGAAACATGCAGAGCTGCCACATGGGCCTCCACACATACATTCATAAAACACTATGCCATTACCGACATGCCCCTCATGAACACTGGATTCAGGTCCTCAGTACTAGCAACTATTAAAGTACGCGATCCGAAGCCCCATCAACCTTAACTGGTAACTGCTAATCACTCACCTGAAGTGGATCACTCACAAGGACTTCACTCAAAGAAGAAACAAAGATTGCTCACTTTGGTGCAGTAGCCAACATTTTTTGAGATGTGTGTCCCTGTGACTGCTCCACTACCCTGCCTCCTCCCCTTTACTTCAGAGATTCTGGTTTGAAAACCACTGCCTTAAGGGATCTGCTGAGCCACCTGCTCTCTTGAAATCAGAACCCTTTAAAAGGTCTCAGTTTGGATATCTCAAAATCACAAGTCAGTTTTGAAAACTTAGACATAGGATATTTATTTGTAAGATCTTTTCCCTCCTCTGAACCTTAGTTTGCTCCAGCTGTTGTTCCTTTTTCGGATTCAGTGGCAAAAAATAGGAATGAAACCTAGACATCCCAGAGCCATAGGAGGAGTTACAAATAATGACAGAGAAAGTGTGTCTCAATCTATCTGTGTCTGTCTGTCTTCGCAGGCGTGAAGATCCACATTACCACCTCTGAATTTCCTTCCTGTCCCTGTGGCGGCTGCAGCAGCTGTTGCTGGGAATCTCTTTTGTATCTGCTGATGCTGCAGTGCTGTGAATTACTGCAGTTTCAGATAGATTGGGGCAGTGTTATTAATACAGACTGTCTGTTAGATTGCAGACATATAGCCTGTCCTCCTGTTGTTTTGATATTGGTGATTGGGTGGTGGGGGGTGGGATAAGAGCGACAGAAGATCCTGCCTGATCCTCTCACTTTATATAGTAGGATTTTCCATAATCTGGTGATCCTCCACACTCCATTTCCCTGTTTCCCACATACACACATACATAGTGTGTCTCCCCTCCATCCTCAGTGCTGCTCCCACAGGGGATGAGATGAATCCGATGCTGTGCTTTAGAGGTTTCCCTGATGAAGATAACCACAGAAGACTGCCTATGCTTTCTGCTGTTCATTTAACCCGTATGTGCTGTGCTGTGCTGCCATGGGCATTTCATATGGGCTGTTTGAAGCTGATGCTCCAGAGAGCATTTAAAATATAAGTGTATGCTAGCTTAGTTCAAGATTATGCAGGAGACTTTTTTTTTTTTATGACTTTGGCTAGCATGAGAGAAGTATACAGGTGCAGGGGCACTAGGGTGGATATAAAGTAGTTTAATGAAGGTTGGTTTTTGTGTGTGTGTGAATATGTATATCAAAAGTAGTTTCCTGGACATGTTTCTCAATGTCATAGGGTTACCTTAGCAATATGTTTAGAGGATTGCTCATTGGGATAATTGGAATGTCAAGGTACTGTGTAGAATAACGAGGATGTTATTCTATATGTGAGCTTGGCTATATGGTGATCCTTGATAGAAATGATTACTGTAATTAATATATTGTATACAAGGAAATACATCTCTGCAACAGAAAGGTATTATATGAGGACAGTAATACAAGCTCTGTAATTCTTAAAAATAAGAGGAACTTATTATATCCTTGGGGATAAATGGCATGGTTTAGATGGAATATAAACTTATCTTTAGTTCATATCCAAACTGTGTCAGTGGTGGTTTAAAAGTTGTTAATTGCCCCTGGCTATTCAGTTTCCTGTTTGAAATGAATTGTTCAGTTCCTAACATACCTACCTCTTTATAAAGCGCTTTACATCTTTTGAGCCCCAAAGTGCCTTACAGATAAGTATCACTTTTCACATTTTACAGGAAACCGAGGAAAGAAACTTGACCAAGGTGGCAAAGACGACCAGTGGCAGAGTCAAGAATACTGAACCCATGTCCCTGGAGTTCCAGTCTAGTGCTCTAATACAGATAGCCTATCATCAGGGTGGCCAAACTGTGGCTCGTGAGTTGCGCATGTGGCTCTTTTACAGTTAAAGGGTGGCTCACAGAGCTCCCTCTGCCACTCCCACCCCTATTCTCTGGCTACCAACCTGACCAAGGTGGAGAGCTTAAGAGCTTCTGACCTGAGGCAGGGTAGTAGGGCTAGAAAATTCTGCCCACAGGGAAGGGGACTCTCAGGAGGTCAGTAAATTTGGCCACCGCTGGCTATGTCATAAAGGAGCATAAGTAACGTTAGTGACTAGTATAATATTAAATTTGAGATTTGGAGATGTTCTAGTTCAAACCCAAAAGTCATCTCTGGCATACCTGTCAGCCTTTGTAGGAAGCCTCAGGTCACAGCATAGGCCGAGGACAGAAAGACCATTGTGTCTTTTGTTCTTAGAAGAGAAGCCTTTAAGACAAACTCCAGCTGCGTTGATAGGAGGAACTGAGTGAATAGTTCATAATGAATGATTGCATTAATTTTGTCTCTTTCTCTGTTTGCATATCCTATTTCTGGATCTGTATATTGTTGGCGAAGAGTTCGTTAGAGTATCATTTTCACAATTTGAGTTGTTTTGATTGGACGCAGAGGTCAGATAACACATTTCTCTTCCTTCATTGAATGGGCTTAATTCTTAGAATCCAGCTTGGAGTGAAAAAGCTTACAGTTACTAATTAAAAATTGACTTTTTGCAAATATGTTTGCTTACACTTTGCTGTTTTCATCAACACTGGGCAGAAGCTCATGTGTTAAGTTATTTGTGGAAAATGAGTGAAAAAGAGGCGCAAAACAGCTGGATTAAGTGGAAGCAATTTCATCAAACTATTTTAAAGAAAATTCCTGATTTTGTTTGTTTGTTTTCACCTGTATTTGCCCCTGCTGTATTTACAGAGGCAGCACTGGGACTCAGGGAGAAACTTGCCTTGGGGATAAATAGGAAATGTAAGTGTCAAAGACTGAGTCTCAAATCATTTAACTGCATGAAATTGACTAAAATATATTTTAACAGAAGGAAAGTAAAAAAGGAACCTGCAGTGAGATTTACATCCAAGCTTGCTGCACAATGTCAGTTTTCATATAGGCACGCTCTCAGTCCTCTCACAGTATCTTCATGTTTTTAGCTGCCAGCCTGTCCTTGAGTGGACAATAATAGAAATACGTCCCCCCACCCACTGCCTCTCAGCATAGGGCCTGCTTTGTTGGTATAGAAGGGGGTCATAAAGGAACTGCACCTAGCCCAGGGAGATGTCTCCTGATGCAGCATCAGCACAGGGTAGACATAAAACTACAGGTGCAGGTAAGGGTTGCACAGAGTGGAATGTGCTCCAGTCCCACCACCCTGATAGCTAAATCCAAACCCCTGTAAAGATGGGGGATTTTGGATTCAAGATTTTGGTTCAGCTTGTTTATGAAAGGTCTGACACAGAGGTAAACTTCCTTAAAGTTTCACCCAAACAGCTCCCTCCAGAGATGGATTAAATTAGTCCCAGAAGTAACTCCATTACTCCACTGAAGTCAGCTGGGTTACACTAGGGATTATTTTGGCCCATGAAGCTGAACCATTAGTTCCTCAGGTTGAATTGAACTTTTTTGGGGGGAAAAAATTTACCTGGTACCTTCCATGCTCCTCTGGCTTTGTGTTTAATTGGATATTGCTAATAATTAGGTGATTTTGTGTGAGGCTCCCTGTCATTATCACAACAACACGGCTGCAAAATAATGGCCTAGGGGATAAAAAGCCAAGCAGTCTTGTTGAGTGACTATATTTCTCGGGTACTTTTCATCCAGGGACAGCTCTGGGTGTCTGTAAGAGTTCTGAATGTCTTCTTGAATGATAAAATTATGTCACTTTGGCTGTATTTGAGTCCTTTTTATTTTAAGTTCTTGTGATGATTCTAGAAATGGATTTCATGGAAGGGATGTTAAGTGAAATTTACGCAAATATTGGTGTGTGTTAGTTTTGCATTCATAGTCATAGGGATTATACCTGCACCTCTGATTGTCAGCATTCTGTTATGCAGCCAAGGAATGGGTACAATGCCATGTGACCTGTGTATCGGATCAACACAGCTTATATAGCGAATGCTCTCATCAAATTGCCCAAGTTCCTGCTAAAGACCAAAAATTATTGGCGGAAGTTATTTTGAATAATGAATTCATTTGAGAGAATTCTGATCTGCTTATAGGCAATTGGCAAACAGAAAAATAAGCAAAACAGGATCACAAAGCACTTTGCCAACGTTTTATACAGGATCCTTTCTCCTACCATGGAAGTGTAATCCGTGCTGTGATGAAACACAACAGCCTTAATTTTACAACTATCACACGAAGTGCCCAATAGAGCAAAGCACTTCAGCATGTGCTTCTGTCCTGTTGAAGCCAGTGTCAAGTGAATTAAGCATGTGCTTCAAGAGGTGGATTCAAGTGTGGGATTTGAAGTGCTTTGCAGGATAAGAGCACATCCAGATTCAGGAGCCATGATGCCATGCTGGGAGACTGGTCCCATATCTTGCAGAAGCTGGAGTGTTCTCTCTTTATCCAAGCACTAGTCAGCTTGACCCTTCTCCGCTCTTAATAGCTGATGAGATAACTACTGAGAAGGTGTGGATGAAGTTTTATTTAGATTAATCATTACAAAATGATTTACAAAAGCACCCTGCAGTTAAATGTAAGCGATTGTAGGGTGTGCAGTTAATAACTATGAGAAGTATGGTGTTTTGGCAGCAATAAAGCATTTAAAGGCACAGTAAAGTACCTATAAAGGAAAACCTTGTTATGTGGTCCTATCACAACACCTCCTGCTCAATGAGTGTTTTCAGCGCAATATGCTATTGTTTCTCATAAGGAGAGGGAGCTGATGTTCTCTTATAATAATAGAGTAGGGTGCGTGCTTTGCATGTATAAATAATTAATTTGATTTGTAAGGCATATAAATAACACTGAATGCATAATTCATACCTAGACTTTTATAGACACTCATAGACTCATAGGCTATGTCTACAGTTGTAAATTTAGGTTGACTTCAAGTCGACTTAGCATGTCTACACCTAAATTTAAAGTCGACTTAGGGTGGTACTTACAAAGTTGACCTACAGCATCCACACGGGACGCCTAGGTCGACTTCTAGGGGCTAGGGGGGCCTAGGGCAGGTCCACGGTGGCGGGGGGGGGCACCCCTTGCTCAGTGCCAGGGGTCTCAGCCTTTGCCCCATTGTACATGGGTATAGGGGCAGGGCATAGGGGCAGGGTAGACAGGGCTCTGCCCTGCCCTGTGGGGGGCATGCCAGGCTTCCCCTGTGCCCCCCTGGCAGGGAGGGCAGTGGGGGAGTCCTGGGGTAGCCCTAAGTCGACTTAGGGCTACTCCAGGTCTACACTGGCTTAAGTAGACTTGAAAAAGTCGACTTAAGCCTAAAGTCGACCTAAAAGTAGGTTTAATAAAGTCGACTTAATTTTCCTTACGTCGACTTTATTTTCCTTAAGTCAATTTACGCAACTTGCTTAAGTTGACTTAAGGAAACTGTAATGTAGACGCAGGTAAATTAAGTCGACTTAAGCAAGTGTAGACTTAATTTACAAGTGTAGACGCACCCATAGACTTTAAGGTCAGAAGGGACCAGTACGATCATCTAGTCTGACCTCCTGCAAAATGCAGGCCTCAAGACCTCACCCACCCACTCCAGCAATAGGCCACCAACCTATGATTGAGTTATTTACCTCCTTAAATCATGATTTAAGGACTTTAAGATACAGAGAATTCACCGGCAGGTGAGCCATGCCCTGTGCTACAGAGGAAGGCGAAAAACACATTTTTATAGACTTCATGTGAAAGACTAATTTATTTTCCTCCATTCTTGGATTATAAACTGTCTTTCAGTTGTCTCATTCCTACAGGGCTGCACTGCTGTAAATTGCACATTTGGACTTAATAGTGGTTTGTTGTTGAACTTCTATTAGTACTTGATTCCAGGGCTATCTTATTGGATGCCATGCAACATCTGGAGCTAATGAACAACTAGCACCAGACAGTCAAACTCCAGCGAATGTAGCTCTTTAAGCTCTCTGGGAAAAGTTCTGAGCTCTGTACGGCTTGCATTAGATTCATACTGGAATAGATGAAATCTAAGTTCCTTCATCCCTAGGAGAAGTTTATGTAAGCGATGAAATAATTGAAAGTGTATGTTACAAATCATGGACCGCTGTGTGTCATGCTGGGTTTTTTTTTTCTGAATGCTGATCTGTGGCATGTGTGCATATTGATGAATATATTGCTAAATGAAGCTGTTGCAAGTTTCTGAGACAGCAAGGATTTTGTGTTTACAGGCAGCAGGGAAGATGGCTGTGGAATTTTATTATTCAATTAAAAAATAAATGAATTGAGAGAGCTCACTAGATTTTCAGTGATTACCATTCTGTGCAGAACCCACTCAGAATAATGACTTACGGGGAAAATGGCACCAGTGGGGTAGAACCTCAGGTCTTTTCAGGGACACAATGCCAGGTTTATCTGCTACTTGTCATATCTTTTACTGAGGGGTCTCACAGCTGATCCTTTTACTCCCACAGCTGGAAGGACACCTGCCCCTGATTTTTCTGTTGGCAACCTAGATTTAGATTTCAAACTCGGATGTCTTAGATGTGCCCTCAAAGATTTCACACTCAGCTCTGGTATAGCAAATAAACCATAGGATCAGATGGTCCAATTCACTGCGGGCATAACTAGGGACAATTACCTTTGAAGCAATGCCTGTGGAGAATTTGGTTCACTGACTCATTGAGGTTAATTGTGGTAGTGGGAAGTGGGCAGAAGTTCACTGATTCATTTCACGCAGGCCTCCCAACAACCATAATATTGTCTGCCATTAGAGATTCTGAGCCAGATTTGCGACTGTTGATAGACTCAATCCAGGCCTCTGTTACATTCAGCATCTTAATTCTATATCCTCATCTTAGTCTCCCTTTCCTCTTCCTCCTTCTCATGCTCTTAGAATGTATAAGAGAAGTCCTCTGAGATGAGTCGTGTTTCTGCTTTTGTCTTATTGTGGGAGCTAAGAGAAGTTCCTTAAATTTTTTACATTTGTTCAGTTCATGGCAGTGTTGCAATAGTATCTGCTGAGGACCATTACTTGTCCCTGCAATGCCTCCTTCCCTGCACGTTGTTGCTTTCCTAATTACTGCAATTACCCAAGAGCATGCTTTATGCGAGAACTGCCAGCCAGCAATTACATCAGGTACAGATTCCCCAGTCCCAGGGGAGGTGCTGGTAGGCACTTGTTCATTAAGACGACTGACGTGAGTCTCCCATAGCTGGAGGGATGCTTTGCCTCCCCGAGCAGAGCTTTAATTTCCCAGCTTTCATCTGAGTTTATTTAAGTGGTTTCCTTGGGGAAGATGTTGACAGGTTTTATTTAATTATTATTTTTTTATTCCCATGACAGAAACCTTCTGATTTTTTCAAGCTGAATTTTTGCTTCCTTGAGGGGGAGGGATTCAGGCTGTGGAGCCATCTGTCCAGCCCTTTGCCACATTATTAAGTGCTCTGTATTTAAGACTATGGGAGTGAATCCTAGTACTTTCTCTCTCAGCTGAGGAAACACATGTATACATCGGGGTAATTTGATTGATTAGAAAGCTACACTGTGTACACAGTCTGTATATGTAAGTGTGAATAATTGGAATAACAGCAACAACTTTCTTCCCTTCCATAGCACTTTTCATACACAGATTTCCAAGTGCCTTACAAATATGCACAGGAATTGTCCCCATTTTGCAGATGGGGAAACCAGGACACAGAGAGGGTTTAGAGTATGATTATCAAAAACTGCCAAGTGATCTAGGAGGACAAGTTCGTGAAAACTACATGCTGAAGTCACTTAGGAGCTTTTGAAAATCCTACCTGATCAAAGTTGCACTGTAAGGCCTGGTCTACATTTAAAAATATAGCTCAGCATAGCTATGGCCTTCACATCCACATCTTGAGTGAGCTAGTCATGACTACCTAACCCCTGGTGTACATAGAGCTAGGTCAATGGAAGAATGTTGCCATCAATCTAGCCACCCTTGCTCCAGGAGGTTGCTGTGACCCATTCATGTCTTGGGCAGCCCGTCTGAAAATGCCAAGGTCAGGGCATGCTCCAAAAGGAGAGCAGATTCTCTCAAACTGGTGGGTAACACTGCAGTTAGATTCACCAACCAGGTAGAAACAATGCTTCTGATCCCCTCAGACTTATATTAAGAAGCTAAAAACAAGCAGTTACACAGCCCCCTTTATTGCATTTCAGTCTCTGGCCCCTAATTAACAAATAGATTTAGTAAAGAAGTAAATTATTAAAACTCTAGTCCTTTTACAAAAAATGTTCTCCTGATTCTCAAAGGATCAGTCACATTACAAGACCAGTATAAGTATGGATCTTATTCAAAACACTGCTAGCCAATCCTTTCGTAACTGAACTAAAGGTTTATTAAAAAAGGAAAGACACAAATAAGAGATATTTTAAATGATCAAAGCAATCAGACTCATTCAAATGACTTTTTAAAGTCCATATATATCAGATTCTAAGCTTGTACAGTTCCTCTGGTTTACATCGTGTAGCTGGACTGGTCTCACTCCTTTGTTTCACAGCTTCAGTTGAAGATGAGTTGATCTATATAGGTAGGAAGTAGGAATGGAGACAAGATAGAGATGGTGAAGCTGCTTTTATAAGTTCCAAAGGGGTAGCCGTGTTAGTTTAGTTCAGTGGTTCTCAACCACTGTGTTGCGACACAATAGGGTGTCACAGCACAGCGGTAAGTGTGTCGTGAGCTAAGCCTGCCCTGCCCCCGCTGAGCTGCCAAAGCAGGGAACCATGGGCTGCAACACATGCAGCATACTTGTGTTAACCTGGGGTTGGCCTGGGGATGTGGAGAGATGCGGGGTTGGGCTGGGGGAAGGTGACCTGGGCTGTTGGGCTAGAATGTAGGGCTGCTGGGGGGTTGATGCAAGGCTGGAGGGGTGGTGGAGTTAAGACATGGGTGGGGCGGGTTGATGTGTCGCACACATCTGGGAAGGCTCCCAGCTGTATGGGGACCCTGAAAAGGTTTAGAATCAGTGGTCTAGTTCAGCAAAATGAACAAGGAGTCTAGTGGCACATTTAAAGACTTAACAAATTGATTTTATATTCATTTTATAGTCTCTGGTCTGCCATGTGGCTTGTTTCCTACACAAACTCACAGCATATGAGCAGGAAAAGGCACTTGCAGTCCCCTGATCACAGGCATGTCTCTTTACATGTTCTGATGACTCATAGGTGCCATCCTGGTTTATTTCCATTCTCTCCCCCCCACCCCCCTCCGCCTTTGTAAAGGTAATGGTCCTCGATGAAGCCTCAATGTTGACACTAATTTGCCTGGGGGTGTAACTCAGTAGCACAGCACAAAGTTTTTGGATACAGATATATCACACCTAACTCCAATTTACAGTACAAAGGCCATTTTAAATACACACAAACAATATTATCATACTTAACAAATTATAACCTTTCCAATGGTACGTGACATGACATATCTTGTAGGATATTTATTTCACTTTTATCATATTGGTATTAAATAATATTATAAATTATCCAGACGGCATCACAGTGGCATTCCTACAGCAATGGAAAACCTCCCTTACATCAACTAAACTCAACTGTTCTGCAGGGTTATGCCAGCATAACTATGGCACCATTGCTATGCTGCTATATAGTCCACACAGTGTAGATGTGAAATTAAGAGGAAGAGCTGGGGAAACAAAGGGCGATCTACAAAGATTCCTAACTCCCAGTAGAAGTCAATGCCTCACTGCCATTTGTGCCTTGGCAGATCTCCCCACAGTCCGACTATCTTCAGTCCCATCCCTCTGCTCTAGCCACTAGATTGAAATTCTTCAGTTTTCTGAAACTAGTGCTATTCTTTATGTGACATAATTTGAGAGGGCAGCACTAACCTAGAATGAAAGGCTAGGCCTACTCTATGAAATAGGGGTGGACTCCTTGTGTATACATGCTTGCAGTAGGTCCATGAGAGCTAGCCTGAGTGTAAATAGTAGCATAGCTGTGGTAGCCCAGGTAGTGGCAGTGGAAGCAAGGCTGAGTATAAATCCATCTGAAACTGGTTCATATGTATCTGGCATTCATAGATGTGCCTCCATTGCTGCTGCCCATGCCACTGTGATTACACTACTATTTATACTCATGCCAGCTCTTGGTGAGCTACCATGGGCCAAGTACACAAACGGGGGACTGCACCCCTAGTTTGTAGTGTAGGTGTAGCCAAAAAGAAGCACTGGTACATTTGAGATCTGGGAGTCATGGCTTTTGAGTTCAGTTCCCAACAAAGGAGTATGAGAGCATGAACAAGTCACTTATCTTCTTCATGCCTTAGTTTTATTCTCTTTAAGCCAGGGATAAAAATACATTAAATGGCAGGTTGTACAGCTTAATTAATTACTTTTAAATCTTGTTGCGATACTAGGGTGACGGTTGTTTTCATACAGTGCAAATCCTTATACAGAACACGAACTGTTGTCCCTCCTTGGCTGCGTCTACACTGGTAAATTAAGTCGACTTAAGCTTGGCTTAAGTCGACTTAATGTGCCCTGCGTCTACACTACACTTTGCTTAAGTCGACTTAAGCAGCTTGCTTAAGTCAACTTAAGGAAATTAAAGTCGACTTAAGGAAAATTAAGCCGACTTTATTAAACCACCTTTCTACTCGACCTAAGGCTTAATTCGACTTTCTAAAGTCGAATTAAGCCAGTGTAGCCCTAAGTCGACTTAGGGCTACCCCAGGACTACACCAATGCCCTCCCTGCCAGGGGGGGGCACAGGGGGAGCCTGGCATGCCCCCCAAAGGGCAGGGCATGTGGGCACGGTGTGACACTGTCTGGATTTAGGGAAGCATTTATGATATTATTTTCAATGGATATCTCATAAATGCTATAATCCATAGGAACTACCGTATGTCATGTTTGGTATCAATAGAAAGATAGTAATTTGCTGGGAATGATTATAAAGTTTATGTCTAGGAATTCTATTTCGATTAGAAGTTAAGAATTTGATGTTATATCCATACTTTAACTTGTGTCATTCTGGAGAAATGTCTAAAACGGGAGGGTGTGAACAACCATTGTCTCCTTAATGTTAAGGAATCTGCCAGGTGATGTGGTCCCAGGGAGTAAACTGATGAGCCATTAAGAATACAATGGTTGTATTCTTTATGTCCTCAATGGCTCATCAGGATACTGGTGAAGCATCTTTTGTGTAAATGAGAAATTGGGCATTTTAATCACCCTAATATCAATGGATTAGATTCTGTTTCACACAGTCTCTGCATGGAGTGAGGGGATGGATATGAGGCATGACTCCGTGATTCTCATTGGCCATTTGTTCCTGTGCCAATGTTGGCCCTTAACTTAAATAACTCCTTTCCTTCCCTGTTTTTTATTCTTCTGATGTATTTATATAAAGAACAATTATATCTCCTCTCATCTTTCATTTTATTACTCTAAACAAGTCAAGCACCTTAAGTCTCCTCTCATAAAGCAGGTTGTCCATTCTTTTGACTATCCTAATAGCCCTTCTCTGCACCTTTTCCAGTTGGAATTAATCTTTCTTAAACATGGGAGACCAGAATTTCACACGGCATCCTAGATGAGGTCTCAGCAGTGCCCTGTACAATGTTAATTACACTTTCCTGTTGGGCTACTGGAAATAGCTCATCTAATGTATTTTACGATTGTTTTACCTTGTGGCTCAAGTATTGCAGCATCCATTTTTATTGTGATTACTATTACTGTTGCACTGTTAGAAATGGGCATGGATTCTGTAGCACATAGGAATCGGCAGTATCCTTTAAAATAGTTTGGGAACCTTTTAGTGGGTCGCGAAGTCTTTTATCGCAGCAGCCACTAGATCCCAACAGAGCAGCAATATAAGTATGTAGTTAGCCCTTGCTTGTTGGGATATAGTTACTAAATGCTGTTGTTTGGAACCTACCTGTGTGTGTGCCATGTCTTCAGATTCTCAGTATTGGGTAGAGATCAAAGACACAATGGCTGTGTCTACACTGGTAAATTAAGTTGATTTAAGCTTGCTTAAGTCGACTCAATTTACCCTGCGTCTACACTACAGTTTCCTTAAGTTGACTTAAGCAGCTTGCTTAAGTCGACTTAAGGAAAATAAAGTCAACTTAATTAAAATTAAGTCGACTTTATTAAACCACCTTTTCATTAGACTTAAGGCTTAATTCAACTTTTTAAAGTCGAATTAAGCCAGTGTAGCCCTGGGGTAGCCCTAAGTTCACTTAGGGCTACCCCAGGACTACACCAATGCCCTCCCTGCCGGGGGGGGGGCACAGGAGGAGTCTGGGATGCCTCCCAAAGGGCAGGGCATGTGGACAGGGTGTGATGCTGTCTGGATTTAGGGAAGCATTTATGATATTATTTTCTATTCATATATCATAAATGCTATAATCCATAGGAACGATGTCATGTTTGGTATCAATAGAAAGGTAGTAATTTTCTGGGAATGATTATATAGTTTATGTCTAGGAATTGTATTTGGATTAGAAGTTAGTTTAGTTAGGAATTTGGTGTTATATCTATACTTTAACTTGTGTGATTTTATGGAAATGCTTGTGTAAAACCATTGTCTCCTTAATGTTAAGGAATGTGCCAGGTGATATGGGCCCAGGGAGTAACCTGATGAGCCATTAAGGACATAAGGAATACAACCATTGTGTCTGACAATTCCTAGACATAAACTATATAATAATTCCCAGCAAAGTACTACCTTTCTATTGATACCAAACATGACATAGTTCCTATGGATTATAGCATTTATGATATATGAATAGAAAATAATATCATAAATGCTTCTCTAAATCCAGACAGCATCACACCCTGCCCACATGCCCTGCCAGGGTCCCTGTCCCCCTTTGCCCCATTGCACACAAGGGGTGCCCCCCCCACCACCGTGGACCTGCCCAAGGTCCCCCTAGCCCCTAGAAGTCGACCTAGGCATCCACTGTGGACGCTCTAGGTCGACTTTGTAAGTTCCCCTTTAAGTCAACTTTAATTTTAAGTGTAGACACACTAAGTCGACTTAACTAAGTCGACTTAAAGTCGACTTAGTTAAGTCGACTTAAATTTCCAAGTGTAGACATAGCCAATGGATCCCTACACTTGGGAGTGGGGGGTGGGGTGGGTTTGAATCTATAGCCACCTCTTCTAATTTGGAGGCAGTTAGAGCCATAAGTATTGTAGAAAAACAAACAGAGCCCTGTGGCACTTTTAAAGACAAACAGATTTATTTATTGCATGAGCTTTCATGGGAGAAAATCCCACTTCGTCAGACACTTAAAGCGTGGGATTTTCTCCCACAAAAGCTCATGCAATAAATAAATCTGTTAGTCTTTAAAAGTGCCACAGGACTCTGTTTGTTTTTCTACAATAGATCACAGCTACCCCTTTGGAGCTTGATAAGTGTTGTAGAATCACAAAGGAGTAGAAAAGCCTTTTGGGTTACTCATCCTGCAAGCAGAAGATGATTTACTGCAAGATACTTTCTTGACACAAATATAAATATTCAATATTTAAATAAAACATTTGCACATGAAGTCTTGTGCTATTAGAACTTACTAGGTATTGGTATATAGAGAGTAGCATTGATTGGATCTGCATAGTGATGCCATTAGCATCTTTTAAATTGTGCTGATGCCTAATTATAAAGCCCTTTAGTTATTTTAGACCCAAATCTACCTCTAATCCCAATACATACACACTCTCTTCAGATTTAATTGCTGGACATTATTCACACAGGAGACACTTATTCCTGATAGGTATTACAGAAGGTAATTAATCTCATACCATCCTGAGCTTTCATTTTTTCTGCCCAACTTGAGATCTTAGTTACACATTTAAGAAGGTGGTATTGCACAGTTTAATCCTAGGAAGTTGGTAGGCACTGTTGCCAAAAAGGCCAATGGCATATTCGCCTGCATCAGTAGGAGTGTTGCCAGCAGATCAAGGGATGTGATTATTCCCCTCTATTTGGCACTGGTGAGGCCGTACCTGGAATACTGTGTCCAGTTTTGGGCTCC
>ML685842.1:4373439-4420169 GCA_007922175.1 Pelusios castaneus | reverse complement strand
CTACAGAAAGGATGTGGACAAATTAGAAAGAGTCCAGTGGAGGGCAACAAAAACGATTAGGGGGCTGGGGCACATGACTTACCAGGAGAGACTGAAGGAACTAGGCTTATTTAGTCTGCAGAAGAGAAGACTGAGGAGGGATTTGATAGCAACCTTCAACTACATGAAGGGGTGCTCCAAAGAGGAGGGAGCTAGGCTGTTCTCGGTAGTAACAGAGGACAGAAGGAGGAGCAATGGTTTCAAGCTGCAGCTGGGGAGGTGGAGGTTGAATATTAGGAAAAACTTTCTCACTAGGAGGGTGGTGAAGCATTGGAATGGGTTACCTAGGGAGGTGGTGGAATCTCCATCTTTGGAGATATTTAAGGTCCAGTTAGACAAACCCTGTCTGGGATGATTTAGTGGGAGTGGTCCTGCTTTTAGCAGGGGTTTGGACTAGATGACCTCATGAGGTCCCTTCCAGCCCTATGATTCTATGATTCCAGTTTGCTTCCTGTGGCATTATGCTGGGCCTGCCTGCCTGCCTGCATTCATCATGGCACATGGGTTAGGTGGGGCTTTGGCTGTTAGATCCAAGCCCCCCAACTTTAGATGTAAATTAATTCATCCTGTTCCTCACTTTTGAAGGTTAAGCTTACTGTGTGGTGACATTGAGTGAACCCAACTCACCACTCTCCACGAGGTTCTTTATTAAAACAACCAATATAAGCTACAATTGGAACAGATTTTCCTTTGATGCCGGCCCCCAAATTTAAGTTCAAATGCCTGAGCGAGAGGAAATTAACCTAGCACACAATATATAAAATCACTATTGGACATGCTAGTTGAAAGTTAAGAGCTGTGCAAAGAATACAGAACAAGCCTGTTAAAAGTAGTTAGGATTTTTAAATGAATTAGCTTTGACCAGGCTCCATGCATCTCCTGTGTTAATTTTCTGGGAAAATTCAAGTGATCACATTTTATTGACTCTGAGCACTTCTGAAATGCTAATTTCTAAGCCTGTGAGAGAATGTTTGCAGAAATGGTATTTTAAATGTGTTATTACTTATATTTATTTACATGCTCCATATCCATTCAGAGAAGACAAACAATACCTGTGTGACTTCTTTGATGTATCCCAGCTAAGTGACACACTTTGATTGACATTGCAGTTGCCCTGTTGTGGGCAAGGGCAAGCCATTTTCATCTCTGCTGGTTCTGAGGGATGCATCAAGTCCTTGGAATGTGTACTTTGCCTTTCATCTAAGGATCTCACCGTGATTTACAAACATTCTGTAATTAAGTTTTTATGCCCCCCTTCAAAGTAGGCAAGTGTCATTATCCCCTTCTTACAGATTGTAAAACTAAATCACAGAGTTGTAAAATGATTTTCTCTCAAGAATCTGTGGGAGAACTGATCAGAACCAAGGAGCCCTGATACCCAGTCCTCTTTTCCAGCCACATTTCGTCTCCCAGTATTACGCATTCTCAGACTATTTTGCCTACTTAAGACTTTTTGTGTTGCTTGCAGTCCTGAGGGAATTGTTGAGAAACCACTTATGTGGTATAAAATATGATTTAATGGGGAAATTCTCACCTTGTGCTCACACATAAAACCCATTAGCATTAGGAAAATCCAATGCCGTCCTTGAATAAAATCTCAATGCATTATAGTGCAGTGATTTTCAAACTATAGGTCGGGACCCAATACTGCGTCTCAGACCCTCAGGTACTGGATCACAACACCCCCTGCTGCCACCATCAAAAGACTGGAATGCATTGCTCAAAGATGTAATTGTTGGGGCCTGGGCATACATTTTTTTAAAAAAATTGGGTCCCCACCCAAAAAAGTTTGAAAACCACTGCTGTAGTGTGAGGTGTGAAGTAGTATTGTCTGACACAACTTAGGAAGTGATGAAGAAATGTCACCAGTTTGTGCTGCTGCTTTTTTACTGAAAGGCATGCAAAAGAATTGAGTAAGTGAACGTTGGTTTCCATTTTTGTGATGGGTTTTGACCTGCCAGCTGCAGGGACAGATAGAACACAGCAAGGTTCCTGCTAGAGCAAGCCTCCCCACAGAGTGTCTCTGTGCTGACGTTGGTGGGACATCTCTATAAAATCATTGCCTGTGCTTTGCTGAGTCTCTCCGGCGGGGCATGTGTTAGTGATGACTATGGAGGTGGCTTTATAGAATATGGACTCTTGGTCATTGGGAATTGGCTTGCAACTGCCAATTGACTTCATGTGAGACACTCCTTGTAATAGATGGTCATTATTTTTGGTCACAATCAGTAGGGAGCAGGCCTCTAACCAGTGAGCTAGAGTTACTGGAACTCCCAATATGTGACAGCCTGTAAATGGACTTAGTTTATAGCCTTGCTCATTTGAGTGGTCCCAGGGAAGCTATGCAAGCCACAATAGCTGGGGTGATGTGAATGGTTGTCCTGAATTTTTTTATATATATGTATATATGGAGGTGGGGCGAGGAGAGAGAGAGAGTGTGTGTAATTTTTTCCTTTTCCTGCCTCCCACCCATACCTATTGAAAGGAGAGCTAAATCCCATCTTACATTAGCAATGTAGCTCACTAAGTGTGTGTTATATCACAGGGATCATTACTTTCAGCAGAGAAGTTTTAAATGAACGTGTCTTGTATTTTTCCCACAGCATTTTTCCAAGTATGCAGTAGGAAGGTGACAAGTACCCTATATAGACAGAGCCTGGTATGGTTCATGGATGTGACATGAAATCTGCTGTATCTCTACTACACCCAGCATGAATGCAATATGTTCTTTATCTCTAAAAGGTGACAAATATATTGCGCATGCATGTACTGTTTGATTCATACATGCAGTGTGAGCACTCTGTGTACACATACCGTATGCAATATGTGCTACATGCATATGGCAAACATACTGTATGTGGCAGCTGTGTTGCACATGCAGCTACTTTGTGGCATACATATGTATAAAAACCCATGCGTTGCCAGGCACTGTATACATTCAGTATAGATTGTATGTTATATGTGATCTATGCTGCATACATGAACCATATAGGTATATGAATTTTATGTTACAGGCATATCCATGCAAAGGGCGCATACAGTTGTTGTATGCGAAATACATGCATTGGATGAGTTTCCTACCTGTATTATGTACTACATGTATGTTGTACATGCACCACACAAAGAGGAACTACTTACTGCAGATATGTATTTCTGTAAGAATAAGTGTAGGGCATGAACGTAGATGACAAGCTAACTAGCGTGGAGGTTTTTTCACTTGCCCTGAAGCATTTTCCAAATAGCCCCATTCAGGAGAAGATCATGAAGAGAAATGACACTCTTCCTCAGGCATTATCTAATTTAGGAAATAGACTGTAATGGCCCAGCCACTGAGATCGTGGATAATAGAGAGATGATGGACAGCAGTGGTATTTATGAATCAGTTTCTATACACTTCTTATAAAATGAGTTTTCCCATTGTAGGCAAGAACCTTGTGTCCTTCTGTAAATCTGTGGCTCCTGGGAGTTGAGAGCAAGTTATAAAGGTTTCCTTTTAGCCTCATGCAGCTGTGAGTGATGATTCTCTTACAAGCACTTGTTCTTTTGTCAGAGTTTTATACAGTACTCAGCAGGGCTCTGCTTCCTTCTCTGTTAGAGAAAATGGAGAAGAGAAAAGTCCAGCAGTTGGTTTGAACTAATGCCACAGGGTGATGGGGTGGGGTGGGGTGGGGGGATATTTCAGGGAGTTAGCCACCCTCTTACTAATGGGTATGATGGAGAAACTTTCCAGGGGACAAGTTATCTTAGAACTGCTGTTGTTTCGTTTCTTCCGTCTTCCTCTGGAACATTTGTTCCTGGTCACTCTAAGAGACAAGACGCTGGATTAGATGGAGCACCAGTCTGATCCAATCTGACAGTTCCTATGTTCCTCTCTCCTTTTGTCTTCTATTTTGCTGGCTTGGGCTGAAACTGTGTCGCTTGTCTCTGTTAAGGGGACTATTCTGAACTGAAGTCTTTTCAAGCTATTGCCCAAGCACAAGACTTTCTACCAGCCTTTCCCCTGGCCATGATTCCTTAGGATGTAGGGGGTTTACGGAAAGGGAAAGGTGGTTGGGTAAGTTTTGGTGTAATATTGAACTCTAAAATCTAACCTCTAATCTCAAAGATTCTGGTATCTGAGAACTCAGGAGCAGGCAGGGCTTATTTAAGGCACATGTGTAACTTCAGGAAGCCAAAAGAGAGAATGGGGAACAAGAATTGATTTCAAACTCAAACACTTCCAACAAAAAATATAATAAACCAAAATGCATTCTTTTTCTCAGAGGATAAAGCAAATATTTACAAGGCAACATCCAGGTTCATTTCTGTATGTGTGAGAGCCTGGAAGAACATTTATCTTATGGTGAGCTTAGGCCATGTGCTACTGTTTTAATGTATACTTGTGCATTGCTGCACTTGACTGATGGAATATAACTCCAGCTGCTTGTGCTCATGCGTCGGACACAGTAAGATGCAGCTCACAAAAGCTCATGCCTGAAGAAATGTGTTAGTCTTTAAGCTTATGTCTACACTTGTTAATTTAGGTCGACTTAGCGAAATTGACTTAATAAAGTTGACTTTAAGTCGACTTTGTTAAGTCGACTTAGCATGTCTACACTTACATTTTAAGTCGACTTTGGGGGGACCCTACAACGTCGACCTAGAGCGTCCACACTGGACGCCTAGGTCGATTTCTAGGGGCTAGGTGGACCTGGGACAGGTCTACGGTGGCAGGGGGGCACCCCTTGCCAAGTGCCAGGGGGCTCAGTCTTTGCCCCATTGTACCTGGGTACAATGGGGCAAAGGGGGACAGGAACCCTGGCAGGGCATAGCAGCAGGGTGGGCAGGGCTTTGCCCTGCCCTTTGGGGGGGCATGCCAGGCTCCCTGTGCCAGCCACCCTGGCAGGGAGGGCAGTGGGGGAGTCCTGGAAAGCCCTAAGTCAACTTACAGTCAACTTAGGGCTACTCCAGGTCTACACTGGCTTAAGTTGACTTTAGAAAGTCGACTTAACCCAAAAGTTGACTTAAAACTAGGTTTTACAAAGTCGACTTAATTTTTCCATAAGTCGACTTAAGGAAAATGAAGTCTAGATGCAGAGTAAATTAAGTCGACTTAAGCAAGCTTATGTCGACTTAATTTACAAGTGTAGATGCACCCTAAGGTGATACAGGACTCTGTTGTTTTGTACATATGTCACCATCTTGGTTGGTAGCCCAGGAAGGCTGAAAGCCCTGCTACTGCTACCTCAAAGAGCCTTTAGCTTTAGTGGGAGAGGATTGTGTACGTAAAACCCAAAGTCCTGATGCTGCACGTGTAGTTGTGCACGTGGTATGTGTTTGTGATGGTGGATTTTTTTACAACTGAATGTAACATCAGGAGTTTTCCTGTGTGGAGTAAAGGCCTGTAAGGATAAACCATGGGAGGTGAGTATGCCTTTGAAGTGTGTTGTGCTGACGGGGCAAAGTAATACCCAATGGTATTGTCAGACACATTGCAATATGCCGGGGGTCTAGAGTTGGTGTGTGTATTGCTTTATGTGCTAGGCTGCCTTGAATACAACAATCCACTGACCTGAGTTAGTGAAGCAGCTATTTTTTGCTGAATAGGAAAGAATGTGCTGTTCAAAGACCTTTTGTACTTGCAAGCCGGTTCTCCTGTGATTAATTGTGTGTGCTGTGAGCTGTGACCTGGTGTGAAAGTGCTATACAGGTTCAGGAAATCCAGAGAGAATTGGAGTGAGTCACTCCTTGACTCCTACAAAATGTGTATGAGTTCTGGAAACTGACGCAAGCTCCTAGGGAAATTCACCAGCTGGGTGTTAGAATTAAGCTATGTGTGACCTAAGGGCAGTGGTTCTCAATCTAGTTACCATTTTGGACCACATGTGCACCCTTCTGTATTTTATGTGGGTCACATCCACATGTTAGCTATACTACCAGTATGTCCCTGAGGCTGTCACATGGGATGCAGCCATGTGCTGATTGGGTTGCAGGTTGAGAACCACTGCCTTATGGCAAGATGTGGGTTCATGTTCTTGCTGCAGGGTCTTGGAATGATTTGCCTTTGCATTCTGCTCATGGGTGCATTTTCAGTCTCAGTTACACCAGTGTAACCCAGAGTAACTCATGAAATTAACCAGTTTGGTCTGGACTCACACCAGTGTAACTGTGAGCAGAACTGGATGTATTGAGCAGCATAGATATGCATGGCACTGTGCAAACACCCCAAGCTAGATGCAGTTCAAGCTGCAGTCTAAATACGACACATAGTAAACAGCTCATGTGAGGGCCCAAGTTCTTAGAGAGCAAGAGTTTTTGTTTTGCTGTTGTCTATTTGATGGATTGGTATTGGAAGGTGTTGAGATGAATGGCTATGTGAATAAAAGCAGGTGGTCTTATTTTTGTGGCTGATGACCTATGAAACACTCATCTATCCCCTTTCATTTGGACAAAGATTTCATTCCAAAGAGCTTACCTTGAAAGGAAAGGACTAACTATGTTGCTCCAATAACAAAACACAAAAATCTAAGAGCGACACAGACAAATGTTTTAATTGAGCAGGGATGGCAATAGTCAATGAATTTTTGGGTGATAACTGAAAGCGTTGGGGGATTTTACAGTTCACAAGCAGGTGCAGATTACTGCATGGGCCCATACCTAGGGGCCCCCACATTGGGGCAGGCCGGCGGGACTGGTTGCTCCGCTCTGGGGTTGGGGCAGCTGGTGTGTTGTGTACGGCCTTCAGTGTGTCCTTCCAGGGTCCATGACCCTGGAGGGCTGCAACAGAAGCTGCACTGTGTGCCAATTGGCCCCTGCCATCCCCCGGGGGCAAACCGGCTAGGGCCCCTGGTGGAGGTATTGGGGGCCCTGGGTGGGGGAGGGGGACCACCAGCGCGGGGGGGCTGAGACCCAAGGCAGGGGCAGGGGCTGTGGCCCAGGGCCCCATGTCCCTTTAATCTGCCTCTGTACTCCATTTAGGAAAGAACAATCCATTGCACATATACAAAATGGGCAATGACTGCCGAGGAAGGAGTACTGCAGAAAGGGATCTGGGTGTAATAATGGACCACAAGATAAATATGAGTCAACAGTGTAACACTGTTACAAAAAAAAGCAAACACCATTCTGGCATGTATTAACAGGGGTATTGTAAGTAAAGCACGAGAAGTAATTCTTCCACTCTACTCCGCTCTGATTAGGCCTCAACTGGAGTATTCTGTCCAGTTCTGGGTGCCTCATTTCAGGAAAGATGTGGACAAATGGGAGAAAGTCCAGAGAAGTGTAACATGAATGAGTAGAGGTGTGGAACACTTGAGTTACGAGGGAAGATTGAAAGAGCTGGGTTTGTTTAATCTGGAAAAGAGACTGCAAGGGCACATAAGTTTCCAAGTACCTAAAAGGTTGTCACAAGAAAAAGGGAGAAAAATTGTTCTCCTTAACCGCTGATGATAGGACAAGAAGCAATGGGCTTAAATTATAGCAAGGGAGGTTTAGACTGGAAAAAATTCCTAACTGTCAGAGTGATTAACCACTGGACTAAGTTGCCTAGGCAGGTTGTGGAATCTCCATCATTGGTGGTTTGTAAGAGCAGGTTAGACAAGCACTTCTCAGGGATGGTTTAAGAGGGTACTTGGTCTTGCCATGAGTGCAGGGGACTGGACTCGATAACCTCTCATGGTCCCTTCCAGATTCTATGATTCTATAATGCTCCACTGTAATTGCTATATTTGTAGCATCCAAAGAAAGACATAGTCGCTATATCTAACAAGGACTGGTGCAGGAGAATGGCATTTGCCTATGTATCATTATTGATCTGCTTGGTTCTTATTGACTTAGAGGACAGATGAATTGAAATCTTCTGACAAGCAAAGACTTGCTTATTTATAAAGGCCAAGTTGTACTTCATACTAAAAGCTGGTTTCTGACTGGCTGAAGGTGTTACTATGTGTTTTTATTAGCTTTGGCCATTGAATAATGAGAGCCTTCCTGCAGTCTGAAGAGGCAGCAGAGATTGCATTTGGTGTAAAATGTATTCCAGTTCTAGGGTCAGACTATGGCGTTAGGGGCAGTGCCTATGATTTTAGGATTAGGATCAGGTGGCTTTGTGCAGTATATGAATTGCACCTGTATTCTGCACAGACCACGTCCAGATGGACTTGGTTTGGTCAGTCCTGCTAGACTGGATGCTGGGCATCTGCAACTGTGAATAGCAGAGATGGAGTAACTCTCATTATCAGCAAAACAAACAAGGAGTCTTGTGGCACTTTAAAGACTAACAAATTTATTTATCGCATGAGCTTTTGTGGGAGAAAATCCTACTTCGTCAGATGCTTGAAGATGTAGAGGTTTGCACACATTTTATAACATCCCACCCATGAAAAGAGGTATTTGCTTTTTATTTCAAATTGACACAAACACACAAAACCACTCTGTGAAATTTAATCGTGAAAATCTTTAATAGTTTTAGAATTTTGAATTCAAAATTTTGTCCTTGCAAGGATCAGTATTTCGCCCAAAGCGTGGCAGATTTAATAAAAATTGCCATTTTTGAGGGGTGTGTGGAGGAAATGTTCAGCAAATTAAGCTTTTTGAGCTGCAAAGGACTGGTATGAAACTAATTTGGTGAAATTTTCCAAGCCTGTATTTGCTGTAATCTCCCTGGTCTAACTGAAAGATTTCTCAAAGCATAAGGAGGGCAAACCTCACCCATCAGAAGGATTTGTTAATCTCCTGAATTCATTTAGAGGGTTTACTGCATTTGTAAACTACTTTGAATTCACAACTATCTTTTTCCTGCATTTTATAGCCATGTCTTTTCCCCTCCTTCCTTACCAAGAATGATTTAATTTAAAAGAAAGTTAACTAATAATGGGAAATCTAACCTGTATAGAAAGGATAGAAGGACCACAGAGAATCTGGATTAGTACAAATAGATGCTCTGTATTCAGTATATAGAGTTAATTTGTTTTTCAGTGGATTTTTTTTCTCTGTCCCTTTTTTCCACAGCTTCTCCTAAGCAGGTTGCAAACCCCAGGATGTTTGAGCTGGAGTCAACCTACAAATAGGTTCAAAATTAGGGGGAAAAAATGAATCCACCCATGCAGCAAGTCTGATGCTGATCTGAAGAATAATTCCTATGCTATGTCTTGGCAAGAAGCTTAGGGTTCCGGAGCCATGCTAGATGATGCTGGCAGTATAGTTAACAAAAAGAAAAAAGAAAAACAAATACACACAGAAAACAGAATGCGCCATCCTCCCCCCCATGAAAAAGAGTGTATCTTTTCCAAATCACGCATCTCCACCATCATGGCTGGTCATAGAAACCAAACAGTGCAGAGATCCAGCAGTGCAAAAAGAGCCTCTCAGAAAAACAGCAACACCTCTCCTTTTTCTGTGCTGCATAGTGAGAATTTCTGTTTGTGGCTGGTATTTTTCACACCATGGGTCAGGAAGTTTGAGGTCTCTCTCTTTTACATAGTTCTTGGCTTTCAAAATGCTTCAAACAGGTGTCCAGTGTCCTCTGTCCAAAATAAAAATGACCCAGAACATTCAAGGAGAAATAAGTGGTTAGTAATCACAGAATTACGTTGCATTAAAGAGACAGATCCTGTGCTTGTTAACTGGTTGTGTCTCACTGGAGAAAGTTCTCATGACATGAAATAGGGGGAATTCTGAACTCAGGGATTCTTTATAATATGGGGAAGAATCATGGGATGCTGACAAAATTAGATTTTGGAGCAGTCAGCAACAGATTTTGGGGAAAAAACCTCATGCTGTGGTGGGGCAAATCCTGATGGTGTCCTGGAGTGGGAGGATGCAGGATTGGATCCTTGTGATATTGTGCGAGTCATTTTTATGCAATGCCAGTACATGTGGGTGCAGAGGCCATTTCTTTCTTTTCAAAGAAATAATGAGCAATCCATTCCAAACAATGGAATAATTGCATTGAGCTCCATACCTGAGTCTCTTGCTGGTGAAGTAAGTACTTTGTGCAGTGTTTTGAAGGTGTAACATGCCCTTTGTGTTTTTATTTATTTTTTAATTAAAGCAGGAGTGTGACTGTGGTTGGGGAGACAGGAATTAATTCAAAACTTTTTTGAGCTGGTTTACTTGTCTCTAATACAACATCCAGACAAACCTCACATATTCATAAAGGTTTCCAGAGAAAATCAGACCCACTAATGCACATGATAATAGAAAGTGTTAAAGGTGGTCAGCATGCTTCTCATTTACATGGTGTGATGCATTAGATATGGACAGAGGGTTCATAAGCTTTGCTGATAATGAAACTTAGATGAAATAATAGGAGTAAAATATTTCATCTCCCCTACTTCCAATTCCTTTTTCCTCTAATCAGAATAAATCAGGGCAATACAATAACCCAATACAGAATAAAGTGTAGATGTAATACTTCCTTGTAGTCTGCATCTTAGGGACCAAATAACAAAGTTTTGGCTTCCAGACATCCTCGTAGGATGCTCACAATAAATTTTCAGTGAGTCAACAGGTGGCTAGCAACAATATTACACTTGTGGATGCTGAATGCAATGTGATTTACTATGGAGGCTCTTAGGCATTGGCTGTTACAAAAGGTGACTGCAGTTCCCAGGTAGTAGTGAGTCAGGTTTCTCTGTATTACAGAAAAATATTAAAATAAAGTTATCAGTTAATCCTTGTAATAAGCAAATAGTATGCAGGTGTTTGTGTTGTACACAAAACAACAAACCTTTGGCGCTCTTGTCTCCTTCATAAAGCACTCTGTTTTCTTATTTGAATTAATGGTGTTTTGTGCTTTTTGAGAGATGTGTGGGCATTCACATGTGGGGGCGGGTGCACTTTTCGTGTTTAAGGACCTCACCTAGATACCGGGAGGGTGCATGCTCTAGAAATGGTTAAATCTAGATTTTGCTTAAAGTTCTACCCAAACACTTGGATTCTGACAGGGGAGTCTTATTGATCCCCTGGACACAGCACATTCTGTCTGGATTGGACTTTCATTACCAAAATTTTGCAAAGCTCTTCCATCAAGCTGTCCAGTCCTCCAAGCATGCAACCCTTCACAAGAAAGCCTTGTTTCCTTTTGGTGTGCTCAGTATCTGGGAATCTTCTGCATGGTAGGGAGGGATGAGAGAAAGAGTGTGTGTGTTTTTTCCAGACCTGTCCTGCTTGTGTTATTGTCTCTGTGTGGTGTTTGTCTTTTCAGTGTCGGTTCGTAAATGCAGGACCGGCTAATATCAAAGTGTGTCATTTTGGAAGCAGCCTGCATTCTTAGATCACTCTGAAATCAGCTTTCCCTAATGTAAAGCCCTGGCCAAAAACAAAAATAAAAAAGTCAGCTAGCAGCCAGGACCCAACTTCAGTGCCACCTGCTGATGCCTTTTAACTCTCCTCAAACCCTCTTGCCACTCCCACCCTCTGTCTGTGCATTCAAGTGAGGTGGAAAATAACATATTTAGTCACAAGATGATGGAACTGGAGGTCCACTCCCTCCCCTCGCACTGTAGGGTGGGACAACCAAATAGGAAGGTGGGACAAAGGGGAAGTTTGGCCAATCACCTTGCAAGAAAAGTTATTCTTACTCAACCCCCCCACCCCCCGCCCCATCCTCTTGCATTAGTCTGATGGCAGCAGAGGCGTATTCGTAATATTGAACCCATCCCTCAGGATTAGGAGTGTAATTACACTTTCAGCAGCTGCCTGTGTGTGTCTTTATCTGCTACAGAAAAAGAACTACCATCCTCACCCTTCTCCTTCTCCAATTTTATCTAGTATCATTGCTTCCCTCCCTCCCTCCCTCCCCTCCCTCTTTCTCTCTCTCTGACCTCCTCACAGCTCCACGTTGCTTAGTCTCCCAAGAAGACTGTTTTCCATCACAGCCCCGGCGGAGTTTTCTGTGAGCCACCAATAGGCAAAGAGCAGAGAAAACAGCAGAAAGAAAAAAGCCAAGACAGCTCAGCAGTCGTCAGCAGTCCTCATATCAGATGTTAAACTCACTGCCCTGAAAGAGACCAGGCAAGAGAGGAAGCTGCTTCTCAGAGAGAAAGAGGAGAAAATAAAAGAGAAACTTAAAACTGGCACCCTTCGTGGCCTGAGCCCCCTGTTAAATGAAAGCACCTGGGAACACAAGATTTTCTTCTCAAAGGGTTGGGAGCATGCTGAGCTGGGGAGGAGCAGAAAAGGGCAGCATTTAGCTGTGTGGTTTGATTTGCGGTGAGATCTGAGAGCCAGTGAGTGGAGGTGAGAGGGGGAAGTTGAAAGGGGATCTGATGCCTGCTGCCAATATGACAGAGACCCTCCAGCTCCCAGAACTTCAGGTTCCAGAGAAACAGGCGGCCGAGTGCAGCCGGGCCTGGTCCAGTTCTTCCACTCCCACCCTGCGCAGGAGGCGCTTCAAGATGAGACGGATGAAGAACGTGCAGGAGCAGAGCCTGGAGGCCAGTGGTTACCATGACTCTCCCTCACCCAACAAAGAATTCCTGCAGCTCCCATCCATAGAAATCACCCCCTCTAGTGATGAGGACACCCCGTGGTCGAACTGCTCCACACCCAGCGCTTCTCCACGGCGCAAGCGCTTCCTGCTGCGGAAGTGGCTGCGCGTGAGAGAGAAGAAGGAATACAGTGAAAGCAGGTATGTTGTTGGCCAAACATGCCTTCCCCTGACGCTGAGAATGGTCTACCTAGGACAAGGCAGTAGCACCTATTGTTACCTGTGGGTGGCTCAACCCACCGCCCAAGAGGGTCTTTGTTCCCCTTTCGTGGCTGGGCTACTTAAAATGGTCCATTAGAATATTGCTGTCTCAAAGCTAATGGATGCAGTCTTGTAGCTCAAGCCTTAGAGACTCATGCTCTACATCCAGATTCAATGCCTGATTACCACCTGCCACATACTTTTTACCAGCACTATGTTCTCTTTACAGGTGTTAGACTGATAGCCATGGAGATTGCAGACCCTAAGAGATGGGCAGATACAAGGCAGTCTTCCTGCATGCTGTCCCCTCAGTGTGACTGGACCCCAGTCTGCCCAGAAGGAGAAGGGAATTCAGTTTCTATGTCCCACTCAGTCATTAATATCTCTGCTGAGACTGCCAAGGCAGGAACTAGTTGATGTCAGACTTGACAGTAGTTCTTGTGATGTACACACCTCTCCCTTAGGAACTGGACTGAAGTTCCCTAACTCATGTCATACAGGGTGTTGCATATCCATCAGATGGCAATGAGAATACAGTGAGGGGCACGCTGGTCTTGGGGCTAAAGTATGGAGGGGTCTGAGCTCTGTGCCCAGCTTTGCTACAGACTTCGGGAAGTCCCTTAGATTAGATGGTCTGTGCCTCAGTTTATACATTGGCAGAAGAGAGGATAAATAACACTCATGTGGATCACAAGGGCATCAGGAGGTTAAATTCATAAAGAACTCTGAATTTACCATGTAGCAGGTACTATTGGAATGCAACATACAATTGTTAGAGTTAATTTATATCTCGACTGACCTGGGTGTAATTCAAACCGTTGCCCAAGTGATGGCAGTCACTCTTTTCCCTCTCCCAAACCATTCCAGTCCTCTGGGATGGCTCTGAAAACTGGCTCACTGGGGAATGTTTTGACACTTTTTCTTCCGACCTTAATGTTAGAGTTGGAGTTGCTGTTGCCATAAGCGTTGATGGCAGTGTGATATCTGTGTGCATTGGCTGGGTTGTAGCTCAGAGAGTTCAGTTTCTTATTTTTCCACAGAAACCTGAACAATTTCAAAGAAAATTAATTATTTGTTGTTGTTTTCATCAACTCTTTTGTAGGCATAAACAATAATTTTCTGATTAACTCTGTTTGTGGGGTGTATAATGTCCTTTTCTGTTTCTACCCCCATCAACTAGGTTGTTCCATTGACTACTGTGTTGTCTCAGGTGGAGTTATATACATCACCACATCCTTCTGAGGCTCCATGTCCACTCGCTGGCTTGCAAAAGCACTTCCATTAGATCAAATTCCCTTTTGCAAACCTAAGGTGCTACTTTAGCAAGATGAAATTTCAAAAATGTTCTGCTGATGAATGCATTTCTCTACCTGCACGTTAGGAATTACCTTAAAAGGCCTGTCTTGTAGAAAGTTGTTTTGGAAAAAAGTCCCTTGCCACTGTGAACATTCATTGTTATTGAGATGAAATTAGACAAATGATGGTTTAAGGTACAGATAGGGATGATCTTGAAAACATAGGAGGGATTGTGTGGTTTGTGTGTGCATCTGTGCTAGAAAGAGGTATCTAAATTACAGAGTTCAGGTTTGAATTTCGTCAGAGCTGGTGGCTTTTTAGATGCAGAATTTTTATTTGGGGCTATCTGGATATATATATATATATATGGATATATATATATAATATATATTGTGTGTGTGTGTGTGTGTGTGTGTGTGTGTGTGTGTGTGTGTGTCTCTCTCTCTCTCTCTTTCTCTCTCCAGGGACATGCAGATAGTTTTCTGGTTATTAACCCTCCTTAGCAAATTTCAGCAATCCCTCTGATTACATTTTTGAAATGGTGACTGGAAAAAAGCTAAGGCAGTTCATGGATTAAATGGTATTAGCATACCAAGGCCAGCATGGCACCGTCTTTCTTCAGATATTACAGTCTCCAAATCTATCCCTCAGCAATGGAAAATACATCAGGTTTTCAAATGGAATTCCTCCTTTCCTAGCCTGTAGATAAACAACATCTAATTTTTCTCCTGCCCTTTTCTAATGAGCTCAGAAGCTTGGAGAACATAGAGGATCAGTGCACTTTTAGAGCTCGGCAGGAGAGTAGAAAAATGGGTTTCTGGGTCACAGCAAGGAATTTGTCCAGGCAGGCTACGGTGAATATGAAGAATTATGGGAGAGTGTGACCTACAAGGTCTGGTGAATGGTGCTCCCTAAGTTGTACTGCAGTATAAGCCTCATCACATCATGAGGTACCTGTCCATGACATACCATGCTCTGGGGAGAAGTGGTAGCAGAAGGAGAAGGTTGACCATTTGAGAAACAGATCAAGCAAAGAGTATGGGAAGATGAATGAAGAATGATTAGTTTCCCAGAGTGCCCCCTGGCTTTTCTGGAGTAATACCTTGTCGTTATTAAATGTATGGTGTTGATGTCCATATGAGTCAGCTGCTAGTCACATCACTTACTATACTACTCACAGGCTATGTCTACACTTACTAAAGTTAGTTCGAATTAGTTAATTCGAACTAACTAATTCGAACTAATTTTAGTTAGTTTGAATTAACTTAATTCGAACTAGAAAAATTTAGTTCGAACTAAGCAAGTGCCATTCATGGCACTTGCTTAGTTCAAATTAGCGAATTGCATTGAGTTCAATAGTCCGGTTAGTTCGAACTAAGCAATTAGTTCGAACTAACATGGCCACATTGGTTAATTCGAACTAACTAGTTCGAATTAACCCTTAGTTCGAATAGCATATTCAAATTTATTAGTTTGAATTAAGGAAGCCCTTAATTCGACCTAATGAAAGCCAAGTGTAGCCAAGGCTCAAGTTAGTTCGAATTAAGCTTCCTTAATTTGAACTAACTTGCCAGTGTAGACATAGCCATAGATTCACAGACTTTAATGTCAGCAGGGACCATTATGATCTATTCTGACCATCTGAATAACACAGATCATAGAATTTTATCCAATAATCCCTACATCAAGGCCAAATCTTGTGGTTGAACTAGCAGATGTTTTTAGAAAGACATCTAATCTTGATTTAAAGACTTCAAGTGACAGGAAATCCACCACATCCTTTGATTTGTTTTTCCATTGTGTAATTACCCTCTTTGTAAAATGTGTGCCTTATTTCTAGCCTCTGCCTTTACTGGAAGGCATGGTATAAGAATCTGAAAGAACAGAGTGTCTGCTGTACTAAGACTCTTAGTGGTTGATTTAATTTTCTAGACTTGAATAGGTAGGTCTGACTTCATTTTTTACTCTCCCAGGGTCCAGCTGCACACTCAAAATCACTGGTTTCTGTTGGAAATTTGGGCCCTAATCTTTCAGAGAACTCATTACCTTCTGATTTCCTGAAAACCCTTCCTTAGTTTAGTGATGGCACTATGGCCAGGAAAAAGAGGTGACTTGTTTTCATCAGCCAAAGGGATGACAACGAGATTCTTGTTCACATACATAAGATGACAAGGTATGCTCAAGGTCAGTGTAGGTTATTCATCAAAAGAGTCCATAATGATCGTAAGTGGTTTGGGGAAAGGACCACCTTTTTGTTCTGTGTTTATAAGTGCCTAGCAAAATGTGGTCCTGATCCATGACTGGTTTCTCCTAGGCACTATCACAACTAACTAAAACATAACATCTTTCATGAGGCTATGCAAACTATCTCCAATTTAGAGACCAACCTTCACCTCCCTGTGCCTCAGTTACTGTTGCATCTGCAAATTGGCAGTAATGGTTCTTGCTTACTTTTGTATCACACTCTGAGGTCCTCAGATTTAAGGCACTATGTAAGTGCAAAATATTATTTTTATTATTAATTAAGGCAGAATGGTAACAGCCATTACGATATTCCTCACAGGCAGGCAAATGAAATCTGTTAGCATTTTCCTATGCGTGTAATGAACATGCATAATTTATGCAGGGAATGTGATAGTGTATCTCTGCTTTAATTTATTATTTATTTGTTTAAAAAAATACCACTCGGCGTACTCTCTGGGGAATGCATACTTCCTTAGAGACAGTGCAAGAGCCAATGTCACCCCAAAATAAATGGAGTTGACCCCTCTCCCAAATCAAGCTATTAAAATAACAAAGATGCCCTGCACACACAATCATACTTCGGCAAAAGCTAGGACTAAATTGATAGGGATTGCTGTAGGTCTTGAAGATCAAGAGACCCTTCCCAATCTGATGTGAATGCTACATATTTCTGTATAGGTAAATGGTTAATAGATGGTGCACAGAAGCACATGACATGTCCTTGATTCCATAGAACCAATACATCTTGTTGTAGTGCACTGCAAAGGGCTTCCATTATGCAAATCTTCACATCCGCTTTCAACACAGTGGACCGACTCCGTTTCCAGACAGCTGGGTCCTCCATTAAAAACTCTTTGACCCCAGACCTTTAAAGGTGCAGACTGTCAGCAAGAGCACTTATTCTATTAACTTCTTACCTCCTTTCTCCACCATGGAAAAGTCATGGTGTTCATAGTCAGGAAAATTTCTCATTGTGGGTATTTTGCTTAAGTAAAGACTGAGTGAAAAAACCAAAAGAGTAAAGGCTTCAGAAACCCCCGTATCCAGAGAGCTGCTTCGAAGAACAAACAATACTGACTTCCGTAAAACTCCTAGCTTTGCGTATCTTTATGGTAGACTAAAGCAGTGGTTCTCAACAACTGTGTCAGGACACATTACTGTGTCACCATATAGTGGTTAGTGTGTCGCGGAGAGCCAGAGAGATGGCTGGATTTGGCTTAGGTGGAAGGAGGGCTGGTGTATCCTGAAGGGTCGCGCTATGCAGCCAAATGTGTCACGACCTGCAAAAGGTTAAGAACCACTGGACTATAGGGTTCAGGAAACAAGAGCTAATGCTGTGAGAAATATGGATTGTTAAAAAAAAATAAATCTATAGAACAAAACTTTGCCCCATGATTGTTTTCATTTCATGCCCTAGATTTCTGAGAAATGGCAAACTGAGTCATTCTGTGAGTTTAGCAGCTTCCAGATGTCTTTTGGGTTTCAGAAATTTCCACATTCCATTTTTAAGTCAGGATGGAACTTCCCTATTAGAAAGGTTGCAAGTGACTAAAAGTGAAACCCACAGGAGCATGTGAGTCAGCAGTAAGAATGCAGCTCTTCTCCCAACTTCCTGGAGAGAAATGAGCACTTGCAAGTCTAAGGAATTAAGGACCTATATATTGATTAATTGGAGAATGTTCAGAAAAGAGCCATAGTAATGAGTAAACATGCCTTATAGTGATTGACTTGAGCGTAAACTACCGGTATTTAGCTTGACCAAGAGAAAGTAAGGGGTGATTTGATCAGTTACATTCATGGCATATACACAGAAAAGTTGCATAAGACTTAAAAACTCTTGCTGGAAGTAATTTAATTTTTTTTCCTTAGAATTCAGAATAACAACACAGAATAATCTAAAACCAAGGAGAGAGAGACAGAGAGAGCACAGATGCTTCAGTCTAGCAGACGAAGGAGCAACAAGCTCTAATGTCTGGAAGTTGAAGCTAGACAAACTCAAACTGGAAATAAGGTGTACATTTTTGACAGTAAGGGCAATTATCCAGTTGGAACAATTTACCAAGGGTTGTGGTGGATTCTCCATCATTGTCAATTTTTAAATCAAGATGGGATGTTTTTCTAAAACATATGCTTTAATTCAAACAGTCATTTTGTGGCAGGTGTTAGGCAGGAGGAGGTCATGCTAGATGATCACCGTGTGACTTCTGGTCTTTCAGACCATGCATGTATAACTTCCATGGTGGAACAGAGAAATGGCCCCAATTTTTTCAGTGTCCTGTTTGTAGCAGTGGCCAGATATTGATGCTTCAGAAGAAGGCAAATTTCTTAAAGCGTGAGAAAAGCCTTGTAATTTTTAACCTCAATAGAGTCTCTCTAGACTCGAGGCTGCTCTTATTCATGTCACTGACTTTATTTTGTTAAATGTTGCTGAGTGCACTTCTGTTTAACCTCTTCGTGTATTGTAGGGGTGGTCAAATTGTGGCTCGTGAGCTGCATGTGGCTCTTTTTCAGTTAAAGTGCAGCTCACAGAGCCCCCCAATGCTCCCCCCCCCCTCCAGCATTCTCCCTCTACCAGACTCAGGTGCAGAGCTTGGAGCTTCTGCCCTGCAGTGGGGTGGTAGGGCTAGAGGATTCTGCCCAGCAGGGCAGGGGATCTTTGGTGGGGTAAGTAAGTTTGTCCATCCTTGGCATTTTATAAAAAGCTCCACTTTACCACATAAAATAGGAGTGATGAGTGAATGTCCTCCTAGGATTTAGCTTGGGCTTGAAAAAACATTCAGAAATGTAGCTGTTACCCAGGCTATCCTGTATCTACAAAATAGGACTGGGAATCTCATGGTAATAGTCTTTCTTGCAATACATCCAGTTCTTTCTGCCTTTGGCTGGTCTGTAAATAACTACAAGAGCAAACCTCCAACTGATGTAGTGGAATTTCTGTTTCTGATCTAGCTGTATAACCTGGAGGTGCACAAGCTGCTGTGAAAATGAAAGTAAACGTGGGAGGAGTTGGATGCTTAATATGACCATTTTTTAACTATAGAAAAGTTCACTTAGGGTTTTTGGGGGTTTTTTTTGGACTTCCAGTAGAGCTGGTTCAAAGTTTTCTTTTCTTTTTTATTTTAAACCACATATATTTTTTAAAAATATCATGAAGCATGCATGGTTCACTGTGATTCCTGTAGTCATTTAATTTGTGAATATTACAATGAATGCCACATCTTGCTAAATCCCAGCAGCTTTGTGACTTTCTGGTTCAATTCTTACTATGTTTGTACCAGGAAGAGCATTATTCATTATTTGTCATTTCTTTAATTATTTGTCACCGAATCACAGATCAGAAACAATAGCTATGTGACTTATGGTGACCTTGAATACATTGAATAGTGAAAGTTCACAAATAGCCTATTGTACATTCAGCAAATGCTACTAAAACCATCTACGTTTCATGTCTTGCACAACACTGAGAGTTCTGGCATTTAACAACTCATCATCATCATCATGTTCATCGTCGTGATTGTCCTCATTCGGGACGGAATTTGGTGGTGATTTGAATGTGGTGCTAATGAAAGGCAGTGGATTGACCGCTCTGTAGACTGATTTTCTGTGTCCATTTGCACAATAGATAATGTGAAAGGACCAGCTGTGCCCATTCTGCACCACTGATACATCTTTACCCTCATCTGCTGGACCCTATCCCTCTACCAAGGAAAGTGTCTTCAGTGCTGAGTCAATCCTGTGCTAAGAATGAAAGCAAAAGTTACTAAGCACCACCAATTGTGGTGGTGGTGCATATGATTTGAGCAACTAGCCAATAAGGAGTGGACTGGGCAGGTGACAGAGCTTTTTGATCACCAATATGTTTTGAATTTAAACTTTCCTCTTTTCCTTATATAGCAGGTTGAGTTAATCAAGCAAATGAGACCTTGGAGAGGAAGTGCCTCTTTTGGTCTCGGAAACAAAGGGTTGTTTATGCAGGGTGTAGCTAGTGCAGGCGCTGAGTGTTTCAAACTTGCTCTGTTCTGCTGCTCCAACATCTTCCAGAGATTCTGTGCATATGGCAGATGGCAGAATCAAGTGATTGGAGATGGGGCCAGAAATCAGGAGACCATGTATCCAGTTCTGATTCTATCACTGACTCATTTTGTGACCTTGGGCAAATACCTTCCCCTTATCTGTTCCTTGGTTTCACTGTCTATAAAATGGGTAACAGCAAACTTTACCTAACTTTGTCATGGAGTGTAAGATTCTGGGATGGAAAGGAGCTACTCAAATGCAAAAGGGTGCTGTAATCCTTACAGACATCGCGTTACCATCTGCTGGCTGCTCCCAGTATCGCAGTGTCTTTGTGCAGCAACATGCTTCATTGAACATGGATTCTCCCCTCCCTCCCCCTTATCTTTTTAATAAAGCCTGATGATAACTTCTTGCCTCCAGCTGTAAGGATGCATCTCTCCCCTGACATCTTACATTCGAATGCTGGGAACGTGGGGCGGGAACTGACAGGAGCTAAAGTAAATCCAAGGCTGAAGGTGCTTTTCTGTCCAATACACTGTGTGACTGCTTCAGGGTTATCATGGGAGAACCCTTGTTGATGTGTGTCAGATGCGTTCTGGGGTCTCATTAGCTCTTAGAATTTAGGCCAATGCGTTCTTGATTATTTCCCCCACCGTGACAGGCCTCTGACAATTCTTAATGGTGCCTTTATTTAGGAGCCACTGCTACCATAGCAACACAGTACTTTTGTTAGCAGGAATTTCATTTGCCTGGGCTGATGATTTACTCTCAGGGAGTTGGGGACAGAGTTTTTTATTGCTGCAGCTTCCTGGAGGATCTGAAGGGGCAAAGTTCTGGGAACAATCAGCAAAACAGTCAGGTGAAGTGAAAGACAAAACATGCAGATGGATTTTAGACCCGAAGTTTCATCTGTTTCTCTTGTTGAAGATGCAGCTCCTCTCTGGAGACACCCGTATCTCTAAGTTCAGTCCTGTACAGTTTGTGAGATTACCACATTGTTTGGTGCCTTATAAATAAGAAAAGCTGGGGGAAAAAAATTCATCCAAACCTTTTTTTCTTTTATGGATGAAAAGGAATTTTTTGATTAAAGATGGAAATTTGGGTAAAATAATTCCCACGCTCATAAGAAAACATTTGGTTTTTCACCAATGAAAATGGAAAAATAATTTGTATTGAATTTTTCCTGGCGAATTCTATAAATGATTGTAATTAATGGAAGAGATGATCATTTGTTTGTAGTAGTTCTCCTGATGTGTTAAGCACTTTCCATGCATTGTAAGAAGGGATAGTCTCTATCTTGTGGATTTGACTGTCCCAAAGATGAAGAAAAATCTTGACCTTGTCCACTTGTTTAAAAATGAAAAGCTTTTCAAATATGAAAATCTTTGTAAACCTAAATAGATGCACTGATTTTCATTCATTGATTCATGGGATTGTATTATTCATTACCCAGCTCTCTTTTTAACAAGAAGTAGGTACTGGTGAAAATATTCACAAATCCTGAAAATTGCACAAATGTTCACCTCAATGCCTATTCCTCCAGATATGTGGCATGCATTTGTAGCAGAAGTGCATAATTGATTGTTGATTATCTATTATTCTACTGTTTTAAAATGTTTTTATCCCATTAAAGTGTTGAAACAAAACCATGTGACTGACGTGATCAGTCAAATAATGTGAATGCTAAATATTTAAATGAACTCAGAGGATGAAAACTGTTGAATTTATTTGGCAAATAGTTATAGACGATAGCATCTGCAATAATCACATTGTTTTGTGAATCAGTTGTTACTCATTTCACTGAGAGTACATTTCCCTCAATTTTTCTCCTCCCCCGTCTACCATCCTCTGAAAATAAACCTGTAAGCTTATACCCAGGGTGTACAAAGCACAGTAAGATTTACATACATTCTATCACTTTTCCATACTTGCCATGCAGAAAATCAGATCCCTAGTCCAAAAAAAAAAAAAAAAAAAGTGTTTTCATAGCTGGATCATTTATCAGATACAGTTATCCACAGATTTGTAGGCTTAAAAACCTCATGGAAGTTATGAGATCAATTTCTCATCTTCAGTGAATAATATTTGTGCATCTGTAATTGAATCACTATAAGACATTGCAATTTCTGTTGCTTATGGGAAAGTAAACTACATCCATCTTGCTGCATGCCTACTATCTGCTTTTTCCAAAGATAATAGGTGGATGTCATGAAAAATGTATGTGTCTGGGATTGTATACTTCAATTCACTGGAAATGGTTTATTCTGGAGTAATTTATTTTGAGGCAGAAACACAACTATTTAAAAACAGAATTGTTGAAATAATCTAGATCTCTTCAGGTTTGGTTATGGGTGTCAAAGTGCTCTTTGACAAACTGCTGAATATAGAATGGGGAAAGAAAATGCTTCATATTCTTGCCTTTATGTTCCATGGGTTCTATGGACCAGATTTTCAGAAGTGCTTGACAGCCCCAATGAAGGCCAGATTTCTTAAATTAAATTAAATTAAATTAAAAAATTCAGTGTGTTGAGTGTTGAACACATAAGAAAATCAGGTCACAAATACTACAATGGAAGCAGTTCTGTGCCAAGCACTTCTCAAAATCTGTCACAAAGTGCTTGAGTTAGAGAACTATTTAGGTTTAAAAAACAAATTCGACCTTGAAACCATGGATGGGATCTTGGCTCTGTATTATAATTAGAAGACTGAGACTCACATAGGAGAAACAAGCCTTCAACATTTTCAGCAAAGGCTAGAAAACCAGAATGCTGCAAGAAACAGTGTCTTTGTGAGCATTTGTTTAAGCATCTAAGAATGGTCGTACTAGGTCAGACCAATGTCCATCTAGCTCAGTATCCTGTCTTCCGACAGTGGCCAATGCCAAGTGCTTCAGAGGAATGAATAAAACTTGAACATTTATTTCAGCATCTGTAACTTTTTTTTATTCATTTCCTAGAATATTGGTACAAGTGACTGTGTGCGCGTGTGCACATTGAGACATGTCAGAGTTCTATATCATGAGTGCTTGTTTAAATATGTGCTCACACACCACTTCATGCTTCAAGCATTTTGTCTGTCCAGCTTCAATGCAATACTGCAATGTCAGTGATGCCAATAATTTAAGCCCGCTTCCTATTTACAAAAGCTCACCATCCAACCAGAGAGCAGCAACAACAGCATGTGATGTGGTTTACCATTTATGCCCCAGAAACGGTAGATACTCAAAGCAACGGTGCCAGTGAATAATTTGCAAGCAGTCTGTTGGTGGGAATATGTCTTCATAAAACACTGGTTAATTAATTTCAAGGACTAAAAAAAAATTGACAATTGAGCTGAGGAAAAATAACAGTGAAGATGATGATGCTCAGTCATTATGGGCCTAAAGCCCATATAAGTACCTAGATAGAGAAGGGCATGTGGTAGTAGTGGAGAAGATGAGAATAGCATTGACATTCATTGGCACAAGAAGTTGTACTAGTATTGGTGGTGACAATAATAGTGAAGATGAGGTTTCTGGGGGTGGTAATGGAGATGGACGTTTTCCTCCAGATGGCAGAGGTGAGGCTGGAAATAGTGGTGGTAAAGAGGAAGTTAAGACTCATGGTGGTATATTGATGAAGATAAGAATAGGGGTCATTACAGTGAATGGCACAGTGACAGCGTAGTCGGAAGGGAGGGTAAAAGTAATGTGGAACTGAGCCTGTATTTTTAGTTTATGAATCATTGTAAGAATCTCTTTTCTTGTATACATTTATTGGCTTTTAAAGAACTGCTGTTGGCACTTTATAGGAAGAACTGCCCTCTGCAAACCTGCCTCTTGCTCATTTTCATTCCAAGGAAATGTTGAGGCTGCTGAAAAATTTCGCATAATTTACAGCCGTGAACTAAGAGAAATCTTTTCTGTAAGGCTTCAGAAAAAAACATCTTTCAGTCAGAAAGAAAAGCAAATGACCTGAAGTTCAGAGTACACAGTTATAAATGCAAAACCGTGTAAAAATCTTGCACCCAGCTTGCTGAGTTAGCATCTGTCATGGTCCCTGGGTAGGCTACCCCTTCTGAGGCCCTTTCCCAGTTTCCTATGTCTACTCTGTTTAAGTGACAGGCCCATGCCTCTGCTTTTCTTTGAGGGGGGAATCTTGTGATCCAATGGTCTCTGGGTGGGTCTCCAAACTGTGGCTTCCAACCATGTTACCTAGAAGAAACAATGAAACCTGCAAGAGTTTTCCTTTGGGACTCTTTTGACAGTAACAGTTTGCAGTGACACAGAAGCAGCTTCTGCCAAAGAAAGTATGATTTATCTAATATAAAGGTGTACAGCATGCAGAGAAATGGATTTAAACTGAGACCAATGTACATATGCTCTTATCTATGATTTGGTATTCCTCTCAAGCCCTCTAGGTAGACATACATGACTTCACCTTGGGTTCTTCTGTTCTCTCGGGGACCAAGTTGCTGCAAATCCTTGATTCTAAGTCAGGCCTGGTCTACACTTAAAACTTAGGGTAACCTGGCTATGTTGCTCATGAGGGTGAAAAATTCACCCCCCTAAGAGATGTAGTTAAGCCGGCATAAGCCCCCCAATGTAGACATTGCTGAATCAAAGGAAAAAAATTTCCATTGACCTAGCTATCACCTTTCAGTGGATTTACTACAACAAGGGGAAAAACCCCTTCTGTTGCTGTAGCAAACGTTCACACTGCAGTGGTGTAGCGGCAGCATCATGGCTCTGTGGCTATATCACTTGTAGTTTAAGTGTAGACTTACCCTCAGTCCCTGCATCATCTTGCAGCAGCTGACACTTTCTCCCCTCCCTCTCAGTCAGGCCAGTCTTTTAACAGATCAGTGTCATTTGATCTCTCACTTCTCAGCCTTGAAAAAACAACCCTGTCATTAGGGTTGGAATTGATGAGTCCGTCTTCATGGCTATAAACTTGGCTATTTAATATTATGTTTGCTCCTTACCTAAGTGATGGTTTTGACTTTCCTGCCTGATTTCTTTAATAATCTCCTTAGGTCTAACTCTGTACATTCAGGCAGGATAATATCACACAGGTATACTAATAATATTTCTAATATATACACACACATACACTCAACGCTCCTCAGCTCCATGGTACACAGCCGCTGACCTGGCATCATTTCAGGGGATAAGCTGAAGAGGGCTAGGAAAGAGGCATCAACAGTTTAATAGTTAAATGGCTCAGTTAATTTGTATTTAAGCACTTCAGCAGTTTGTGAGGTTTAAACTAATGATCAGAACAGGAGCCAAAGTGAGAATCGGCTGTGATCACATGCGGTAACCCTCACTGAGAAGATGCCGTGTCACTTTAGCAATAGGTATCTTAGACTCAGCAGATAACAACTCCATATAGGGTAGTGGCCGTCTTAGTCTAGTTCAGCAAAATAAACAAGGAGTCTTGTGGCACTTTTAAAGACTAACCAATGTGTCACATTTGTTAAACTCCAGTTTCCACTTAACTTGCATACCCTAAAGGTATAGAGACTTGTCTGAGTGTCTTTTGTGCACCAGAGTCCTGTGGCACTTTTAAAGACTAACAGATTTATTTATCGCATGAGCTTTCGTGGGAGAAAATCCCACTTCGTCAGATGCTTTGAAGACGTCTTCAAAGCGTCTGACGAAGTGGGATTTTGTCCCACGAAAGCTCATGCGATAAATAAATCTGTTAGTTTTTAAAAGTGCCACAGGACTCTGTTGTCTTTCTACAATAGACTAACACGGCGACCCCTTTGGATTTTGTGCACCATTCACCTTTGGCATGAGGTAGGCACCTTACTGTTTTGTGTCATTTGCTGATTTCCTGTTTAAAAATTTTCTGACTTACTTTGTGCCATTTTAGTGACTAACCAGGGATCATGTGCATAGTTAAAATGGGCACTATCAACTTCAAATCTAGTCCATTTAAAATTGGTATTATATTTGCCTTCAAGTCAGTCTGTCAATTTTGGAGGAGGTGTAGCCAGATTTTCTCATATGCAAAATGTTTTTTTTTTCCTCTCCTCCACTGTTGTGTATAAGACTCACACAGAAAGGGGGAACCTAATGCAGTAGACTTGACTATACAGAGAGTTGTGTCAAATGCCTCAAGGAAACTGACTGAAAATATAGAGATGATTTTTTCCCTTCTGATCTCTTTCAGCTCTCATAATTTTAGGCATCATTTGCACCAGGAGTTGGTAAAATACTTTCAAAGTGGTTTTTAAGTTGTCTGTGTTTCTTCAAATAGTTAAACTACTTGAGAAGGAGGACTTTATTCAATAGCCTACAGATGGAAGTCATTAATTACAACAATATTTTTTTTAGAATTCTACCTACAATGTACAATATATTTAGCGAAGGAGGAAGAAAAACACATTGATAGGTTTTCAGAGAGAGAAAAGTGGGACTGTGTGTGATTGGCTGTGTTGGAGACAGTCAAGGGTGATGATTCTGTATGTTAGGAGCTGCACATGAGAGGGTTATTGCACTAAGAGATTGAGATGAAGAGCTGGAAAGGAGGTGAGTGGGAGGAGGAGTAAAGAGCCACAAAGTCTATAACGTTAACTGTAGCATCTCTCTGGAGAGTTTTAAGTACCAGTACAGCAATTTTCAGCTGAACCCTGACATGAATGGGAAGCTGTTGGACATCTTTGGGCAACATATGACACGATGCGTTCTCACCTGTTGATTTTCCTTTACAAGTTGCTGACAAGGAATTCTCTGTAAATGTGAAATCTTATAACTTGGCAGTAGGATTTCAGTGCTGCTGGCCAGTGCAGGTGCTATACAGGATTGTAGGTTGTTTGAGTGGATAATACAGACCTCACATAATGCTTTGCACAAAATGTTGGCAGTTTGGAAGCAAACAGTGACATCTTGTGGGCTCAATCTGTAACTCTCCGACTGAAATGCCACTTTCCTGCATGACAATTCTCAATACCACTGGGGTAATGGAAAAGGGGAATCACTGTATTAGTACACATAATGTCAGGAGATTAAAAAATACAGCAGTTCAAGGCACAATGAGCTGGAATGAATTCAGACTTTAAGCACTGGAAATGATTTGCAAAGTAGGCAGTGTCAGTTCCTTATATGAATTACAGTAAGAACTAGCACAGCTATTAGCCTCTGACTTGGCTCTGACTTTAGATTTGGAATGAATAAATTCTTTAGTAGACCCTTAATGTCATTTTTTAAGAGTGGTTTTTAATTTGAAAAAAAAGCATAGTGCTTGTTAGAGGATTTTAAATGAGGTATTCAAGTCAAGATTTGCATGCTGAACTCTATGAAACCATTCAGACCTGGCACAATGACAGTTTCTCAGAAGATCATCTGCAAGGCTATTACTGAATTTTAGAAAATTCCCAGGAAAAGGTTATTATGTGAGACGCACAGGTTTCAGTCTGTTAGGGACACTCATAGACTCATAGACTTTAAGGTCAGAAGGGACCAGTATGATCATCTAGTCTAGTCTGACCTCCTGCACAATGCAGGCCTCAAGACCTCACCCACCCACTCCAGCAATAGGCCACCAACCTATGACTGAGTTATTTACCTCCTTAAATCATGATTTAAGGACTTTAAGATACAGAGAATTCACCGGTAGGTGAACCATGCCCTGTGCTACAGAGGAAGGTGAAAAACCCCCAGAGCCCAGGCCAATCAGCCCTGGGGGAAAATTCCTTCCCGACCCCAAATATGGCAATCAGTTAAACCCTGAGCATGTGGGCAAGTCTCAACAGCCAGTTACCCAAGAAACAATTCTCTGTAATAACTCAGAACCCACCCCATGTACTCTTCCCCTCTTAGGCCACTTGTAAATCCACCACACGTAGCCAAATATCAGTCAATTTCCAAAATAGGCTAATCATACCATCCCCTCCATAAATTTATCAAGCTCAGATTTGAAAGCGGTTATGGTTTTTGCCCCCACAACTCCCCTTGAAAGGTTATTCCAGAACTTTACACCTCTAATGGTTAGAAACCTGCGTCTAATTTCAAGCCTAAATTTCTTGATGGACAGTTTATAACCATTTGTTCTGGTATCCACATTGGTGCTGTACTCAAATAATTCCTCTCCCTCCCTGATGTTAATCTCTCTGATGTATTTATAGAGAGCAATCATATCCCCCCTCAGCCTTCTTTTGGTTAAGCTAAACAAGCCAAGTTTCTTGAGTCTCCACTCATAAGGCAGGTTTTCCACTCCACAGACCATCCTTGTAGCCCTTCTCTGCACTGTTCCAATTTGAATTCATCCTTTTTAAACATGGGGGACCAGAACTGCCCGCAATATTCCAGATGGGGTCTCACCAGTGCCTTGTACGGCGGCACTAACACCCCCCTGTCTCTACTTGAAATATCCCTCCTGATACATCCTAGAACCGCATTAGCTTTTTTCACGGCCACATCACATTGGCGGCTCATAATCATTCTATGGTCAACTATTACTCCTATATCCTTCTCCTCCTCAGTCCGTTCCAATTGATGCGTCCCCAACTTATAGGAAAAATGCTTGTTGTTTGTCCCTAAATGCATGACCTTGCACTTCCCATTATTAAATTTCATCCTGTTCCTGATACTCCAGTTTACAAGGTCATCCAGATCTTTCTGTATGGTATCCCGATCCTTCTCTGTATCGGCAATACCTCCCAACTTGGTGTCATCTGCAAACTTTATTAGCACATTCCCGCTTTTTGTGCCAAGGTCAGTAACAAAAAGGTTGAACAAGATCGGTCCCAAGACAGATCCTTGAGGGACTCCACTGGTAACCTCCCTCCAGCTTGACAGTTCACCCTTCAGCATGATCCACTGTAGTCTCCCCTTTAACCAGTTCCTTATCCACCTTACTATATTCATATTAATCCCCATCTTCTGTAACTTAACTAATAACTCCCTATGTGGAACTGTATCAAATGCCTTGCTGAAATCTAAGTAAATTAGGTCCACCGCATTCCCTTTATCTAAAAAATCTGTTATCCTTTCAAAAAAGGAGATCAAGTTGGTCTGGCACGATTTCCCTTTTGTGAAGCCATGTTGTATTTTATCACAGTTACCATTATCCTCTATATCCTTAAGTACTTTCTCCTTCAAAATTTTCTCCAAGACCTTGCATACTACCGCGGTCAAACTAACAGGCCAGTTACCCGGATCATTTTTATTCCCTTTCTTGAAAATAGGAACTACATTAGCAATTCTCCAGTCATACGGTACAACCCCCGAGTTTACAGATTCATTAAAAATCCTCGTTAAAGGGCTGGCAATTTCATGAACCAGTTCCTTTAGTATCCTCGGATGGAGATTGTCCGGGCCCCCCGATTTAGTAACATCCAGCAGCTCAAGTTTGGCTTCTACCTCAGGTATGGTATACCTCATTCATGACCTCATTCCCATTAGCTTCCCTACCTCTATCCCCCAGCTCAACTTCACTCTCATTGAAAACAGATGCAAAGTACTTATTTAGACATTGAGCCATGCCTAGATTATCCTTGACCTCCACCCCATCCTCAGTTTTTAACGGTCCCACTTCTTCTTTCTTTGTTACTTTCCAAGTATGTGTACATCTCTTTAGTTCCCTTTAAGTTTTGGTGTTTGACCCCAAAACAGGCAGCCAAATGCCTGGATTTTTGTGGTTTCTTTTTGAAATTAGAGTTTCACACAGACGCCATCAAAACTGGAAATCAAGCTTTTTTTTTTTTTTTTTTTTACAGTCTCAGCCTCAGTTTTACTAGCCCAAGCCTTGGAGTTTTTACTTGTGATTTGACCCTGAGTTTGCAGACATTCCAGCAAGTTTCAGGTTTGGAAGAAACGAGGAAAGCTGGTGAATGTTGAATTTTGTTCCACTGTATATTTTCTCACTCCTTTACTGAGCACAGCCCTACAACTGGAGGGAAACCTTTTGCATTGTGCTAGTTTCATGGGGCTTGTTCCTGTTCCACACAGCCCATAGTAAGTGATGATGCGTAGGTGTTCCACCCTATGAGAAACACTAGAGGGGCACATGCCACTGTTTGTGGGATTCAGGAGCATGTGAAATTAGACATACAGGAAGTAATTTGCAGGCCCCTTTTGTGGCTTGCCCTTTAGGCAAAGGGATTCATTACTTTGCTCCCCACCGATCTGTGGGAGGGGAGCATCCTAGGGCATAGTTCCTGCACCCTAGAGTACCTGGACCTGTGATGCAGATGGCTGTAATGCAGCTTACCCAAAAAGGGGCACCCTAGTATGCCTCCACATGGTCACATACGCCCCGATATGATTTAGTGACTTAGAGTAAGATGTGATGCACAAAGTACTTATTATAAACTTGCTACTTTCATACTTACAAACCTAAGGCCTGGCCTATACCCAGGTGTATTTGTAGCGTGATTTTGGACCAATTTAATTAGATGGAGGCACCAGTGTGTGAACACTGTTATATTGATTTAAACATGTTCACACAAGAAGATCTGCATCAATTTAACTAAAGTAGTTTCCAAACCAATTCAGTGAAATCACTGCACGCACTGTGTGGAGAAGTCCTAACTCTGTGCAGATTAATTCTGTTCCTCTTTTCCTTAGGAGAGTGAAGCAGCTGGTACATCCAGAAGTCTAACTGCTTCTGTCTTTTCCTGCAGCAGCCAACAGAGTAGCCAGCAAAGCAGCCATGACGATGATTCATCCCGATTCCTGAGTCCCCGAATGCGTGACGAAAGGTAGGCCTGTCCAGCCGGGGAATTGGCTGTCACCTCACTTGGTCTGAACTTAGTTATTGGTTTGTGGTGTTTGCTTATTATGAGGAAAATTATGACTCCTAATTAAGGCATAACATTATTTGTTTCTAGATGTGTTTTCTTAAATTATGTTAACAAACATCCCCAGTGGCTATCCCCTGAAGCCCTGTACTCCCAGTTATGAATTTGCACCACAAATGCAATGTCATCAGGATAATCTCTGCAAACCTATCTCAGCATTGCACATACAGTGAACGTTGGGTATTTTTCAGGGTATACTTTGCTTTGGGGGTTGCCAGTTTAAACTTAAAACTAGAAAATGCAATTACAGCAGAAACACAGAGGGAGAAAACTGCAATCAGAGGTAACAAGATGAAACAAAGTAACACATCAAATGTAGGTAACACTTGTAAACACAAGGTTACATCAATTCAGGTTGCATACTGTATGCAAGTCACCTTGCAGACAAAGGTAACACTAATATAAGTAAACAGAACAGATGCAGCAAGCAGCATGTACTGTATATAAATGCAGATTATGCTGTAGTGACAGAAAATACCGAACAGATCCTCTTACGTAGCAAATGTTGATAATATTGATATCTGATCAGATACTGATAATACATGAAAGTGGCTGCATGATGCTACACAGCCGGCAGTCTAGGGATGTCTGGAATATTGCCACAGCATATAAGAAGATAATAAAGCAAGCAAAATTCTAAGTGGGTGGAACACTTTGGATATTTCGTGGATGGGTGTGTTGGAAAACCAGAAGATGCTAAATAGGAGGAATGTCTGTGAAATGAGGATGCAGGAGCACCATCATGGTTTGGTTTTTTGGTATGGGTTGACAAGGATTGTCATCATGGACTGAGTGTTGTGGTTGCCAAGGGTTATTTTACATTGGTTGCTTTTCCGTCTAAAATGCAAATTGCTCTTATATAGTTTTAAAGAGGTAGTTGAAAGTATGTGCTTGGGTGCCTAACCCTAAAGGGTATGTCTACACAGCAATTAAACATCACTCTCTCCCACTGGCCTGGGTCAATTGACTGAGATTTACAGAGCTCAGGCCGTGGGCCTGTAAAGCAGTTGTGAAGATGTTCAGGCTCAGGGACCTTGCGAGGAGTGAGGGGTCCAGATCCTGGGCTCCAGCCTGAGTCCAGATATTTCTTCAGACAATTTTAGCCCTGCAGCCCAAGCCCCACTAGCCTGAGTCAGCTGACCTGTGCCATGCTGCAGTTCTTTTAGTCCAGAGTAGAGGTACCCTGAGGGGTATAGGGGCTGATTAGACGGGGCACAGAGCTAGGAGTGAGAAGACCTGCATTCTGTTCCCAGCTTTAGTCTAGGGAAAGGCTTTCCCTTTCTGAAAAATCGGGATGATAATATTAATCCTCCTCTGTAAAGCGCTGTGAGATCTTTGGATGTGAAGGACCGTATAAGTGCAAAGTAATGTTAATATTATTGTGGTTAAAATGCCTTTAAGTGGGTTTGCTTGGTAAAATTATCAATAGGGTATCATCAGAGGAGGTGTGGCAAGTGCAGGAGAGGGGAGATTGACTGGCTGCTTTTACCATGGTGTATCCAGCAAAACTGAGCACAGGAAGAGGCAAGTAGCATCCTAAACTGTTTGCCAGTCTCCCTGATTCCATGTTGCTGTTCAAAACCTCTTGTCCCATTCTAGTGAGGTGAATGAATTGGCTCCAAAAAGAAAAGGCACTCTGCCTCAAGAATCCAAAGTGCTATAAAATCATTGCCTGATTAATCTTCCCAAAGCTCCTGCAGCAGGTAATTGCCATTAACTAATTTTACATTTGGGAAACTAAGGCACAAGTGTAAATGTCTTGCCCAAGGCCACATAGTGATGCAGTAGCAGTGGAAGGATTAGAACTCCTGAGGGCCTCACTCCTATTTGTCTCCCATTTACCTATGTTCCTCATTTTCATTTATACTTTACCTGCCAAATTGTAAACGATGCATCAGTACCAGACCTTTACTGGTCCAGTGTAAGCTCAGGGTGTACATATTGTGACTAGCCTTTTTGTACAGCTCTGCGTGATGACTGATGACAGTGAGGTTTAGATTTATCTAGTCTTTGAATTTATCTACTTTTGACTCTGCATAGTTCTAGCCAATGTGCAAGATGCTTTTCTCCTTTCCTAGCACTAGTGTTGTGAGCACTGGAAAAAAAAACCACTGGCACAGGTGTTGATTTTGGAGACTGAACTGTTTTTTCCATGTGCTTTGCAAGTCAAAACTATGAAGTCACCTTCCTCACATTTATCTTCCAGACTTTTACCCAATATAGAAACAAAACGCCATTGCCAGTTGATCATTAGCTTCCTTTGCCCCTTATTAAAGAACCAATTGAACTTGTACCAGATCTGTATTCCCAAATTTCTCTGCAAGGTTATTGTTTAGACTGGGGCCATGTCTACGCTACAGGAGCTGCATCTGCATAGCTATGCTACTAAGAGCCATTGTATAGACCAGTGGTTTTCAAACTTTTATTCTCGAGACCCAGTTGAAAAAAATAATGTATGCCTGTGACCCAACATTTACATCTTTGAGCAATGCATTCCAGTCTTTTGGCGGTGGCAGCCGGGGGCACCACGATTCAGTATCTGAAGGTCTACAACCCAGTACTGGATCCCAACCCATTGTTTGAGTTGAAAACCACTGGCAAAGATGCTTCTTAGAGCAACAAAAAGGGTTTTTTTCCATCATGGTAGGTAATCCACCTCCCCAAGCAGCAGTAGTTAGGTTGAAAGAAGAATTCTTCTGTCAACTTAGCCATATCTATCCTGAGTTGGATCGGCATAAGTATGGCTCTCATGGGAGTGAACTTTTCACACACGAGTGTCATAGGTATGGTCTGAATTTTAAGTGTCGACCAGGTCTAGTTTTGATTGAGCAGTTCCCCTTTCTGTTGCATTTGGGATAGTCATCGGGTATGCAAGGCAGATATATAACAACTGGGTAAAGATAGCTGTGAATTTCCAGGAGCCCAAATTCATAGATTTCAAATCCTTGTGGTTGATTTATTATAGCTTCATATTGCAGCATTGGTACAAAAGAGGCTGAAAAATGAATACCTGTAAAAGCTTTGCATATTATTATTATTTCAGCCAAGCCAGCAGAATTAGTACTACTGCGTCTCGTGATCTATCCCAGTCCATTTTATTCTGCTACTCAGGAGCTGCTGGCACAGTGTTCCTGCCACCTCTTTTACTGTCCTGGGCTAGAACCCTGATTTTACTGCAGCCTCTAGTCCTGTATTACATTTGAACTTTGATTTCTTGAATTGCCTAGGTCTTGTTATTCTGTTACTCCCCGTTCAATTCTTTGGTCTGGCAGTGTGGCTTTCACTGCTCCCAGGAATGGCACAGAATCACAGTCTGACAATCTAAGGCTTTTAACATCTGCTTTGATGTGTGGTAGCGTAACTAAATGAACCCCTAGACAAAAACACTTATGATAATGGCTCTTAACAAACATTACCTCTACAGCATGAGCTGCACTGGTGTCTTCTAATCCCTGGACGAGAATCATCACTCACAGAAAAGCCCAAACCCTTTAATTGAGCCTTTTCTCCTTTCAGAATTAGTGGTATATTCTCACCATTTGGAAAGTAGTTTTCATGACTTTTTAAAACTCAGTGACTACCATGGGCTTCCCATGGAAGTCTATTCTCCCTTGATGGCATCTAGCTCAAATTTTGCTTGCTTTACAAACCAAAACCTGCCAGTGTTCCAGACTCACTCTGCGTCTGGCAGCAAACAGAAATGCAAGCAGGTCCTGCCGCTTCCTCTGCTTTTCTCCTTCACACAGATGGGGACATAGAGCCACAGAGCACTGAAGTGACTTGCCCAAGGCCAAACAGCTTGTCAGTGATTGAGCTGGGAACAGAACCAAGAATCCTTGGCTTTGTCCCTGAACCCTGGAGCTCACGGCCTTCATAGTGTCTTCTCCCCACCACAATGCCTCTCAGACATATAAGTAACTATGAATCAAAAATACGAACAGCGAGCAGACTTGTGAAGTCAGATGCCATTTTACTTGATTAATTTTCCTACTGTGAGCTGCAGTGATAAGGGGAGAATGAACACTATCCAAGGGTGTGTCTACACTTGTAAATTAAGTCGACTTAAGCTTGCTTAAGTCGACTTAATTTACTCTGTGTATACACTACACTTTCCTTAAGTCGACTTAAGCAAGGTGCTTAAGTCGACTTAAGGAAAATTAAGTTGACTTTACTAAACCTGGTTTAAAGTCGACTTTAGGCTTAAGTCGACTTTCTAAAGTCGACTTAAGCCAGTGTAGACCTGGAGTAGTCCTACGTCAACTCTAAGTCGACTTAGGGCTCTCCAGGACTCCCCCACTGCCCTCCCTGGCAGGTGGGGTGGCACAGGGGGAGCCTGGCATGCCCCCCACAGGGCAGGGCAGAGCAGTGCCCACCCTGCCCCTATGCCCTGCCAGGGTCCCTGTCCCCCTTTGCCCCATTATACCCAGGTACAATGGGGCAAAGGCTAAGCCCCCTGGCAATTGGCAAGGGGTGCCCCCCTGCCACCGTGGACCTCTCCCAGGTCCACCTAGCCCCTAGAGGTTGACCTATGCATCCAGTGTGGATGCTCTAGGTCGACTTTGTAAGTTCTCCCCTAAGTTGACTTAATTTTATAGTGTGGACATGCTAAGTCGACTTAACAAAGTCAACTTAAAAAGTTGACCTAAATTTACAAGTGTAGACATAGCCCAAGTTAGTAGCTGTTTGCTGCTTGTTATGTGCATGTGAATTGATGCTGTGTACAAAGTTACGTGGTTAAATAATTTGCAAGGGGGTGGCTGTATTGTGCATTTACTAGTTGCAGCTGCTCTTACCTTTGCAGAAGACAGTGCATAGCCCCTTCAGACACAGCTGGAGTTAGAAACCTTATGAAGGAGAAAATGCTTCTTTCCTGGATAAGCTAAGACACTTCTCCCACCTTGGCTCCTCTCACAGGGTCAGAAGTCCTTCCTATTCAGTGTATGCTAAGCCAAATTTCCATTGAATTCAAATTTCCCCTAATACAGTCAATGGGAAACGAGCTGAGTAGGGAGTGAATAAAAGATTAGTAAGGACCTGAAGATTTACTCACTCAGGAGAGAACAAGCCACCCCTAGAGAGCTAATTAATAACCCAGAAGAGTGTTTGGCTCAGAAGTAGCACTTGCCAGTTGCAGCTAACCCTTTCCTCAATATGTTTCACGCCAATTATTAGTCTCTCTGGCGCTGTTGATCCTGGCATAATTTAATAGCTGAGAGCACTGTATGCTACTAGTTCACAAGGAAACTGACAGCAAAACAGATGGGTGCTTAGATAGCATCTTCGTTTTGTCTGACACTGGGGAACGTGTGAAGTCATGCCACCTTGGTCTGGGATTTCATGGGCCAACACAGCCTCCAGGTACCAAAAAAAGTGTCATTCAGTAGGCAGTGTTGACTCAGTACGCGGTGTTGTCCTCTTTAAACCTGAACTGAACCAGAGCCTTGATGTGGTGCTGGACTGGATTGCTGGAGGGTCCGCTTTCAGATGGGGTGCAAAGTGGAGGTGCTGACCACCTAGTCATCATTAAAGATCCCCCTTAGAAAGCAGTATCCTCAGTGACCTGGGTCTTATAAGGTGGCCCAGGATTGTTGCTGTTTATGTTTAATTCCAAGTAATTTTTATGTATTGTTTAACTGAAAACACTAATCTTATATTGACCTAAATCCAGGGTTGGTAATTGCCTTTACCTCTGTTGTTTGCAGTTGTCATCATGCCAGGCTCCAGGGCAGAGGTGCAGCAATGTAATCTCTCCTTGTGCAGTGGCTCTTGTTCATTGAGCTGACACAAACTCCCATTCATTTTTAGTTTTGTGTAACACATTGTGCTGGTTATGAATTAGCCATGGGGGGAACCTCTAAAGAGCTGCAGGCTAAGCTGGATCCAGATAAGCACCCAAAGACTCAGCTTCCTGTGTAGGCTCTGCGAACATCTTGAATTTGCCAGCCTGGGCTGTAAATAGGGTGAGGCAGGTCTTTCCCATGCAACTTGTTTATTTTCTTTCAAGAACCAAAACAAGTCTCTCTTTGCAGGTTCAATGACAAAACCCCTTGTCCCTTCTACCAAGAAGCCCCTCTGAATATAGATAACACCGGCCGAGCCCTCCAGCCACTTCCTCAATGTCCCTTAACTCTTCTGAAAGTCTAGATGAAACAAACAGACCCTGTGGTGTGGCCTGGGCTTTTCAGAGCCCTGCCTTTCTTACAGAGAACAATCTGCCAGTCAGTCCCTCCTCTGTTATAGTGAGGAGGATGCAGCGTCACCATTGGCTCTGCCTCTTGAGTGAACCGGCAGCTCCGTATCCAGAATCTGCTGCCTCCTGGAGGGTGAAGAGGCAGTGGTGAAATTAAAGGTGGTGTCAAAGAGGGGGAAGATTGTGAGGTTTTTTTCAAATTGCATTAAAAGGAGTGATGTTGGGGGAATCTTAATGCAAATAACCCAGGTCTCCCCCTCCTCACTGCATATGCCAGATGGAATGGGCCTTTAAAAGCTTCTCACAGTGGCTAGGTATCTGCTCACACCTGTGCTGCCAAGGCAGTGCCTACACATGCTTCCAGCATGGCCTTAATTTTTCTGAGCCTGCTGCTGTACATATCTCAGGTGATCCTGCAGTCAGCATTCTCACCGACCATGGCAAAAAGCAAGTTCAGCGAACTCGCTCTGGAATCGACTTCTCTGTGCAGCTTGCCAGGCTCTGAGGATCAATGTCTCTTGTTGCTCCCCCCATCCCTTCCCTAGCACACACATCTGACATCACACACAGGTAGAGCTCTGCACGCAGAACCATTTCATTCCTGCAGAACTAGGTCAGAGAGAGAGAGGACCTGCACTTATTGTGGTACACATGGGAAGCTGCTGGGAGCTGAGGCTTTCTCAGCCACCAGAAGAGGCATGCTGGACCTACAGGGCAACTGTGGAAAGATGCCAAAAAGAAAGATGTGATTGGGGTTGGGCCAGATGGTTGATCTTTTGGCTATGTCCACCCATATCTTCATTATCAGCCTGCACTTAGTGTCAAAGATGGTATGAAGAATATCACCAGTTAAGTTAACTTGTACGTGACCTGACTCAACAGGACAGACAAACTCGCAGCCATGATTCACACAGGGCTGAAGCCCTTGGATTCCTTCAAGCAGGACGCTGGCTTTGCTCTGGTGCTGGAAGCAGATCCTTTAGATACTACTGCTGTTGCTATGCCACTCAATGGGATGTAGACACCAGACTTGGCTGGCACACCAGGCACAGCCATGGTTCAGAACCCGTGATCTGAGAAGGTCTTCTGCAGCACAATGGTGAAGCATCTCTGTCACTTTCGTGTGTCTTCTCTAAGGAAAAAACTGACCTTCCGCAGAGCCATGTAAGTTGACAAGCGTGGGTGAGGCTGGGCGTGGGTCCTGTGCTGGGGTGGAGTCTGTACACATTTTGTTTGTGCATCCATGTGTCTGGGCAGGAGAAGTGACTGAGCACCATGCAGATGTATTAAGAACCTAAAGGGAGAGCTAACCAGGCAAATTAGGAAGGAGTTTAAATCTGAGGTGCTGGATTGGGACCTGAGAGATCTTGGTTCGGTTCCCATCTCTGTCAAGTTTCCCTCTCTCTGAGCCTCAGTTCCCCATGTACACGATGGAGAGGAGTATCCCTTCCCTACTTCATAGGAGTGTTGTACAGATGGGTTCATTAATGGCTGTGAGTTGTTCAGATACTGAAATGCATTAGCTATTTAAGCACCTAAGAGTTGTTTGTGATGCCTGGGTGATCTTAGCCCATAGCTGCTGCTCTGTTTTAAAAGAGTGGCTCAAAGTTTGACACAGGCTGGAATAAGGGAATGTGAGGAGGCTGGGGTGAGTTGAGTACACAGCACCGCTGAGTTTTTTAATCAGTGCGTAAAGATGGGGTTATACACAAACTACCTCGAACTGTTCACCCCCTGTTAACTGCAGGTTCAGGCTCACTCATGTGCTGGCTTCTGTTTGAACTGCTGGCTTGTTCTTTATTGTGCCCCTGAGGTGCACCTCAGTCTTACAGCAGAGAGCAGGCTTAAATGAAGTGTAAATGCCGCTAAATGAGCGGGAAATACAATTTGTAGACTCATATGCACAAGAGCTTTTGGTGCAGCCCCCCTAGCATCCAAATTTCCATGGAGGGGAAGATGTGGAGAGACAGACATGAGGGGGAGGGAGGGAATTGAGAGAAATGGACAGAGGGAAGGATTGGGAAGAGAGAAATAGACTACAGGATAACAGACTGACTCAGAGTGGGAAGCAGGGAAGGATGATTCATCTCAGGACGGCTCAAGAACCAAAATGTTCTGTTTATAAATTGCACCATGACTGCAAATTAATCACGGTACCAAGGCCTATGAGAACCGATGTGCCCTGAAACCTGCTGTAGGAGGCTCTGGTGTTCTCTCTCTCAAACTTGTAGAACTCCATTATGGTCCATGGAGCTCTCTTGCTTTACACTGGCAGGCAGGAGTGAGACACACTCTTAAGAACCAGCCCTTTCATTTTCCCCTGCCTAGTCCTGCCCTCAACCCACAGGGGCAGAAGCTGTGACAGCGATGAAAAATCATGAGAGGGGGAAAAAATAACCCAAACTTTTCAATCCGGGGGGAAAAAATTGTGACATGTTGTTTGGGCAAAGGTTTAAGGTGTGGATCTGGACGGCTGTTTAGGTTTGAGATGAATTTTGAGGAAAGTGTTGGGTTGGGTTCTGGATGGTAATTTGAGCTGGGGGAAGGTTATGGGTGGCCATTTGATTTGGTTAATATTGTATGTGAAATGGTTCATCCATCATTAACTGATGTCCCTGCCCCGCTCCACCCCACCCCACCCCTGATCAACAGTTTATTTGGAAAAAAAACAAGGAGCTCTGTGGCACTTTTAAAGACTAACAAATTTATTTTTTGTATGAGCTTTCGTGGGAGAAATTCCCCTTTGTTTATTTGAAGAGTCCTTTAATTTTAATTTCCTTTAATTTTTCCTTGATTACCCCCTATGGCTCAGGATTTATTAGACTTGTATGTATCAGTTGTCAGTCTTGGGCTTGGGAAGGTTGGTTGTGTGTGCGCTAGAGGTGGTGGAGTTATTGGGTGAATGAAAGATGGGGCCAGACCATAGCTCTGGTTCTGAATTGCTCTTCTGCCCTGAACTTTTGGAAAGTTTGGATTCAGATCCGAGTCCAAAACCTACAGACTCTTTTGGATACAGTGCCAAACACCTGAGTGCTGGAGTAGTCCAAATCCAAATGATTCTGCTTCCCTTTGTCAGCAAGAAAGGAGTATGATTTCTAGTGGGAACCAGTGCTAGTAACCCCCTCGCCCCACTGCCCCTTCCAATCACCCACTGTTGCTGAGACAGCCTATGGTGTGACTTTCTGCTGGGACTGACAGGAAGGGTCCATAGCGATTTAATGAGAGCTGCACTGCTCCATGAGGACTGGCATATTTGCTGCTGTTGGCAGATCAGTCACGGGTGCAGAGATCACCTGCTCCCAATTCCTCCTACGCCAGCATTGTTCTCCCTCCAGTGTCTCAGAGGCAGGCTGTTAATTATAGCACATGCTGCTGCTGGCCCGTGGCTAGCATTGTTGGGTAAAATAGGTTTTGACAAGCGACTGGAATAAGATAAATTCCTCCCTTCTCTGCCCAGCTTGGAACCTTTTGTACGTGGTGTCCCAGCTTCAGGAGCCCCCTGCTATCCTTTGGAGATGTATCCAGTAGAGGAGGACAGATATATCATCCCTGTAACATTAGCTCCAAGGATTCTCTGTTCTCAGCAGAATAGGGTCTGGTTTTTCATAGTCCTTTCATTAGATCAGCACAGATTCTGAAATTTGGTGGTCCTCAGCAAGGTTGTCATCTTCCCATCTCTACCATACTTCCCTTTCCTCTTTGATGTCCCCTCTCCCTCCGTGATCTGCTGACCCAGGAACTGGGAAAAGGGAAGGAGGGTGTCTTCTCTTTGGTGTGGGTAATATGCATGATGTGTGTGGAAGGCTGGATAAGCTTTTCCTTTCCCTCTTGTTACCCCAGAGGGTAAAATGGAGGGAGGACACCTGGCAGGTTTTGTAGAGCCTTTCTTGTGCTCTGTTGTTCCCCAGTCTGCCACATTTGCCACTTATCTGAGTGGGTGACCTGAATTTTAAAATAGTCCAGTGTGGTCAGTGAAATTACGAGGGACAGATAATTTTATGGCTGATATCTGTAGTTGTGCAGACAGCTGTCATGTTTCAGGGTATCAGCTGATTGCTTTGTGCAAAAATTCATTCTTGACTCCTGAGGAAATCAGCAGAATGCATTATGGGTGCTTCTTCCTCTAACGCATCTGGTATGAGCCAGACACTAGACTTCATAGGCTACTGTTCCAAGCTGGTGTCATAAAATGAAGCATTCCTATTGTTAAATCCCATGAGAATATAATAACAGCAACAGCATTTAACTCTTATTTAAAGTTTCCCAGCTGAGATCTCCCAAAATGTTGCAAAGGTAGGTCACAATCATTATCTCCATTTTACATATGGGGAATCTGAGGCATGGAAATGGGGAAGTGTATTGTCCAAGGTTAAACAGCAGATCATTGGCAAGGCTGGGACAAGAACCCAGATTTCCCACCCAGCCCCCTTCTCAGTGGACCAAAGTATCTCCCTGTCTGGTCAGTTAAATCTTCAGATGTCCCTGCCATGTCTCACCATTGCACACTGAGAAAGTTTAGCAGTAGTCATGTTGAGTTGCGTCACACTCCCTGATGTTCAGGAGGATGGGGGGTGGTGGATGACAATCTGCTTTTATTTTAAGGGCTCTTGATTCCAGGTCTGAGAAGATGGCTCTTGTGATCTCAGTCCTATGCCTGCCGGTTTCCAAGTGCAGAAGGGGCAGTTGTTTAATTGCATTTCGCCTGTTGATCTTATACAGAGACAGGTTGCTTTCCTTTTTTTCTTTTCCCTTTTTTTTTCTTTTCCTTTTAATGATTATAGTTAGAAAATTGACCTCGTACAAATGACATTGTGGGGTTCCACATTCAGGGTCATGTTTCCAGCCCAGCCCTAACCAGGGGGGCACTGAGCGGGGTATGTAAGGACTTTTATTTTTCTCCAGAGATCTAGAGCTCTCCAGTGCCCTTTAAGATGAAAGGGTCTGTGGTTAAGAAATTCCTTTGCAGAGCCTGTTCCTCACTTTCCTGCCATATTGACTATGAAGGGATTAATTAGAAGCTAGAGTGTCCAGCTAGGAGGAACTCTGAGGGAATGGGTGTAATCACCTAGGGTCTTGGGAGGTTTGAGGTACTGGTTTTGGGGACTATGGCAGCTGGACTGTGGAGCCTGATGTTCCAAGGAATGACTCAGATGAAAGATCTGAGCCTGGAAGAGTGTTTTTGAGTCCCACCCAGAGCTAGACACAGTGACTAGACTTTACCCAAATGCAGTTGGCTTAAAAGCACGTGAGACCCAGCAATAGGGTCCATTTACAATAAACTGATGTCTGTCTACTGCAGTACTGGGCTACATTGTGACAGGCTTTTTCTGGAGCCTGGATGAACTTCAGCTTCCAGTCCCAGCAAGAAAAGCAGAGAGAGGTTCAGAAAAAAATGGAAGATAATAAATTGAAAAGTATTTTATGAACTTTCTCCAACCTGGAAAAAAATCTAGATGCATCACCAAACAAGGCATAGAAGTAAGTGACCCACAGAGATATGGGAACCAGCCTCAGACCCAGAAGTTGAGTGTGCGAAATTGTGCTCCGTGATACCTCTCTGTCTCTCTCTCTCAGCGAGAGTGTGTGGTTTTACGGAGCGCAGTCTCGCATACCCAGTGCTCTGTGATATCGCAAGAGCTGACACTCTCGTAGCGTTGCAGAGGATGGGATATGCGAGACCTCGCTCTCTCTTTCAGGGAGAGTGTGGTCCCTCCGGTTGCAGTCACAGGCCGGATGGAAGAGGTTCGCGGGCTGTGTTCAGCCTGACAGCAAATTTTCCTCCCCAAGCCTTTCCCCAGAGCCAGCCAGCCTTTTCCTCTCTTTGTTCAGCTCAGCTAGCTAGGCCATGTAGTAGTAGTAATAATAATTAATAAAAGTGACCTCTTAACCCATGGAGCTTCAAGTACTTTACAAAAATAAGTAGCATTATTCCCATTTAAGAGTTGGGGGAAACTGAGGTATAGGGAGGGGAATTGATTCATCCAGTATCACACAGCAGGGCAATGGCACGGCGGGGTATAATAGAACCCAGATTGGTTTCCTGACTCCTAGACCTATGTGCTAGATCTCACTGCTTCCAGCTGTACTGTATTCCCTAAGCACTTAATCCTTCTTTATCTGGTTCCAAACCTCCAGAAGTCATGGGGAAAAATGAAGGTTGTGGGCTTTGATACTATTTAGTGCTCCTGACCCAGCTGTCTTTGAAGGGGCGTCGTAGGACCCAGACTGGTGGAAATATCCCATTGCAGGGTTTTTCCCATTTCCAGTGAGATTTCATGTTGTTTCTTTTTTAAGCCAAATTTGTTCAGTGCTGCATCTTTAAATGTAAAGCTGCTTCTAGCTAGCTGCTTTCTTGAACTGTACTTTTTCATTGCTAATGTCCCTGAAGAGCCTATTCTTCAAAATCAATAACATTAACCCTTTCCTAGGGCCCAGGGCCCTCCAGAGCAGCAAGGAGAGAATGGCACAGGGGGATGTCCCAGCTAAGGGCTTTTGATTTTTCATAGAGAAAACTCCTGACATCAGATTGCCTCCTTCCTTGACACTCTCTAAGTGAGGTCCTAACTGTCTGGTCTTGCTTTGAGGGGTTACTGGGCGTGATTAGGCCAGCCTCTGGGGATGAGAGCCAGCCATGTGCTGACTGGCTGCTTAAGGGAAGGGTAGAGCAGCTCCTGTGAATGAGTCAGCAAGCAGAAAGCAAAAAGTAAGTATGTGAAATGCACCTTGCTGACTTGGGAGTTTTGCATTGTGCTGCCCCTGTTACCGGGGGATTAGAATCCCACGCATCCAGGCAGAAGGAGGAAGGAGTGGAAAGAATCTAATCTGATGGATCAGGAATATTGGGACTGCTTTCTCTCTGGCTCTTCGTGTACAAACTTAACAGGGGATTTCCTCTGAGTGTCCCAGCATCCTTGCTTTCGGCCATGAAAAGAATCCATTGCTTTCAGCATTGCCAAGCATCAAGTTTGCTCTTTGCTGTGGTCACCGGACACAAGTGGAAAAAACAGTTTAGATGAGAGCAACTTCACTCTGGGAAAGAGGTTAACTTGAAAGAAACATTAACGTTGGCTAATCCCAGTTATGAGAATTTGATTCTGATTATTATTAACCTCAAATCCTTTCAGTTCTGATCTAGAATTCTTCTCCGATCTCTCCGGGTTTTGCATTTTATCTTGTGGCACAGTAGCAGCAAGTTCAGCAGAGACCTGAAGGCAGCTATGTCTTGAAAATTGGTTCTCCCTCAAGAGAAGAAATCTGAGAACACAGGACGGAGATCTCTGATTCTTTGCACATAGCACAGTCTCCTTGTAAATTTCCCCATCATTGGCCTCTCATCAGCCTAATCCATGTCTTTTTCCCTCTTGGGAGAAAACTCTGGTGCCTACCAGAACCATCACAGCAGTGGAATAGCACCTTTCCACGATGGGATCTGAAGTCACCTCTCTGTGCTGCTTCTGCTTCAGGAGGGCAGCATGTATGTAACTGAGCAGAGCCAGGATTTCTACCTCCCTGTGTGGATTTGGCAACATCTCTCCCTAATTCCAGGGTGGCAGTTACAGCAGTTCTCTGAAGATTTCTGAGGGTTTATTGGAGCATGGACAGATTTCCCTACCCCTGCAGGTGACTGTGACTCTGTGGGTGCTCACTGCAAGCTTTGTATTCCTCCTCCTGTACCTCCTTTCTTTGTATTTGCCTCCGGGCCTGCTGCAGAGTGTTTGTGAGTGTTCCAGTGATAAGATGGCATCATGTGTCACCCCATTACACAATGCACCATAACAAGGTTAGTCATTTTTATCTATACTAACCAATCTTCTTCTCTCTCTCCGTGGCTCTTGCTATTCTCCTTTCATGCTGACCTTCATACCTTGACCATAAACCCACCCTGGATCTTGCTGCACTATTCACACTCTTCTCCCAACCCTTTAGTGGCACTTCCCACTGCTGCATGCTCTCTCACCATCCTCTCTTTCCTTAAATCTCGAGTATTGGATTGTGTTTCCCCATGGGATGGATTGAGGGATTCAGCAGGGATCTTGAGCCCACCAAAGGTTCAGGCATCCTCTCTCTGCCCTGGAGAGAACCAGTCTGTGTCTTGAGACTTAACCACCCCTCATCTGCTCTTCTCTCAGGATTTAGAAATCATGGTTCAGTGAGTTTTCTTTTGTTCTTTTATTTTAATTTCTTTCCATTTGTTCCCCTTGTCAATCACATCCCTCCTGCCTCCATATTATCCTGTCCCAAACCAAACCTGCACCTCTTAATGTCTTCACAACCTCTTCTCACCTCAAAGTCTCTGTAATGCCCATTATAGTGTCCCCATCTCCAATACCCTCAAACCCTTATCACTCTTTATACTAATAAAAAAATCATCCTTTTTTCTTTACCCTCTCACTTTGATTCTAATAGTTTCTACCTCTTTGTAAAAATTGACCACCCTTCCTGGTTTCCACTAATATCCACCATGATTCCCTGAACTGAACTACTACTCCAGAGAATATATTTCTGTTTCCCTTAACAAAGTCTTAGCTAGCAAATATACCAGAGATGTTCCCTAGTTTGAGAGAGAAGGTAGATGAGGTTATATCTTTTATTGGATAAACTTAATGTTGGTGCAAGTGACAAACTTTTGAGCTTTAAAGAGCTTTTCCTCAGGTCTGGAGACAGTAACCAGATGTGACCTCACTTACCTTGTGTCTCTCATCTTGTGGGACTGACAGGGCTATAACAACGCTCCTAATTTAAGACCTTGCACATGTTTCAGAACTTGCTTCCCTGTAACCCTTTCAGTTTATTTCCGTCCCTTTGTATTAACTCCTTTTGCTCTCACAGGACACCTAGCTCTGCAGTCCTAAAAAGACAAATTGATTTCTAATGGTTAGGGATAGGGATGAGAGCTCATCTGGGGGCTGATTATCTCATATCTGCATAATACAGGGTTCTTGCACCCTCCTCTAGAGACTATCTACTACTGCTGGCCTCTGTCAGAGGCAGGAGACTAGACTAGGCGAGGAGGACCTTGCGTCTGATCCAGTCTGGCAATTCCTATGAAAGGTGCTATGGTGCGGTATCCCTTAGTACAGTATCAGAAATCTTTGCAAGTCCAGAGATGGGATCAGGTTCTGTATAAAAGCTAGTTAATCGCTTCACTGTCTGGTTTGTGCACTAAGGCCAAGGTTTTCAAAGGGGCTAGTGATTCTTGGTGTTTCAACTCTTGGGCGTCCAACTTGGTACACTTTAAAGGATTATTTGAGGGTGGGCACTGAACACTATCTGAAAATCATGTGCTTTATAGTGTCAGGTTGGGGGCATCGAAAATTAATCACTTTTGGAAAATTTTGGCCTAACAAAAGTGGAGCTGATTTATTGCATAAATGACTGCTCTGTCTATTTTCCAAGAGGAAAGAAATCCTGAAATATCATATCCTTCCTCCTAAAAGTATGCAAAAGATTCATAGTGGAAGTTAAAATTGGCAGGGAGTGGGGGGGGGGGGG